>JAGPOW010000261.1:71970160-71996836 GCA_030014935.1 Caiman crocodilus | reverse complement strand
GGGGGGAGACCCCAAGCAGGGAAGGAGTGTGGGGGGGGAGCGGGCCCTCCCCACCCATGCCCGGTGCCCTGCGCTACAGCTGCTTGCAGCACACATGGGACTGCCTGTGCCCACTCTGGAAAGCCCCACGTGGGCTGCGAGCACCTGCAACGTGAGGTACATGGGACAGGGAGGGGCTGCTTCCCCGCCATGCTCAGCTTTTCCCTGGGCTCCTTTCCTGCATGGAGAAAAGTGGCCCCTCACCTGCCACATGGCTGGCGCCCCGCCCTGCAGCCACCTGCAGCCACCTGCCACCTGCATGAGGCTGCCTGTGCCTGTTCCAGACAGCCCTGCTTGGGCTGCGAGCACCCGCAGCAGGGAGCGCCAGCCATAGGGCAAGTGAGGGGTCACTTTTCCCTGCACTCAGCACCAGCTTCCCTGCTGGCAAGCAGGGGGTCGGGGCTGAGTGCTGCCCCCCACCTGTACCATGGGGCTGGGGGGCACTGGGAGTGAGCAGGCGGGGAGCCAGTGGAAGCTTGGGGCCCACATCAGTGTCCTGGGGCCAGTCCCAGTGGGGCCCAAAGCAAGGTGGCAGGAGTGTGGGGTCCCAGCTAACAGGGGCTCTGTGGAGCTGGGCCAGCTCCCCATTCCCTGCTGGTGCAGGCCAGGGCAGCTTTACACACCCTTGCCGGCCTGTGCCCTGCTCTGGGCCCCACCAGTGCTGGCCCTAGGACATTGGTCCCAAGATGGCAACCAGGGGGCGGGGCACCTGTCAAGGGGTGGGGCATCTGTCAAGAGGCAGGGCGACCCATACGGCCCTTGACAGCCTGCCAAAACTGGGTAAGTGGTCCTCTGCCCAAAATAATTTCCTGCCCCTGCCAGGACAATTGAGTTGGTAACAGGGAATCTGTGGTCTTAGCAGTTGGGTTGCAAGCAGTTGGCAACCTTTTATGTAAAAGTTTGCCAACCCCTGGTGTAGTACATGCATAGTGCACTCTTTCCACTGCGTACAGAGGTTAACTCCTCTACTGCAGTGAGGTCTCCCACCCCATCTGCACTCTACCTTTTCAAAATCTTAGCTAGTCTCCTGGCAAAAAGGATGAAATTTTCACTTAATTTCCATGGCAACTGTATAGGCTACTCTTGGGTGATAACATAAAAATCAAGTTCAGCTGACAATTACAGCAAAGTCATCATAACACTAATTGCTAGGATAGATGTATACACATCAGCTGAAAACTATAGCTATCTATAGGGGAGAATAGATGGCTGAAAACATGGGTAATAGATTCATTCTTAGCATCTATGAAATATGTACCAGGTTTGTGAAAATATATATAAATAATGGTAATAGTATAGGGAACCTTGCACCCTTCAGTCGCTAATTTGACTGAAGCTAGTCATGCAGTAATAAATAGTCCATGGGCTCTGACTACTGTTTAGTAGCCTGTGTGAAATGAGTTGCTGGTCTCAATCCTATGCAAGGTGTTCATATTATACACCCTATCGTTATTGGTGCCCTGATTGGCAATCTCCTTAGGGAAGTGAATGCTTGATATATTCCACAAAATAAAATTAACACACTGTTTTTATGAGTAACTTGACCTTGGATTGAAGTGCTTTCCTGCATAGTACAGCTATGTACGTGTGTCTGCTTTACTTTCTATTTTGTAGTAAATATTCATGTGTCCACAGCCTAGCATTCAAATTGTGTGAGGGAAGGGATGGCTCTTCTAGATCAAACCCGAGGCACGTGGTTAAAACAAAGTGAAGAATATATGCACTGTAGTTACTAGTATTATCTAACTATATAACGTTGATTTCAGTCCCCATCTATTTATGAGTATTAAATACAGTTCCAGTAAGCCCCATTTAAGAGACCTAGGTGCAATAATTTTTCTCCAAAGTAAAATCGGTCATTTCCCTGTTGTAATTTCATATGTGACATAAAGATCAAAATGCTAAGTAGATCAGAACAATAATAACAGAAAAATAGAGATCAATATTTATTTTACTATTATGTGAATTCTGCTGCAGATGAAATTCTGACCTCTAACTTAAATGGTGACTTTTCACCTCTCCCACAATTTTAAAATGTGGGTACTTGATCAAGACAACCAGATCCCACAACTGGAAGTTCACTTCACATGTAAAGTAGACATTGGCATACTAGATGTGGAAATCTCATTTACTTATTTTCCTTCAAAATGGAGTCCCCTTTATACACAGAGTTCTTCTTGAAAAATGATAAACTTTGTGTCTTAGGCTGTATCCTCTTTACCACTTCAGTTCGCCAAACCCTGCTGAAGTCAAGAAGATTCAACAAGGCTCTACTTTTTGAGGCTGTATGTGAACTAAGGTTGAGCATATACTGACTTATTTTTAATTTACCTACATGGTTATTAACTTATTTCTGTTTTGGGGTATCTTGAGTTTTAAAAACGCTACATTAAAACAATAAAACAATCTTCTATAACCAAAATCAATAGCAAGTAAGTGAGGACTGAAGGAATACAATGAATTCAAGGAACTCCATTTAATCTCTTCTTCCATTTATCTTTCCTGTGCTTAAATATAGCAGCACAGGTACCCTTACATCTGTCTTACAGAAAACTAGGGTATCTGTTACTATAAGTGTGAAAGGATAGCAGTATGGGCTGCAACTTATTGTAGGCAGCTGAATTAGCAACCGAGGGCAGTAGGAAGTAGGGCAGCTGCTAGAAAGTAATCAGCTAAAGTAGTCTGAAGACTGGAGCTGCAAGGCTATGGATAACTACTTGGGAGCAAACTGCCCTACAATAGGCTATAGGCAAAACCCCAGGAGAGCAGTAAAGTGGAGCCTATAGAACAGATAGACAACAGCAGAGGAGGTGAGCTTGTTAATCTCAAGAATTAGAAGTAGAAACAACTATGCTGGTTTCTGAGGACCAGAAACAGGTGACTGGAAGAGATTTAAAGCTCAGGGTAGATGATCAGAACTCAGTCTGGCCCGGACCTCTGAAGGGAAGAGTTCCTGTAAGCCCAAACTGTTAGAGAAGGGAAGCTGTTAGCCTGAAAAGATACCCTGAAGACTGCAAGGGAGCCAAAGTAGGGATGAGGGTTCTGCAAAGAGACCCAAGGGTATGGGTTTAAGGGTTGCGTTAGAGACTAGTTGGTTTATGTTTTGTTTTAGTTTCACTGCCAGATTTCATAGATTTCATAAACGTTAGGGCTAGAAGGAACCTCACGAGATCATCGGGTCCAGCCTCCTGCCCAAAGGGTGGGAAGTCAGCTGGGCTCATATGACCCCAGGAAGGTAAGCATCCAAGCATTTCTTAAACATATCCAGAGTAGGTGCTTAGACCACTTCTGGGGGGAGTCTATTCCAAACTCTGGAAACTCAGACGATAAAGAAGTTTTTCCTTGTGTCCAATCTAAAATGGTCTTCCAGCAGTTTGTGACTGTTAGACCTTGTCTTCCTTGTCGCTAAGGTGCCCTGGTGAACAGATATTCCTCCAGATCCTGATGTACACTCTTTACATACTTGTAGGCTGCCACCAATGAGCTTTCTCTTCTCCAGGATGAACAGTCGCATGCCTCTCAGCCTCTTCTCATAAGGCCTGTTTTCATAACCTCTAATCATGCATGTGGCTCTCCTATTGACTCTTTCAATCTTCTCCACATCCTTTCTAAAGTGTGCAGCCCAGAATTGGGTGGAGTACTCTAGCTACAGCCTCACCAAGGCCAAGTAAAGGAGGATGACTTCTTGAGTCTTGCTTGAGATGCATCGGTAGATGCAAGCCAGAGTTTTACTTGCTTTGCCATCTGCGGCATCGCATTGGGGTGGCATAAAGAGGAGGAGGCAGTCACAGAAGGGTACCAGTAATGTATTGAAATGGAAGCCAGGGGAGAGCCCTAAATGGACCAGGGGGTCTGATGGGCTGATGACAAGATAGAGGTGGGGCCCAGTGAGTAGGTAGTAGCTGAAGCAAACAGGTGACCAGGGAATTTCACAGGTGGGAGCAACCTTGAAAGGGCTAGGGACCTGGGTGAGCTGAAGCCCATAAAGACAAGAGGGCACAGTAAAGCTGAAGCTTGGACAGGGCCAGTGGCCCAGGTAATCAAAGCACAGCTGAAGTCAGCTGTAAGGAGTACCATGGGTATGAATGTGGTTGAGGCCACACTCAGGTCTAGGAGGGCCGTGAGTAGTGAATGGTGCTAACAAAGCAAAAGCAAGCACAGGAGGGCCTGCACAATGCCAGTAGTTTACATTTAGTGTCAAGAAGGTACCAAGTAGTTTTTACTTAACAAACTTGGTGTCTATTAGGATAGGCAGGGCAAGGGATTTCTGGCTAAGCAAGTTGAGCTAGGTTCATTGCAGTACTATTAGGCTCCCTCTAGGACTCTGGGGGCATCATTCCAAAGTAATATAAAGATTACATCAAGGCATGGCAGGAAAAGCAGTTGAAGATATCCTTAGATGCCAGAGTGGGTCAGGATTCCTTTGGCTTCTCTCCTGGCCTGGTCTAGCTACAATCTGTTTGTATATTATTTTCACAAGGGTTTGTTTCCTAATGTAAAAGAACAGAGGCATTCTTTATTTTTCAGCCACCTATGTCTTTATGCATGCTTTTTACCAAGGCTCACCTGTTTACATCCTTTTAGATAGAGATTTAAACAGAAATCTCACCAGTAGCGTCACCGTTGTCCTGAAATGGCTAAACTGACGTACATGTTTTTCATTATCAAATAGCTTGCCTACTTTCTTCCTGTTAGAATTTTCTTTTCCTAAGTGCTGTACTGTGATTGGTAAGGAAAGAGCTGGCTCAAGTTAATTCATTTCTTCAGTATACTTTTAGACTCTGAATAATGGCCATCTGCAGTGAAGGTTTTAGCTAGACACTGTAGTATCATACCAAGTGTTGTCCTTGAAATGGTTAATAATACAGACATCTTGCTAATGACAGCAATGCTCTTTTTTCACTTACATTGCCATTATGTATTGTACCATAGTATGTTCAGGAGAAAAAATTAAAACAGGTAAAAATAGTTCTTTTATATCTGAACTTAATTTAAGAGTAGATAAGACAAGACTTGAAGACAACTCTACTCTTAGTTTGTAGCTCCCCTTGCTACTCAAACTGTCTGTGTTCTTTTTTAAAGCTCTTCTGCCCTGCCCACAACCAGCTCCTCTCTCTCAGACCAGACAAGGCTTGCTGTAGAAAAATATTAATTTGAGAAAGTATATTTAAGAAAACCTTTTAAATGACCCAGTTTAGTAAATTGCAGGGATCTGCTCTCAGCTCAGGTTCAGCATGTCTGAGGGTGGAAGCAGAAAGGTGGTTTGAATGCCAAAGAAGTCCATGCTGTGCAAATAATAGAGGTTTTATTTATGCCAAAGCTTCCCCATAAAGGTACTCATTTACATATAGTAACATATGATAGTACTAGGATATCATTTAACAGACTGGTACACTGTGTAATGAACAACGGCATGTTTGTTTCAGCTTTGGTTGGTGTGTGCACATACATGCACGCAAATATACATCCCCCCACACATACGTTCATCTCTGCTTGTTCCTTTCTGAATTCTTTTCTCTGCCAATGCAAAAGAACGCTTTGCTGAAAACAGCAGAGGAGACAGCAGTGTTCACTGGTGAAGTGAATACTACCTAACGGATGGTACCGGGTGGAAGAAAACCTTGTTGTACCAAGTCATTTCTTCCTATAGCTAGTTCTTTCTTTTACTGCTGCCCAGAAGTTATGAGAGTTGAGAATGAGGAGGGGAATGGAATTGCTAATTTACTTTTTCAAGGCATAATACTATGGTTCAAATGAACTAATATAACTAGGGGAAGCAAGCAGGGCACTAGCCCTGGGCACTGACTGTGAAGGGGTGCCAAAATCACTCCAGAAGTCTTTGCCATTTCAGGAGCAGCTCTATGTTGTCTGGCCATAGGAGCTAGGCAGCAGAACCCTGCACCCAGCAGTGTATCTGGGGGGCAAGTAGGGCGAGTAGAATGGTGCCTCTCCCCTTGGGAACCTTTGCCAAAGTAGGCACAGCCCTGTCCCCAATATGAATGTATCTGGGATAGTGGGGAGTGAATAGGGCACCAGGGCAGCTCCCAAAGAGCTTGTGACATGGGGATGCTGCTGTTGGCACTGGTGCTGCAACAACAACTGCCTTCAGTATTCAGAGAGACTAGCCAGGTAAGACTTCCCTTCCCCTAACCCCCAACCTCCTGATATACAGTAGTTGGTCTGCCCCACTGTCACCTGGGGTGCTCATTGAACTTACTACACCTCTGCAAATGGATAAAATTAGGTTACAGTCAATCTGGACAAAGGAAAATAACATCAGTGATTTATAGTAAATATCCCCAAAATCACAAATGCAGAGCTTCATGGTAAGGCTATATGATTTGGGGAAACTATTGCCATGTAGAAACCTTTCTTTTTAAAGAGCTCTCCAACCACGTAAACCTTGGGCCAGCTTAAGGTCAGGTGAAGAGAAAGAGTCAATACCAGTCATTGCCATTCTTTGTTAATCATGCTGAGAGGGAATCTAGTCTAGTCTCATTCTTCAAATGGAAGTAAGAAATTCCATAGATAAAGTTGGAAAAGATAAGCAGAGAAACTTGAAAAATGTGCAATGTTGAGTTAATTCAGGAAATCTCTTGCATGTTTAAACCTCTTCCAAGCCACTGGTTTTATATCAACATTACTAATCAATCCAATCAATCAATAACAAAACCCTTGCTGTAAAAGGCTTGCTGTAGTCAAGTTAACAAGGTATTTCTTTACTTGCTAGATTTGGGCATTAGTGACTTATGAGCTGATGCAAAATAGAGGCCCCAAGATGAGGAACACACAGGCTTACTCATGCAGGAAGCTTACAGTGCTCTGGGATCCACTATGTTAGTGTTGAACAACACTAAGATTGTTTTCCTGCTGCTTTCTTTCTGCTGTAAATAATGTTATTGATTAAAAGAGACGCCACATTTGTAGGTATCCCAAATACTTATGGGCCAAAATGGCCAACATACCTTAGAAAAAAGCATAAGTTGATAGCTACATTTGCTTACCATTTTGCATAGTTCCTATATAGTAGGTATGCTGGGGAGCTCCTGAACAGGGGGTGCAGCTACACAAGATGCTGACTGTGTAGTAGCCTAATAACACTGCACAGTAGCAAGCCAATCAAAAACTGTGCTGATACACTACTGCAAAGTGTTATTAGGCTACTGCACATTAAGCATTACAGAAAAACTGTGCATCAGCTCTACTATGCAGTAGTGCGAGTTACTGTGCATTTAGTTAGTACTTCATTAAGTAAGTATTGAGTTAAATGTGCAATAACTAGTGCACATTAATGACCGTGTAGATGTGCCTAACCTAAGGAGACCCAGGACAAGATGAGCTTCTGGGGCTACAGGCCCTGGGCTAAGGTGTCTCTCACTAAGCAACAGACTCATTGCTGGAGCTGACAAAGTGGCTAATAACCTGCCTGTCATGGTAGAACTTCCAACAGAAGATTTATGCAGTTTAACATTTCATTACTAACTATTATCCTGACTGTAGTGGTACCAGAATCCACAGAAATTATCCTCTTGAAAGCTTTCACAGCCTTAGGAATAGAAGATGAAAGAACTGAAACTGCACAGCAGTTTTGGTTTAGCCAGTTCCAGACTCAGATGGATCAAGATGAAGGTGCTAAGTTTTATTTATATGGATTTCAGAAGCAATCTGATTCTATTTTATTCAGTCTGAATGAGGTAAGGTGTGCTTTTCAGCATCTGGAATCATTGCAGAAGCAAGAGGTATACTATATAAAACCTGTGAATAGCTTCTGAGGGAACAGTTGGAACTTGATCTTGCTGCAAATATCCATCAGAAACTTTTTTAATTAAGTGAACTGGAAAATATTAACAAAGGATTCATACTGATGCTAGCTAAGCTTACCAGTTGCATTGCATCCCAGTATGTAAGTCTTCTGGGAGTTATGCAAATTAATACAGAAAGTAGATATGTCTTCTTCAAGATCAAAGATCAGAAACCATAGAACACTAAGAAATGTCGTGTGTCATCTCCTAAAGACCTTAAGACTTGGCTTTGATAGAATTTTATGGCAAATAAATAACAAATGACAGGAAAGGGGGGCCTAAACTAAGAAGTCTGTACTGCTGGTTGTGCAGACCAGAGACAGAAGTTACACATAAACCTGTTGAAGTGATCAGAAGCTGATTTAAACTTAACAGAAGTTCAGTGAACATAAACCAGTTTCAAAGTAGCCAAAACCAATTTGATATTAACTTGGTTGAATGTAGTATCAGACTTAAGTGATTGAGGTCAAACCAGTTTATGGAACTTCTGTCCCAGACCCTTTCCTGGTTTAAGTTAAATCAGGTACTGCCAGCATCTCAGCATGCTCTGAGGCCCTGGGATGGGCTGCCTGTTTCAGCCAAGCAGGGTTGCCTCCCCCCCCCCCCCCCAGCTGGAGTACTGTCACTGCCCCAGCAGTCTGAGAAGGAAGTGGGGGTACAAAATCCTGTTCTGCAGTGCATCTGGGTCTGCCTGGCAGGGTGGCAGAAGCCCTTGCCAGGCATCCCCGTTCCTCCCACCCCTCTCGCAGCTCCAGTGGCAGGAGCAGGAGCTGTTGGTAACCTGAGGGGAAGGGGGGAGTTAATTCCCCCATTGCAGGGGGCATGGTCACTGATAGGCTCTGCTTGTATACTCGGGGCCGTGGCAGCCAGATGCCAGTAGCCTGAGGGGAAGTGAGGTGGGGTTAATACCCCCATTGCAGACTGCAGCTGGCTCCATCCCAGGCTGAAGATCCCCTCATGCAGGGCCCACCCCACAGTGCCTGAGTTGAGTCTCTCAGAAGAGTAGCAAGCAGGTAATGCTGAGGCCATGGGGAGGGGGTGTGGGAGGGGAGATGTGACCTGGCTGCAGGTGCAGAAGGGAGGAGAGGGGGAGTTGGAGCTAATCACAGAGCCTGACTCACTGCTGCCTCCCATTGCAGCAGTGCGGCCTGGGCTGGGGTGGCCGCAGGAGGCAGCACCTGCTGCCTCCTGCCTCCAGCCCTGCACAGGGGTCACAGTTTGCAGGCAGACTGCAACTGGAGTGTGGCTCCCTGCCCCCTCCCTCTCGCAGGGGTGGTGGCAGAGTGCACTATCTCAACGGGCAGAGGAGAGGCCCCTGTCACCCACCGCCTTGCCTGCTCGTGGCAGCACTGGCTACCCGGGGCCAGTTGCTATCCATGGGCCAGGTGCTACCTATGCCCTTGGGCCCTGGGCCAGGCTGGACCAGGCTGCAGTGGTCCATTGCTTCCCCCCTCGCTGCTGCCAATGACCCTCATCCACGACAGCCTGCCCTGAGCCGCTATGGAAAGGCAGTGGGTGACAGGTGCCTTACCCCCAGCTGCCACGATGGTTCTCTCTGCCACTGCTGAGACAGGGAGTGGGACAGGGAGCAACACTCCAGCTGCTGTCCACCTGCAAACCACAACCCCGATGTGGGGTTGGAGGTGGGAGGCAGTGGGCACTGACCCGCACCCCTCAGGCCACCCCTGCCTGGGTCATGCTGCTACAGCAAGAGGTTGTGGTGAGTCAAGCTCCATTATTAGTCCCAACTGCCCCCAACCCCTGTGCCTACACCATTTTCCCTTCTCAAGCTACCAGTGTCTGGCTACCACAGCTCTAGGTGCATGAGCAGAGCCTATCAGTGCTCACCCCATTCCCATCCCCGGCAATGGCGGAATTAAACTCCATCTTCCCCTCAGGCTACCAACATCTGGCCATGCTCCCACTCCTGCAGCTGGGGCAGCAAGCGAGTAGGCATGGGTGGGCTGGGGACCTCTGGCAGGGACTGTTTCCCTCCTCACCCTCCAGGCACACTCCAGCTGGGGTCTCTGAAGGCCAGGGTTGTAGTTTAAACCCCACTCCAATTATACTTAGGCCTGCCAGGATCTGGCCATGTCCCTTCCCATCTCAGTTTTTGTTCAGCCAAGTACTCGCTCTAGCACCCCCTGAACTTCTGGCCTGAGCCACTGCAGGCATGTGGCTGCTTTTCCAGAATCTAAAGACTAACCTGCAAAGATTGAATCAATTCAGGCTAGGGTTTTTTGAATGTCTGTACCTAGCCATAGCATTCAGACCTAAGGGCTGAAAGTAAGTGCATGTAACCTGACTTTGCGATGGGAAGTAGTATACTGATGTGGAGGTCCACATCATTCAGACTTTATTTTAATTGATTTGAACTGCATCTGCAAGCAAGGAGAAACCAAATGCAGAAACTTAGCCAAAACTGTTACATCAGTGGTCTGCAGCCTTTTTAGGTCAGAGATCACTTTTGGAATTTAAAAGGAACCGAAGATCTACCCCTGCTCCCCCACCACTCCCGCTCAGCCAGTAAGTCTTGGGGGAGCAAGGACTAAGCCCTCTAAGCCCAGGATTGACTTCAAGATGCTCCAGGATCCACGAGTCGATCAAGATCAACCGGTTGATGACCACTGTGTTACATGATCAAAGTGGTTGATCCCAGGCACAAGGTGGACTGCTGAACTCCATCGGGTGCTTCTAGATGGGATTCAAGGGTAGCCGATTTATAATGCACACTGTAGTTCATGCCTCTGAATGAGTTAGTAGTTCATGCCACTCTGCCCTACCTTCTGTAGTAGTCAAGTAGAGCTGGCAAAAGGATAGGCAAGTATTGTGAGGTTGCTATGTCCTGGCCTCTCATAGAAAACTTTGAAAACTCTCATAGAATGTTGCTGCTGTGGAAGAACTTAGAATCAACAGGAAGCAGATTATTCCATTGCTTCAAAATTAGTTTGGGAAAGACAAATATACATTTTCAATAATGAAGTCACAAATACATCCAGGCACCTCAGTGCTATCTTTAATACGTCAGAAGTATTCTTGCTATGTAAGTTGTCTTGTATTCAGTCATTTATCCATAACTTTCCAACCCTTAGAGAGTAGTAAGACAGCCCTAAAATAGAAAGTGACTAATCAGCAATGCCCAAATATATGCTAGTTATTTGTGACGTGCCAAAATACCAGGTTCAGTCCACCACATCATAACTTGTTTGTTTGGAATTCAGACATTTTTGTACAGGCTTCATTTTAATATTTGATTTTGGTTGAATTTTAAAATTGATTTTGTTTATACAGAAGAACATGCTGAGATAATATATCCTGTTCACACACACATTCCCTCTGGGCAGTGGTGACAGCAGTGGCGGAAAATAACAACATATTGTAATCAAAACCATTACACAATTAAACGTTACTGAGTTGTACAGAACTGTACAGCTGGAAAACTACGGCTGGTCTTGATGGACTTTTCTGAACATGTTGTGAGATTATTCTATTATTCTATGACGTTGGCAATTACCTCTGATTTCCCTAGATCGGAATAAACCATTGGCTGTTGCAGGCTTTGAATTTAAAGCCATGCTGCTAATTGTAATATGGAGCACAGTTAGATCATACAAATAGGGAGTTCATTTCCCTGATGGCTTTAAATTCAGCACCATGGGGTTTCAATGTATTGTTTTCCCCTTCAATATTCTTTTGAATGAAATGTTTTGTTTTGTCTCCTGTGAAGGATAATACTACTGTTTACAAATGAATGGAGCTGCTTCTACTGACGGTGGTGATGACCTTGCTAATTTCCATTCTTGGCCCCTGATCTCAATCATTCTCTTCCTCTTATTTCCATTGAGTTTAAATAAATACAACTCAGGGGCATGTAAACAAGCCAATTTAATTTCCATGCATGCCTTGTGCCCTTTTCTGACCTTGCCTAGCATTTTAAGTTTGGTTTAAGTTCAGACAATTTCCCTTTCTTGTAAATAAGAATAATTGCACATCTGAGAATTAATTCTAATAATTTATAATCCTACTTGTTTTACACATTTTTGTTTAAGTCCCTTTCCTTATATCCTCTGTTGCTCATTTTGATATTAAAGCAAACTCTTCTCAAGCTAATAATATTAAAGTAACACCTAAAACTGACACTATGGTGCCAGACTGTAGATAGGTCTGTACAGATGATTGATATGGGGGGCTGGCCTCTAAACCAAAATTAAAAAAATATACTTGGATATATTTGGATTGAAACAAACTAAGACATCAAGAGTTTCTTTGTTTTCTGAAATGAAAAACTGAAAACTTATTTCACATCATATAAAAGATGCTGAAACATTTTGTTTCTGGACTTTGTAATCAAAATGAAATAGAAGACCATATTCAGAAAACTGCCAGTATGAATGCCAGTGGTGTCTGCTCGTCTTTCGCCAGAAGTTCAATAGAAGGGCAGTTGCCCATGGTGTGGTAGAACTGGGTTCATTTTCTTTCTCAGCCTGATGGGATTTTACTCAACACCACCCAAATTCTAGGAGAGTACCCTAGTTAGTTGACTGTACTTTGCTCAGTATGTTTAAGCACAAGAAATGCTTTGAGGTGTACTTGGGTCATGTTTTTAAACTTTGTTGTGTAGCCATGGAAGCTAGAAATGTTGGTTGTTTTTATTTTTTTTTTAAATGAAAGTTGAGATTCCTATGTATTTGCATAACACCAGGAGAAGGGGCATTAAGAAAAACAGAAAATGTATCAAGATTCTTAATACAGTAGTGTGAATTGGCAATTCTGAAATTCCGCACTGTTTGACTAACATAAAGGAATACAAATTAATGAATGACTCCAGGAGCTTTGGGGGTGTTTTCCCCAACTGTTTTACTCTAATGCTTTATCAGATGCCCAGTACCTTTTAGTTTCCCAGGCATTTGGGGAGAAAAGCAGGGGGGGAGGGGTGTCTGAATGTATACATACAGTTTTTCTAATCATGAGTTCAAAAAGGTTTATTATCAACATGTTCCCTGAAGGGAAATACTCATTGAATATTTAAATCCATAACTATTCACTGGCAGTACAATATCCTGAAACTGTTCCAAATTCTCTTTTTAAAAAAACCTATTTATAAAGGTTTGAATATATGATTATTCTTGATAGATCATAACAGCTGTTAAAATGCTAGTGAATAATATATGTGTCTAAAATTCTCATAGAATGGATTCTACTATAAAGTTGATATTCCAGTGTTGTCACCTGTTGAAATGGGAGAGAATAGTGGTATCTCAGATGTTAATTGGTATCTTTTAAAGGCTATCACTGTAACCCTAGCCACCAAGGGTATATTACATGTTGCTTATTGGATCTTTGGCTTCCTTTTATACTCCAAAATTGTGTCACAATGGCTGTGTCTACATAAGATACTGACTGCGCAGTAGCCCATCACTACTATGCAGTAGCATCATGTAGCAGGAAGTGTGGTGCAACACTACTATGAAGCAGTTATGGGCTACTGCACAGTCCACATCATGAAAAAGCTGTTTGATGGCACAACTCCAATTACTGCACTGTCATTTAGTACTTTTTTATACAAGTAGTAAATGACTGCACAGGAGTGACTACGCAGTCAGTGTCTCATGTAGACACAGATATAGATGTACAAAATGTTCGTTTGTTTAGGCATTGATTTTCAGAGGTATTGGGCATCCAGCTGAATTTAATGGTGGGGAGTGAGTGAGCAATGGCTATGAAAATTAAGTATTACATACTGTCTTAATGAGTTTCAGGAAACTGTTTTTAAATCTTTTCTCTATTTATAATTAAAAAAGACAGAAAGGCACTGCTGGAGTCCAAAGCAATCATTTAGTTTCTTCCCTCTACTAAAAAGATGCCTCAGCCCTTGTTTAATACTGTTACTTTTTGTAGTCAAATTATTATTCTTCAGTTTTTGTTCTCACCTGTTTCTTATCCTCTCTGTTTAAACCGACAAGAAGGATTTTACTTCTGGTGGCCTTTGTGATGGAGGAATAAAACAAGATAGTCAGGTTCTTTTATAAACTGTGGTCTCTGAACAGTTTTTATGTGATAACAATCATGAATCATTACTGACCTGCCATGCTTTAAACTTGGATACCCTAAAGAGAAAAGTTATGGGTACAACTTCAGAGTCAGGACTGCCAGGCCTCCAAATCCTGGTAGGAAGAGAAGGGCAGGAGATGGATCAGTCTGGACAGGCCCTGTCTAAATATTCTTCCCCTAAGCATCTGCTGTCTGCCACTGAGAGATGGGCGAGAGAGATGAGATCTCTCTGATCACATCTGACTGAGATGTACTGGGCAAGATGAACCTGTGGTTGGATTCAGTGTGGTATCTCTTATATTCCATGTATCCATTCCTATTCATTATAATCCATGTCCTTGAAGGCTATTTCAAACAAAGAAAAAAAGAAATACCATCTTTTACAGTAAAAAATACTAAAGATAACACAAAAACCATGCACCCATATCTTCAGGTATATAAACAAACTGGTGCCTATTTACCGACAAGGTCACCCGATTTTTGAGAGTTTCTTCCACCGTGACTACTTCATCAAGCCAGAATCTTCTTTATAAAAGCCCTATTCCTTTAGCATTTCTCACTTTCCCTTTCTTTTAATTATCTGACATCTATTTATTCGACATCCCTAACCTCACTGCAAATCTTTCTGCACCTTGGCTCACTGTCTTCCTATCAATCTCTTAATTGCATACACTCCTACCTCAGCTCAACTTCTCTTTTATACTTGACTCCTTGCACTCTCCCCCATTTCCATTCTGTTCTGTAGATGTTCTTATATCATGCTGATCTCTCCAGCACCTGAGCACCTTCCAAGAGTGCAGTAAGCAGTGTGACTAACATCTATTAGATGTTCTTACATTCTTTCCCTAAGAAAATAATAGTGAAGTATTCTGTTTTTATAGGTATTTGGAGGCAGGAGGGTTTATTTGTTTACTTTAAATATACGCCTTTATGTTAGAAGAGGTAATTAGTCAAATAAATGTGGCTTGTAGATGAAGGAGGCAATTTAGTTTATGATGGTCCTTAATTTCTAAGGAAGTTCATTCTACAGTTGTAGCCCAGTCCCCAAGACAGTTGTTTCTTTCAAACAGATGAGGTTTACCCTTGTAGAGTTCTACTGAGTGAGAGGAGCATAGAAGTCATCCACAATTTTCATCTTAAACTTGAAGCAGTCTTTAGATGTCCTGGGCCCAAGCCAGGGAATGCCAAGGAGTGAGACTGTCAACATTATTTGAAGATATTTTGTTTAGAGAACAAAGGCCAGGTTTGATGTGATGGCAGTGAACTGTGCTCCTTAGGGGCTACACTGGGGCAATCTGTACTATTTGGAGTTATTTAAATGCTGAAGGCTTCATGCCAAGGTATATCAACATTACCTACTGGGTATTATTATGGCAGAGCTTTGGCTCACCCTCTGCCTCTATGCTGTCAGACACCTCTAGATAATATCTAGGCACTATCTGGACCTCTTCCATTCTAAATTAATTATCGTCGACATTTTCCTGGCCACAGGAAGCTGCAACCCAAAAAGATAATCTTCTCTCTCTTCATTCTCCATCCCTTTCTGCCTTTTTTTCCTTCAATTTTTAAATAAAATAGATAAGGAAGGAACTGGGAAACTGACTGGAAGTTTGAACCTTCTAAGAAATTGCTTGCTTTTTCTTGATACTCAAACCAATGCTTTCTCCATTGGAGAGTGTCCAAGGTGGAGATCTTGGTTGATGCTTTACAGCAGGTCCTTTCCTTTATGAGGAGGATCTTCTTCCCAGTCCTTTGTTTCCATAAGTAATGTGTTCCTTTCTATGCCAGCATTATTTTCTTTTGGTTCTCAAAGAATTATATTGAAAAGCTTAATATATAGTTAATGCTTTGTTTTAAATGATGATATAATAATATCTAGGTAATTGAAAGATAAAGCTGTAACTTAATCGTTAACTCAGACTCTTGTGCCTCGAAGTTGCAAATAGGATCCTTTTTATAAAATGGTTCCATTCAAAAAACATTTCACATAGCATGAGAGAGCAGAATGGAAATAATAGAAATGCCAGCCTTAATTATAATTTCCTAGAACCTGAAGTAATTATACATACCAATACTGTGATATTTTTAGTATGACTCTTGGATTGTGCAGAATGAATATTCAGTTTCCAGTGTTGCTGGTTAGATCCACCTCTTTCTTATCCTTTTTTTAATTTGCAGTGAGATTATTTTGTATATGCTGATCTGTATGCTAGTTTTAAGGCTAAAGTCAGACCGAATTACATCTGCATCCTCCTATAGGCTACAGTAGAATTCCAGACCCATAACTGAGAACAGAATTCAATCTTCACCCTTGCTTGCAATAAAAAATCTTTGCTCTTTAAACAGTTTTAAAGTGTATGTGTGGTTTTAGAGTCTTGTTCTCTCTCTTCTTTTCTATGGAAGTAACTTAGGAGCAATTTAGTTGAAATCACTGGAGTTACCTTGGAATTAAATAGATGTGAATAAGAGACGAATCAGGCACTAGTGATTTTTTTTCATTTTTTGAAAGATTGTGTTGACTTTCTTATAAATGAAGCAGTAACTGGTATCACACCATGACTCCTCTGAAGGATATGACCTTTCCGCAGCTCCTTTTTCCACATTTCATTTTGTTTCCGTCAAATAATCTAAATTTTGCCTCTATCTTGAAAGTCTATTTTGTTCTGGATTTGCAGGAGATCTTAAAAGATCACGTGTGTAAAATAAAGATTGACAGATAAGCAGCCACGTATATCAAGATTTTTGCTTCATCTAGGGGCATTGGCAACATCATTAAAGAGCTTCTGTTTCACACAGGAAAAGCATAAATATGTTATTCTTCATCTAAATCCCATTTATTTGTCACTCTATATTTTGTACTTTGTTTTCTCTCTCATTGTTTTTGATTGTTGAGATATTTCTGTGTAAATTGAACCTTCTCCCCTTTTTCCATCCTATTCTTAATGTCCATTTCATTCAGTGATGCAGCAATTCAGAGTTTGACTGCACAATTTACTGAGATGAAAGCAACTGTGTTTGTAGCACTGGATTTTGGTGTTACTAAATTAATCTGCTGGGAAAGAGACAGAATAGAACTTAGAAAATTTCTCTGAGGAGTTGCGTACCTTGGAAATTGGCAATGATGGAAAGCCAAATACAGAAAGAGTATGTGACAGCTAAAAAGAGTTGTAGTAAAATGTTTTGTACAGTTTGCCATAATGAGACAGCGTCTCCTTAAACCAGAAAAGTAAAACCTGATTAGAGAAAATGGATAATTTTGCAGTTTTCATAACATAAGGCTACTGCTGATTGTAGCAGTATAGAGCATCCTGGTTGCCTCTCCTGGCCTTTGCCAGGGAGTAAGGACTAAACTACCTTCCTGCCTCTATGGCCTAATAACTATGAGAGAAATTTTTAGCAACATAACAACACCAAAGTAAGCTTCAGAGGTGACTGCCACAGTTTGTCTCAGCGAAGTCCTTCTACTTTGGAGGTTGACCATGAGCTTAACGGTATCATAAAGTTCATAGAATAAAGTGTATTATAAAATCATAGAATCATAGAAGTAGGGTTGGAAGGGACCTTGTAGATCTTCAAATCTGACCCCCTGCCTGGACAGGAAGCAAACTGGCCTCAAATGACCCCAGCCAGGTAGGCATCAAGCCACTTACTGTAGTTACACCAGTACACATTTCCCATTCTAAAAGGCTTTTATAAAGTGGCTCCTTTATATTAATCGAACAATACAAGGGATGCCTACATCATGACTGTCTATGCAAAGTGTGTCTGTTCAGTGGATGGAAATTGAAATTTGGACATCAGGCCAGCTGATCTGGCAACTTTCCCAAGCCTTATACTCTTTAAAAAAATTTCTTAACATGTTTAAAAAAATTAGGTGAAATGTCAATGATCCAAATTCAGTCCATGTTATGTGGGGCAAACAATACAAATACATAAATAAAAACTGGATTGTCCTAAGAAATTCTTAAGCTCCATGAATACAGAAGTGATAGTACATCATTCATCTTACAGTAAATATATGTTCACTTCATTGGTCTGCACCTTGTATAGCTGTCTATAGCCCTGCCAATCCCAACTATTAAAAACTCATGAGTCAACCCCCCATATTGAAAAGTTTTGTTTTGTTTTGTTTTGCTTAAGTATAATGCATATTGGACTGTTTAAAATTGTCCTTTTATTTGTCAACCTTTAAGAAGTCCCAGCTGAAGCTTTTCTTCATAACCAAAACTGCAGAAATTAGATTTTTGTTGTTAAAATGACAAGATTTGCACATAATCACATTGTTCCTAAAGCTTGGAGTTTTAGAAAAACACTGAACACCCTGATATTTGTGATAAATTTCCAAGAGTTGGTTACCAGGGTTAGGATGCTGCAGAATGACCAACGTTCTGGTTTTACATCCATTTCTCACTTACTTTGGTACAGGAATAAATGGCTGCACAAGGCTCAGAAGCAAGGATGAGCTGGCCTTATTGTGTTGTGAATTTTGAAGTCCATGGAAAATACACAAAAATACCTACAGTTTTTCGGGAGGAAAGTGTAGCATTATCCAGACCTGTCATTTTGGTGGGGGGAGCAATGTATACATCTAGAGAAAAAAAATTGTCACCTTGATAACGATATTTAAATTCAACCTAAAAATATTTCGGTATTTTCTCCTCACAGGTTCTGCATTATTTACCTGTCCCGAGAGTTATCCGTCACAAGTTACTCACACTGCCAACTCACTAAGTTTACTATATTTATATAAATAAATACACTGACAGGGCTCTTTTCTGGAGGGAGCAGCTCTATTCCACAGCCTTTGATTTGTGTTAGCCAGCCTGACGCAATGCTAAGTGCCTAGTTAAAATCTGTTAGCAAATGCCTACTAAATTTACTAAATATGCATAGTAGTGCCATCTTGTGGTTAGAACTGTTTTTAACAGCAGGTTTATGCTTCGTGATGTCCTGCTTGATTTCTGAAATTACTTCTGCCTTAGGATATTATTTAAAATCCTACCATTATGCCAGACCATAAAACAGTGCTTTTCCTCTGAAATGCCCGTGTACCAAAATGTGAGCTGCTGTTTTGTTAGCTTTGTCTGTCCAAATGGCTTCTAAATTTGGAGTTTGATTTCTTTCTTTAAAGTCCACTTAATGCAGTATCTGTCACAAAAAAGAGGTAGCTCTACTGAAAAGGAGCTTCCTTACTCAGAACTCCAGTTATTTGATGCATCTCCTTCACCAGCCACCTAGCCTTCAGTCTAACTTTTATATCATAGTTTATATAATCTTGAAAGACAATGGTTTTAATTACTCAAGAATTTTACACAGGTCTGTAATCTCACTGAATGAAGCGCATGTCATATACTTCAGATCTGTTTTAAAGAAAGCGAGAAAACCAGTGTAGATCACAAGCATGTACATAACATGTTTTGTCTTTTGAATTCCAAGAGAGGATTCCCTTGCACTGCATTTTTACAGATAATGTTTTTGAAATTAAATGAAAACCAAAATGTTTGATTTGTGTGAAGGTGTGACCCTGCAATCCTTGAACACTCAAAGTTGCCACTTTTCATTAGAAAAAAAAGTGTTACAACTTTGAAGAAGGGGCATTTTCAACTCCTTAGCCAAGTAACTTGATTGGTCATCTGTTTACGGACTTTCAGCCATTTTATTGCATGTCAGTTAGGTGACTATTAAAGGTCAAATGCACTGACTCCATTATAACCAGTGTTAAGGGAAATACAGTGATCCTTGCTTATTTTATGCAGTTTTTGCTTGATTTGGTACTTTGCATCTGTGGTTTAGTAGTGGTTGGGCTGTTTCCATTTTTTTTTAAAGTGATAATTTCCCCAGGCTTTGATTAATAAGAAAGCAACACCAACTTCCCAAACCTAAAACTGTCTAGCATATCACCTCTTTTTCCTCTTCTGGAAGGGTCCAGTAGGGGCCTCTCCTATCCACACACATCTCTTCAGGTATCAAGTAAGTTTGAATGAGATAAATCCTCATTTTGAAGAAGCAACGGCAGGGGAAGGAGCAATTTTTACTGTAAAGTAGACACAGTGTCGTCCAAGAGAAGAAATTACTCTCATAATGGGGCCTATTCTTTTTGAATTCTCCATAGGTATGGGAAGGTACAAGGTTTTGGGGGAGTAGAGGGGTTAAAACAGCATATTTCAGTGCATCAATAGTTTAACGATGCTTCCTCTGAACTTAATAATAGCCACAGCCTGAAATGATAAATGTTTCCTGCAGGCTAAGTTTGTTTATGGTGCTACAGTGATCAAAACTATAAAATCTATTATAATAACTTTTAGCCTATGCCAGGCAAAATAAGAAGGATATAAAATGTTTGGTTGGGAAGAAGGGTATCTGGATCTGGGGTGAAATATCGAAGACTTGTATAATTAGTTAAAACATCTCCTATTTTAGTTGCTTATCTGCATGGAGTCTTTGAAGCATTTGAAAAAATACTAAGTGACTCGATTCTAAAAAGCTTTTCTAATTATTTTTCTGGTTTAATAACAAAAGTACTCTTTCTTACTGTAGAGTGACACAATTAGAATAGCTAGTCTATGTTTAATGTAACTTCCTATTAAGAATGCTCCCACACTATATGAAACAAATGTAACTCTAGTAGTCGGAAGAGGGAAAGCTGTGCTATTGAGAAAGAAGCCAAATTTAACAACCGTGTGCCTTGGTGACTCCTTAGCATCCTAAGAGAGCCCGGATAGAACATACTAGATCAAGACTATTTGATCCAAAACTGCTGAGGCCACTAGGAGCCATTCCATTGACTTCAGTGCACTTTGAATCAAGCCTTATATAATTTCTGCTGGTCTCTATCTTATTTGCTTCCATGTCTACTGAAATGAATGTGTTAGTTCTGACTCCTTCCTAATAAAATGTTAAGGATTGTATGCATCTTAAGAGAATGATATATTTGAATTTAATTTGAATTTAATATAAACACCCTTCCACAGGGCTGTGATTGTCACTAGTTGAGACTTAAATACTTTTTCCATTTACTCTCATTTGTCAATATATTGTCAATATATCAGCCTCTTCCCTGTTTCCATACTTCTGTATCTGACTGACATGTGTCCCTTTGGCATGAGTTGACTGCAGTATTTTAAGTCCTATAAATAGTGCCCTAAGTATTTTCTTTAAAACTTGGATATCAGGATACTGGCATGGTTTAGTGTCAGTGTACTATATAGTTCCTAATATTTTTCTCAAAGACTATACTCCGTCTACAAGTATTAAAAAGAAAATACGAAAAAATTATTTAAATTGAAGAAATTAGGAAGACAAACCCAAATAAAATGGCAGGAAAGTATAACGAAATAGGTTTTCAATATCTGACTACATATTCACAACCTAGATGTCAACAACACTCCCTTTCTTTGAAGCTACACAAAAGGAACAGCCTAAAACCTTCTTTTGTCTTAGCACGGTGTCACAGTATGTAAAGGTTGCAAACAGTTGCCCTTAGCATATTGGTAAGTATACTGGAAGACACTGAACAAGAACTTACTGCTTACATCTGATTTAATTACTTACTGTTGCATCTGATTTAATTCAAAGACCATCTTGGCTACAAACACACATGGTTTAGGTAGAAAATGCACCTAGTTGTGTGCAGCATTATACAGCTGGTAATGGGAAAGATAGAGCTTTGTTACACAATAATTTGGAGTGGCTCCTGTAGCTCTTAACACCTGTATTTTCCACACATTAACACCTTGACCCTGGTTTTAAGCACTCATTACAGTATATATCTCAAAGTTATGCCACTCCAGAGCAGGATTGTCTCTGATCCATGCTACCCAGCTCGTTTTACACTATGGTATAGCCACTCTAGGTTACACTATTGTATAGACACCCCCTGCCCTGGTGGCCTGGATCAGGCCCACTTTTCCCCCACAACCCTCCCCAGCACCATAGATCTCTGTTCACTACCCCTGTGCCTGGCTCCCTCCACCCTCCCTCCGGCCCCAGTTTACTTGTGGCTGCCTGCACTGTGTCCTGGGGGAGCAGACAGGGAAGAGTTAACCTGTCTGCCTAGCCACTGTTTTTCCCAGGTCTGAGTCTACCCAGGGAACAGCAATGGTGGTGGCCGAGCAGACAGGTTAAACCTTCCCTGCCTGATGCCCTGGGACAGTCAGCCAGGCAGCTACAAGTAGGTGGGGTTGGGGAGGAAGGCAGAGGAGAACCCCAAAGGGCAGCAGTCCTCCAGGCCCCTGATGACTGGAAGTGTGACTGCTGCAAATCCAAACTAGCACTAACACAGATCTACTTTTGTGCAGCTCACCTTATAAAGCAGAGGCAGGCAAAATGCAGCATCCGGTTCACGAGGCACATTCATCCAGACTGTGGCACCCCCCAATGAATTGTGCTCTGTCCAGCCCTTCCACCCATGAGGGTGGGAACGAGGTGCCCATGCATGTGTACACCCCCAAACATACCCTACTGCACCTTGGTCCCACCCTCTTTGATGGAAGGGCCCAGCCCAGTCAACAACAGCTTTTGGGCAGGGCTTCTGCTGCAGCTGCCCATGGGAACCTGCTTGGTTTCTCCAATATCCAGCTCACTCTGGGCAGCAGTAGGGAAGCATTGGGCCTGGGGCCAGAGGAGTGGGGGATTGAGTTGCAGCTGGGCAGAAGTGTGGAGCACAGCATGGAGCCTGCACTGAGGTGGACAGTGGGAGCACAGAGCTTGACTGGGTATGGTGTGGGTGTGACAGAGGGTGGGTGTCAGCAGCAGCAACAGGCAGTGGGTGCTCAGGGCACTCATGCCCAGCAGAGGCATTGGTACCTGGTGGGGCATGGCTCTGGTCAGCATTGCCCACAAGGGTCAAGGGGCATAGCCTGCCTGGCCACCTCTATCACGAAGGCCATGCACCTGCAGCTCTGACGGTCATACTGGGGAAAGCACTGCACTGGTGCTGACTGACTTCCCAGGTCTGCAGACTCTGCCAGAAGTGGAGGGAGCCCTGCCCCCTGCAGGGTCTAGTGTGGGGCTTCCCCTGGTGTGAGTACAGGAGCTGCAGGCACATGGTGTGAAGCACCTGTGATAGAGATGGCTAGGCAGGATGCACTCCTCAACCCCCCCCACCCCCCCAAAAAAAACGTGCAGCGTGAGCCAGAGCTGCACCCTACCAGGCACCAGTGCCCTGAGCCCACCCACCTGTGGCTGCTGCTGGCAGCAAGAACCATGCGCTATGTGTGGGGTCCCCACATACCCCACTCTCCTTCACACCCCACAAATCTCACACACCCACATCCTGCCCTCATAACCTCCCACATATACAGACACCCCAACATACCCTATGGCCCCCACACACAGCCACACTGCTTTACAAGCCCCCTCGCATCCCCCTACACCCCACCATACACTCCCACACACCTCAACACCCTACCATACACACACCCCAACTCCAAGCACACCCCACACCCCCCAAGTGAGACTTTATTTTTGAGTTATTATTGAATCCCTTCTGTATACAGTGCACAAACACAAATCATGCCAAGTATTTTTTGTAATAAAATTAAAATATGTTACGGTAGGTGTTTGACTTCTAGTGTATGATTTGTTTGTTTTCTGGTTCTAAGATGGCAACCTCACTCCCCTCCGCCCCCCGCCCCCTGGAAACACACACACCTCCCAAAAGGAGTATTTCCAGGGGGCAAGGGGAAGGATTTCAAGTGGCAAAGTTTAGAGGGCAGGACTTCAGGTCCCAAGATGGCACCTGCAGGGTAGGGCACTTGTTAAGGGGCAAGGCTACCCAGGTAGCCCTTGACAGCTCACCAAAAGCCACTAAATGACCCTCCAGCCAAAATAATTGCCTGACTGTGGTGTAAAGCATAACAAGATCCATAGTCACATGGCAAACATGTCTCTTCTGTGGACCGCCCTTATGGCACTAATAATGATGAGTGGCTCCAGTGGTTTGAGTTGTGATAGGGTCTATAGATTTTCATCTGGAAAGAAGAATCATCTAACATATTTTATAATATTTGGCAAACTTAAGAAATGGGAATCTTTTACTTGTAATGAAACGCACATGAAATATCTGACATACATTCAAGCCCCATTGATTTCAAACAGAACCATTTAAAAGCTTAAACTTAAGCACATTTATACTTCTTTGATAAAATGAGATTTCAGTTAAATATTTATAGATTTGTTAGCAGCTTAAATTTAAAAATTACTGTGAAAGCTTTCCTCTTCCCCCCCATATCTAAAGCAAAGGGAAAATTTCAGTAAAACTTCTGTTTTAACAATCTGCCATCCATATTTAGTTTTGATGTAGTTAAAACTCCTGTATGCTAAGTCCATTTGAATTGATTATTAAAATCAGTTCATTTGCTATTCCTGATGAAAAATATTCCCATGTCTCTGGATAAATTTACTAATAAATAAATAAAACATCATATGGACTTCATGATTCCTTAGAGTGAAAAAAAATTGGAAAAGACGATGACTTCAGAGTGAACAAATCAGTTTAGTGTTCTAAAGAGAGAAACACCCTGTTTATAAGGGTTTTTCTAATTTATTACTATTTTAGTTACATGGATGGATTTGGGATTAATTTATTTTTACTTTTTTGGCAAAGTCTTTCCTTGACGGGTGCTACTTGAAGTAATTTTTATCCTTCCAGATTAGCGATGTATCTAAGATTATCTATTCTTCAGCACAGTGAGGTTCTAAATAAATTATATAATGAAAAGAACACTTCATTTCTGTCTCTGTAAATAAAATTGAACTTATTTATTTTGAGGTGAACAAGAGTCACTTCAGTTCATCTATTCCCTTGTAAAGCGGCTTTTAAATATCAAAAAGAAAATGGTACTAAGTATCCAAGGAATTCAAAATACAAAGATTTCGCAGTAATTAGAGCAAAAAAAAGCAGACCAAAACCTATGAAACTTGTGTAATTAATTAAAAGATATGACAGTGCAGTTTCCCTGTGCATTCTTTGCAGTTCTGGTATAACTGCTATTGCTGTTAGAGAAATTTAACCTGACGATAAATTCACAAAATGATGGAAATATAATTTGTTTAGCTTCTTCAAATGAATTGATATTTTTATAGCAAAGAAGCCTTCAGAGGACTAAAAGAGATTGAAAGGATGAGCTATACAATGACAGGGGTATCCATGTATAATTTACTTTGAGTGAAGCATATTCTCTTTTCAGACAGTCAACATTCTTTGGTTGTTAAATATCTTATATCATCCAACCATTTATGAGAGTTATTCGTAAATACAACTGCTGCAAAGAATTAAGCTCTTAAATTCTATCACCTCTTACATTATATGGTACTATCTGACTATTAAGATTTGATATAAATTAATTTTTCCCCTATAAGGGGGATAGAATTTGATCATGTCGTTTTTTTCTCTTTAAATCCTAAAACCTAAATATTCAAGATAGGCCGCTGTCCTTTTGCTTAATATATTGTTATTATTATTATCATCTGTCTAGTTTATATAATGGATGAGGTAAAGTTCTAGTCCTGTATACAAGAGCTAGGTTCTATTGCTGTTACTCTTTATTATTAGAGTATTTGCACTGAGACATGGTGGGGGTTTTTATTACTCACCCAAAACCCTGGGTCCCATGCTACTATCCTACACTTAGTTAAGTAGCCTCATTATCTTTAGTGTGCCTGTTGGCATGAATAAAGGTTGGAAGAAAATGTTCCCCTTACACTGTTGTGACAAGGTCTGGGGTATGGATCAGGAACAAGTATTTTATTTTTTGAAATGTACAAGAAGCAAGGGTGTTTTTTCTGTGATTGTTTCATTGGACTGCTTGTCTTAGTTGGCAGTGATGCTGAGTAACCTTTCAGGCATAAAACTCTGAAAAGGAGCACTTTCTGCCAGAAAGTTTGTCCCACGTCTCTCCCAACAATACAGCTTGTCCAATAAACAGTATCACCAAAAAACCCAAAAAACCTCTTCCCTCTCTGACATTTTCTGATCTGTCATGGCTATACCAACACCCCAACCTACTACCCTGTTTGAAATGTCATTTGTAGTATATTTACTTGTAATTCTCTGGGATTCAGCCAGTGCCTTCCTTCAAAATGTATGGGTTACTGGAATCAGTATGGCATGAAGATAAACAGAATTTCTGTTAGCTACTGTGGCACAGAAGTGAATATAGTCGTCATATGGCTGTCCCTTTGCTTATTCCTACCCTGGCAAAGTGAATTTTTTGTTTTGTTGTTTTGAGTGTTGTTTACAGTCCACATTTCTTATTGTTCAGAAAGCCTGCTGGTACATGGAACTCTCTGATGGTGTTTAAATACTTAATCTTGTGAAGTTAAAATAAGATAGTAGTTTTCAGAGATGACCTTGTAGCACTAATGCTTAAGTTAGTCATTGACTAGAAAACGGCATAACAGAAAATTCAAGGATGACATAATTTGGCCACTGATGGCAGATTCGACAAAGGGATGATCTGGTTCATCAGTGTGTAGGCTTTTCAATGTGTTGGCTGGTTTTGTGAAAGGTCTCTGGAAAATGCATGGTCCATGTGGCAGAAATGCCACCGTGGGTGCCCCTCTCCAGAAACCTCTCTCTGTGCCAGCCTGAGAGGCTGCTGGTGAATCCCTCAGGGCGTGGAACTCCTCCGTGTCTGCATGACAAAAGCCTGGGCCTGAGAGGCAGATGCTCTGGTCACCTGGGCAGGGGAAGAGACCCGGCCCTGGCCCTGCGCGCAGCCCAGGTAACCAGGGATCCTTGGGAAATGGGTCGGCTTGTGACCAGGTTTGGCAGCTTCGATTG
>JAGPOW010000261.1:71888687-71966905 GCA_030014935.1 Caiman crocodilus | reverse complement strand
GGAGAGCAGGTTTAGGTTGGACATTAGGAGGCACTACTTCACAGTTAGGGTGGCTAGGACGTGGAACCGGCTTCCTGGGGAAGTGGTTCTTGCTCCTACGTTGGGCATTTTTAAGAATAGATTAGATAGGTACTTGGCTGAGGTCCTGTGACCCTGGCACTCGTTCCTGCCGTTGGCGGGAGGTCAGACTAGATGTCCTGCTCTAGGCCCCTTCTGACCCTAGGCACTATGAAACTATGAAACCTAAAATAGGAGGCCCAGCCCACACAAAAAATGATGTTCTAAGCCTCACTTCAGCCTCTTTCCCTCTTCTTAGGTATTGTCCCCATTCCTTATACATCTAATATTTTGGCACTACATGTACTACACAAAGCTAAATTGCTTGAGTGGAAGGAATTCCTGAAACCCAACTGGTTGAATTACTGGAGAAGAACGTGCTTGGTCCAGCCATTTAGTCTGAACTACCCCGAGAACTGGACTATCATTCCATATACTAGTTGTGTAGAACTAGACCATGGAACTATGCTGAAGCTACACACTTGGGTTTGCTGTCTTTTGACTACACTTACCCACCAATTAAGGTGATGCAACCTGAATTAAGCCCATTATCCTCATCATTCAGCAGCCTGTTACCTGCCCTTCCATGAGTCAGCAAAAAGTACTTCTTGATTCATCTCTCCTTGACCCTGAGCCAGCCTAACTTCTCCTACTTTGTATGTTCCCCAATCTGTCTCTGACTACTGGGTTAATTATTTAGATTTAATTATTCCCAGAGATGTGCTGTCTGTTTAAAGGCACTTTCATTTGAGGTTATGTAGCTTCCTTTAAACCCTGTTTGCCTTATTGTTGTGAGTTTTTGGAAGTCAAGAGGGTTTGCTAGCACTAGGAAATCTATGGAAAATGAATTTGAGCTCCACTCCAACACTTCTAATGGAGTAAACCCCTCCTCCAGTTGGAGAATAGGTAACGGGAGCAGAAAAAATAATAAACGTCTAACTGTGTCCTCTATCTAGTTGGGTGCAGAAGGGCCCTTCAGCTACACTGTTGAAGGTGTCCAGGGTTGCCTGTAAAGGTTTCCTTTTAAAACAGAGACCTAAGATTTCAAAAGGCACCAAGCATGGAACTGTATCATGCAGCCTTTCCCAGAAAAGTATATGCATCCAATATATAAAATGGGTTCTAATGACGTTAACCCACTCAGAGGGAAATATAATGTAATAAAATGTAAAGTAGGCTAGTATATTCGGTCTCACTTGTCCACCAGTACCATTATGCATTTTGTACAAGCCAGAAAGTTTGAATAGAAACATTGTTTCAGAGACTAGCTGTGATCTTGCTGTGGTCATTTTCTATGCTGGCCCTTGAGATGCTGTCAACATACTGGTGTCTGACACGTGATTAATTGTGACTGGAAGAACTAAAAAAATATTTCTGTATCTTTAACAATAGACTTCATTTTCTATGTGCAGATATATCATGACATGTTGTATGATGTGTACAACAAAATTCTCAGGTTGCGATATAAGGTATATGTTACCACTATAATAAAAAAATCTGTATTATGACCACGTAGTTTTACTGAATGTGATTTATGAAATAGAAGCAGTTCAGTAAGGATAAATGTTATTCAAGTTTGGGAAAAACACCCAAATAATTCAGATAAACCTAGATTTTTGAGCAGGAGCAATTTTCTTCCATTTGGAATGATCTACCAGTTTTAGACTGGAAATTTTGATTTGTAGTGATCCAGTAATATTGCCACAGTAAAATTAAGATGCATAGGGGCTTTCATTTTTCCTTTTAAACTACTTCCTTTTAAGCTAAAATTCAGTTTGGGCAGGAACTTAAAAAGGAAGAAAGGATTTTACAAAACATTTCACAAGTTTATTTAAAAGAATGAAATGTATGTTAATCATTACTACAGTACTTTTTTTTCAAAATTGTAACTAGTGTGCCAGACTCAGTATAATACATTCTGCTTTTATGAAACACTCCCATTCTGACACAAACTGCTGAGTAGGATTTTCCAAAGTGTGTAAGTTTGAAAGTCATTGCTAGTTGCATGTAGCTTTCTTAGGAGCTTTTGAAAATTAGACCTACTACATAAATTAAATAAGAGAATTTTCCAAACTGTTAGTCATATAGATGTGTTCCAGGATGAAAATTAGGAACATGCTTAAGTCACATCCATTTAAAGAAACTTAAGCATCTAATGAAGTGTTTTCATGAATACAAAATGCTTTCGTGAATTACAGCCATATTCACAACTACTGTTGATCTCTTGTGACCGGATCTCTCTCATTAATATCAGTTTGCTTATTATTTGTTATCAGCATATTTAGGCTTTTTCCTTCCCCCATCCCCACTGTTTTCCTGAGTAGTTTAAACACTAACGATGGGGAAAATAAAGTAGATGTATTAATATATAAAAATACCATCTGACCTGAATGGACTTTGTCAACCTACCATAGCACGGTTGATTTATTTTTTCAATGACTTATGGGGAATATTGTTTATATTTGATGGCTGTTCTCCAATTGTGCATAGTGCATCTGGTGGACATTTGGAACGTTATAGAAGCCTTGCGAGAAAATGCATTGAATAATCTGGACCCAAGCTTAGAACTGAGTGTGGCTCGTCTGGAAGCCGTGCTTTCAACTATTTTCTACCAGCTCAACAAACGGATGCCGACCACTCACCAGATCAACGTGGAACAATCCATCAGCTTACTGCTCAACTTCCTGCTAGCAGCCTTTGATCCGTAAGTTTGCCTTTATCATCCATATAAGCTTCTCTATGTATTCTTATCAATTTTTGCCTCTTTCTCATGCAGCTCAGAAAAACAGATGAGCTAACTTAAATTCCTGCTCAAAATAATGGATGATTAACTGGTGCTCAGTAAGTCAAGGGAAACTAAAATAAAGGATCTTGGTTCTGTTCTCAATTATAATCAGTTGAATCCAGAATAATTCTGATGTCATCAACAAGGTTATTCCTAACTTACTCTAGGAGTTTATATAGGAATGGGACTATTCCTAAAATATTGTCACTTCCCTTCTTAACTTGCATTGTTATATATTGGCATGTCAGAGACCTGAACCCTTTTCTATGTTTCTGTGGTAGTGACATGGGTTAGTAATTCCTTATTTTGAGAGAACTCGTTTTGCTTCAAGTTCTTGCAGTTATGAGCATTTTTTCCTGGCTTGCGCCTTTTTCCTGGCTCTAATACAGCCTGTTATGAGACCATGGCAGATATAGGATAAAGATCTAGAAGTGGCAATAAAATTCCTGTTGATTACTGCCCAGACTATTTATTGCCATAACTAAGTGTAAGAAGGGTGAGCTCAAAAAGGTGATCGATTCCTATTTTAATATTAGAGATGCAAGTGTACTGTGTCTGCTATGTACATATATTATGTTTATTGGATCTACAAACATCAGCATGTTAGTGCTGTTCTTAAAAGCATCTGAATAGCTTGAAATCTCTAAACAGAATAATTGAGAACAGCCTTTTAGTTTGACAGAAGCAAATTACCTATTACCTTTTTACTGTTTGTATTCTGAAAATGCACAAGCTGAAAATATTGTTTGTTTCAGAAGCATTAAAATATCTCCCTCCCCCCTACCCCTCATCCCATACTCACACAAGATGGACTTGGTGCTCAGTATTGTGCCCCTTTCAGAGCCTGAGTTTAGTCACCATGGCAACAGCTGGGGGAAAAGGCAGTGGTTCCACATGACAAAGCTGCAGAGGCATCGTGTGCCTGCATCCAGCCTCCCTTCCTGCCCCCTCAAAGGGAAAAATAGTCAGTGGGATGTGAAACTGTAGCCTTCAGGATTATTTTTTTTCCCATGGAAGGCAGTAAAACAGGGCATTTTAATTTATGCAAAATGCTGAATTTCTGACTGTGATAGGAAATGTAGGAAAATGAAGATTCCTAAACATGTGCACTCATGTGTGCTGCAAGTAAACTGCAATCCTGTTGAAAGCACAAAGAAAGCCCAAGGGCTGTGGGAGCGAGAGCTATGACAGTCTTTGTTTTGGTGCTTTAGCTGGGTAAAGACACCAGCCATACATCTTGGGATCTTACAGGAAAATGGAGGCAAAATATTTACTCCTCTGTTTTTGAATGGTGAGACTAAATATACTTAAAAGACAGAGCTTCCATCTTCCCTACAAATGGCAGTGATGCAAATGAAGCTCTCCTAGGGAGTGAATTAGAGGGTTTCAAGAAAAAAATCCTTACTCGGGCCTCAGATTAGCCCTTCCACTTCTAACTCCTGTGCTGAAACTGAACTGACTGATGTAGGACCTAACAGTATGTCATTTCCCAAAGGCACTGGATGTGGAAATGCCCTGTGGATCCATAAGAAAGCAAATCCATCCCTCTCCCCCCTCCAAGTCAACACTTGGAGTAGGGGCTCTGAAGCAGGCAGGCAGGGGATGCTCATCCCTGCACATACTTGCTCTATTCCCCTTCCAAAGGAGAATTGCACTGGCTCCACTGTGCTGAGAGCATTCTGGGGGTTGATACAAAAATGAGAATGAATTTCTCCTGACAAACAGTGCAGCATTTCAGTGGCGAAAAACAGATGTAGAGCTTGTTTTAAGTATGACAGCTCTTTTATCTGTCTTTTACCCCTATAATGGAAGATACTGCCCACTGTCCTTGGTCTCCAATTAATTTGATGATGTGTAAATTTGTGTAAGGAATTTGAATTTGTGTAAGTAAGTGTAAATTGGCATATACTTGTGTTCAGTTCTGTCCACTTGGCAATGTCCTTTCAAAAATCCAGCCACCTGTCTTTCAGTGCCATAGCACTGCATGCAAAATGGTCTTGGTATAAATAAGAACCAGGTCCTCTGTGACAAAAGGCAGTTCAGTGGTCTGTTCTTGGGCAGACAGGTTTTGGGTGTCTGAGCCCTCATTGCTGAAGGTAGCCCAAAAAGGGCATTCAGTTTTGTTCATTTCATGGAAGACAGACAGAGGGTAACACAATGAAAAGGGGAATAGAACAGATTAGAGATATATATAGGGTGAGACTTTCATACAAGCAAAGACTAACAGTAGTCTCAAGTGTATCCAGGGTTTAAACTCCAGCACGCTAAACTGGTACATTTATAATCCCATCAATATAGGTACCTCACAGATTATGAGTCTTTAAATTGTACCATGCTAGGAATCTGGGCTGCAGATCTTCCAACTCCAGACAGAGCTTTTGAAAGCAAAGCAGCTTCCTCTGTTGTCTGGATTGTTTCTTCTGGACGAGGGCTTTCTAGTGGCAGTCCACAGGCTACATCTGACCTATGAGAAGTTAACTCACAGCCTCTGAGCTCCTGGTCTAGGTGTCCTCTCCCTATTACTCCTTTTGCTGCCACCAAAGTCTCTGGGTTTTCACATCTTCCCCCAGCCTTTACTTCCTGCTTCTGCCTCCGGGATCTCAGAGAGCCCATGGCCTGGGAAGCTCTAAACCTCTTTGCAGTGCAGGAAGGCCCATGCACTGCAGCACAGTGTTGAAGGGAGAAAGGGGTGGGGAGTAGGAACCTGTAGTATGCTGCAGCATACTGTAGAGGCCTGTGCTGCATGGGAACAGAGAGGCCACCTGGTACAGCTTGCAACTCCCAGCTAGTCAGAAGTTGGGCAGCTCTATTCTAGATAAATCTAATTGATATAACTTAGTCTCATAGGCATTTACTCCTATTCTATGGCCATTCAGTTGGGGGCAAGCCTGGCAACAGTAGAAAATAGTGCAGAAAGCTTTCAAGAGAGGGAAGGAGCAAATTTAAAATTTTCTGCACAAACTTGATTTTACAAATACTACATTTTACAAGATTGTATGGGTTTCCTGGGACTTTCAGATAAGCAAGGTTATCTGAGCTTAATTCTGAAAGTAGTAAAAAAGGGGGGGAAATACAAAAGTGTGTAGTATGTCACATGAAAGCAGGTTGACTCCACCCTTTGACATAACACAGAACTAAGAGGGAACTGTGAAATTAAAAGTCAACAGAACTAAAACACCTAAAGAAAAATGCTGTTCCATTCAGTGTCCAGTCAATATGTGTAATTCATCATGTGACAGAGGAGCTTAGGAAAATAAGAGAACAATAAATAGAGGATGAAGATCAGATATTCAGACAGCTGGACTAATGCATGGCTAATGTGCTCTTGTAATTACTGAGATCCTACATGAATATTGGTCAATTATTTTGCTCAGAGTCATGAGCTGCAGTCATGAAGTGATGCCTGCACTTGTATCAGTTTAGTATATTGCTATACAACACGATGCTGACTTCAAACTTCCCCACTGAACAGTTTACCACATACTTTTGTCAGGGACCTGATACCAGGCTAGATGGAATGGTGGTCTAATCCAGCACAGTACTTCTTAAAACATCTTCATTGTCATAATGTGGAATATGTTGCAAGCTATTCACCTCTTTACTTATTCCATTTGAAACTGAGATGTTTCTGTACATAGCTGCATTGACAAGGAGGTTGTAGTTTGCTTAACTACCTATTGGGAGTCTGCATTATGAACCAAATTTCTGTCTCCAGACTGTATAAAATCTAAGTGGTAGGGCTTTATTTTTGAATGGAAGGGTGGAAGCTTAAAACATCTGACCAAATATACACTGGACTCTTACTGGTGACATCCTATAAAGAAGCTTAGCGTATGTTCCGAGGGGAGCTTTTCACCGGCCTGCTGTCATAGCTGTAAAACGTTAAATTCCCTGCCCTCTCAACTTCTGCTAATTGTTGCTAGGTGCACAGTCCAGGTAAGCATTAAAAGGAAGAGAATTTGCAAAAAGTGCAGTTCAGAGATTTGGCCATTACATGTGTTGCTGCACAGAATGAAAGAGCTCTGCTTGATTCCAATTAATTTCCTTCTTAAACTATATCTGTGAGAATAGAAATTCATAATTATAGCCCCTGACAGTTCAGAGTTTACTGCCATAATTAAGATATTAAGGAACCCCATAAACATCTGAAGAAATTCTATTCCCTTTGAAAGTGATGCTACAGCTTAATAAAAATAGCCTATGCTTCATGTCTAGTCAACTATAAAATCAGTTTTTCTATGTGTCAATCTAATAGGATAAATATGCTGCCTTTCCAAACCACACAGCAGATGCTAGGCTTGCTTTTCTTTTGTTTTCTCCATTACATTTTCCCTTATGGCATTTTCAACCTGGATATAGCTGGATAGATCTGTAGGTTGGAGTGTGTGTGAATCAGGCCCAGAGGGAAGTGTTTTGAGAAAACTCTCTGTGAACAGGAGCAGAGTCTGGTAGACTGAAACAGTGTCTCTATGAAAACACTGACTGATCAGGGCTGGGTGAGTTCTGGTTCCTGCTAGCTATAAGGTAATAAACCTGTCCAGTGTCCCAGAACTGAAGGAGTTGAAGGGAATTGGGGTGATTTTCCCTTGGCCAGAGAGGCATTGAATTCAGGATCCCTTCCCCCCACAATAATTAGGGTCTATAGAGAGAAGATTTATAAATGTTGTTGTTTCCTTTGGAGGGTTGTTTTAAATTCATCCCTCCACTGCTGCAGTGGGTCAGCCAGGAGGCAGCTGGCTTGGGATGCCCCCAACTCTTGTCCCCCAATCACATTTGTCCCCTGCAGCTTTTCCCGTCACAGTGCCTTTGCCCATATTACCTGCCCCAGCAACCTCTGCCCTTGCCTTCTCGCCACCACTTTGCCCTCTTCCCCCCTCCCTCGTTCTCCCCTGCAGTCTCTGCTCCCCTTCTTTCCCTGCTGCTTACTGTTAGGTGTTTTCTTAGTAAGGCTTTCATTTATTTATTATTTGTTATTGTGTTTGTCATTCTTATAAAAATTTGGAGGTTTTTTAAATTCATTATTATTCACTGATTCAAATGTAATGCTAAGTACCCCACACTAGGTCTGGCTGGTTTGTGTGTATGTGAACCTAGAAGTGTTGTGCACTTAATGTCACATGATCCACTTAGTACCATCAGGCAGTGTCTTATATGTCTTGTTCAGACATTTAAAGAAAGAACCTTATGCTCTGCTATGATGCCTATTTAAGAAGATATGGGATTTTTTTCTTTGAAACAGTATGAAATTACTCTAGTGCCTTGGCCGATATTGTATTTTCTATGGACTGTGAATGCACATGTGCATGCAAACGTGCATATGTATGCTATTGCTACAGGAGCTGCTATATTGGTCTATTGTCAGTGGTTCTCAACGTTTTTAGACTCAGGACCTCCCTTCACAACTTTTCTAATTTGGTGCTGCCTCAGCTTACCTCAGTGGTTCACAAATGGGTGCAACTCACCTACTTTTTAAATACCTGTTCAATGTAAGAAAAATAAATGGTAAGTGGAAACAACTGCATTCTTAATTGGTAATGAATGAAGGAATTAAATGAAGATAAGCCCTGTTGGAAATGCTGTAGAGTTGACTATTTTTTCTAAGTTGTTTTGGTTTATTTTAGCTAGAATATCATATTTCTGAATGGTGAACCTGTCGACTTGCCTTCAGCTTTCCACCCCAGAGCCAGAGGCTTTTCCTACACTTTAATATTGTGGGAGCAGGGGACATGGATGGAGAATATGTTACATTTAAATTGCGAATCTCTGAGTCTGAATTGATTGGTTTTGACACTGTCTTTTGTATCAATTTGTCTATGTGCCAGGCGCACAAGCAAACTGAGAAGGGTTGTAGCATACATGTGTACTACAGTCTCCATTAGGGTTATCTGATAAACCTGAAGCAGACAGGAGTGCCTGCTCTTGCAACAGTCCTCTTCAGTCCCACCCTGCACCGAGTCTCTTGGAAATAGATGCACATCAGGCAAGTAGACCTTCTCAGATAACCCTAATGAAGGCAGAAACGTGATGGTCCTGTTCTGTAACTTCTTCCATATTAAAAGTATTAAATCAAAATCTTTTCTGGTGTTGTCTTCTTTTCCTAGCAACACTATAAGTCATGCAGTGTAAGCTGGGGAGATTTTTTTAAAGCTTCACTCAAGGAGCACCGAGTTCAATATAGAACTATATGCTGCTATCATCCAGTGGCTGGGCTACTTGCCCTTGTGCAGTTGCACTTTCCTCAGGAGGCCTTAATGCTGCTAATAGAGAGGAGCTTTATTGCTGAGCAGAACTGCTTGAAGCATTTCTAGGCCCTAGGGACACTGGAAAGTCTTAGACCCCATTATCCTGTCCAGTCAGCAGTCATGCATATATATAAATTTTGGTGGGCAAATTGAATTTACACTAACTCTTGTTATGTATTTATGAATACAAATTACTGATACAAAATAGTGTGTCAAAACCAATCAATTCAGACTGAGAGATTCGCAATTTAAATGTAACACGTTCCGTTTCCCTCTCCCCTGCTCCCATAATTATTCAAGTGTAGGAAAAGCTTCTGGCTCTGGGGTGGAAAGCTAAAGGCAAGTTAACATGTCCACCATTCAGAAATATGATCCTCTAACTAAATAAAACCAAAACAACTTAAAAAAGTACCCAACTCTACAGCATTTCCAGCAAAGCTTATCTTCATTGAATTCCTTCATTACCAGTTAAGAGTGCAGTTGTTTCCACTTACCATTTATTTTTCTTACATTGAACAGGTATTTGAAAATCAGGCAAGTACGTCAATCCAAAATACTGTGTATAGAAACATTGGCAAAGGAATCTGAAGTGATGCGCAAAAAGGAGGATGACAGAATGGAAACACTGAGCCAGATTTTTAGCTGATACATAGACAATGGAGTTTCATTAATTTAGACCAGTGAACAATCTGGTCCAGTGTGAGTACAGATATGTAAAGTGTGGAACCCTGGAGTGGTACATAGTGCTTTATCATATGTTTTTAATCTTCTGAGGTTTAACAAAGAAAACAGAGACAAAAATGAAAAGGATAATATGAACCAATAAAATTGCATTATCAATGATTGCTATTTATGTATACTTACATTCTTAACTGCTGCAGCAGTTATTTTATTTTTGTCTGCTCTATTTCATTTTTTGGCAAAGAAAAATAGTTTAAGCAAGCTTAGAAGCATTGTAGTAAGGTAGAATCTCCAATGTTTCAAATGAAATGAAAGGGGAATTTTGTTGACTGAGCTGTAATGCATGTTTAGTTAGGACATGCCAAAAGGCACTCACTCTGTAAACTCTAAAGTCATCATAGCAGTGAATCACATAACTTTATTTCTTAATTCTGCATAAATATTATACACATCTTACTTTGCTTTGGTGCTTAGCAAAGGGATCATGGGACTACTTAGAAAATTAGGTTATCTCTTTGTTCAGTCAAATGCAATTTTCTCCATTAAAAGGATGATTGATTATTAAAATGATGATTGACTAGCAATAGAGCCATTCTGTATATGTGGACTACACATTAAATTTCCACATCTTGTTTCCTGGCTATTATTATGCAGTTTAAAGTACCTTGGAAAGAGACAGTTTCATCACTTATAAATCCTTATACATGTGTCCTGTGATGGAATAAAGATAGAAGAATTTATGGCATAGTTTAACCACCCTAATATTGTATAATGCACATGCACTCCTATTAATCCCATAGGCAGGAGGTAAAGTGCGTTTGTTACTTTATAAGACTGGAGAGTATTGGCTGACATTGAACCAAGAATTTTTATATGATGGTGATGTGAACATCTTGCCTGTGCTTTGATTTGAGGAAGACAATACCACAGATTGGATAATTGATAAATACAATACCACAGATTTTAGATAATAGATAAATGTTACTCCAGTTTGATTTTGTGCATTAACTGTCTTGCAAGGAAATGCTGAGGAACTGACAAACTCAAACATTCAAAATCTAGCTACCAAAAAAAGTTAATATAAAACCAGGGAATCTTTAGATGGTTTATTGCTACTTTTTAAATGAAATTATCTATTGTAGCATATTCATGTTGCTGTGTGTGATAGCCTTCTACTAGGGTGGTTTTGGTTGGGTTTTTTTTACAGACCAAGAGAATTTATTTTTTAGCAATTAAAGCATAGAACCTTATAATGAGGATGGGATATGCTAACCCAGCAGCTGTAATATACTGTACCAAGGTTTCTGTACAATAGGCAACCACTGAGGGTCTGCAGGACTTTGGTATGGAACTGAAGCAGCTAGTGTTTGTCATTGATTGCATTGACATGGTTGAGTAAAAAGAGCAACACCTTAAGATGCACATTGTATGCAGACCCTACAAATACACAACTGTGTTTCTTCCAGGAAGAAAAAAATCCTTATCATTTAACTGAGACGTGACTGGATATGTAGGAAAACTGTTGCACCTTTTTTCCTGTACCTGATATGCTCTTACGTGTTTGTGTGTTTAATAGAATTGTTTGAAAGTAAATATAGCTAGATTCTTAACTCTTCCATAGAACAAATGTGTTGTGCCATTACTCCACCAGGGAAGAGGGGATGGTTCTGCATGGTCATGTGGTACTAATGAAACTATGGTTACCATTAGTGAGTGCTACAGTATGGTAAATGCGCGCTGGGCCAAAAGGAGACATTTAAAAGCAAGATTTTTTTTTAAATTGGGTTGTGTCAGAATAGGACTGATCCAAAGTCCATTGAAAACAAATGGACTCTTGTTGACTCCAGTGGGTTTTATATTAGAGCCCTTACTGATCATTTTTAAATAAAATGCTTTCTAGGAGTTCATGGGATCTATATATAATAGAAAAGGTGGATGGCTACAATAGCTAATCTGTGCAACCACATGATCCTTAGCCATTCCCTTTGATTTCCTTCTTCTGGGACAGGAAGTCTCTGTATATAACAAACCAAGCCTACTGAGCCCTTAGGTTGATTGCAGCCTTTATTTACTCCTATAGCACCAGTAATCATCGTTATCTCAGTGCATAATGTACTGACCAATATGCTAAAATTGTTCCAGCAGCTTAGTATTAAAGTTCTAAGAAGGTCTGTGAAAATTATGGAAGACAGTTTTTCATTGTGTGTTCTCCCTAAAGAAACCAAAGACTGAATTTAAAGGAGTGTGCATTTTGCATAATATGTCATAGGGTGAAAATGTGTAATGGTCCTGTTTAGATAATACCACATAAAAACTTTTTATTGTTGAACAGGGAAGGACATGGTAAAATTTCTGTTTTTGCTGTCAAAATGGCTTTGGCGACTCTTTGTGGAGGAAAAATCATGGACAAATTAAGATGTAAGTCTTTCTTATGTATATGCATATCTGGTATTCATTGTTGTGAGTCTTTAGTAGCAGCGTCTGTGGTGATTAGAGAAAGTTTTGGTTTGATGATGCTGTTGTTGGTATCAGTACCAATTCACGCATTCAGATAAGTCCACTTTACTGTTCAGACTGAGCTTCAAGTACATTTTCAATATTTGGAGTCAAGCTACATTGATTCTGATTAAAGCAATGCAAATTTAGTTTCTTTTTGGGTTGATTAAATTCAAAGAACTTTATAACTACAGTGAAACGCATCAGGTTTCCAACAGTATGAGGTATCATTTGGCAGTTTTCTTGCATTCCTCTTTCATAACACCTAGCCCCTTTTTCACACTTAAATATCAATATCTTTTTTACACCGTTGAGATTCTTCTCCAGAGTACATATCTCTTCCTTCTACCTTACAAAGTACATTCCCATTTCCAAAAGACACCCAACCAGGGTATATTCTATCCACAGAAGCACTAAAACACATCAACTTTTGTGCTGTTGTCCATGGTGATGCATAGGGGGTGCATGTGGCTGCATGTGCACACACTGAGATTGGCCTTGCACCCCCTGGAAGCGCCAGCTGTGAAACCGGCAGTCCCAGCGGAAGAAAACTTCTTGTTTTGCTGCTGGTGATTCTGGCCTTGGCAATCAGCCGCTGGGGGACCTATTTCCCCTGTCAGCGTTCAAGTACCCCCCCAGATTTGGGAAGCACCAGTTGCCCATGCTGTTGTCCTTTGGCTCATCTTATCCAGAGTGAAATGATTTTTTTTTTCTTTTTTCTTCTCATTTATAGACAGATATTGTCTATACATATATTGGGTACAGGTAGACACTAGGGACAGATATTGGTTTCCCTTGGCCTTCTTATTAAAGCAGCAGAATCTATGCAGTAGCAGGCTATCATGCCACACTGTTTTTCCAGTAGCGGTCTCCAGGGCTTGAGATTTCCATCCACATGCATTTAGGGTGATATTCTATCATTTAGAATTGCACAGCTGATCCACCACAGTCTAAAATATGTTCATGGTTTCTTAGGTTAGAATATTCTACCAAGCCTTGAATCCTGCTAAACAGTTAAGTCAGAAAGTGGATTTTTCCATTGAAAACAACAACAAAGACAAAAGAAGAGAAATGTGAAGCTGTAGAGTAATAAATAATGGTACAAGTTATAATATTATAATTGAAAGACAGAAAAAGATATTAAAATCAAATACAGCATTTCAAATAAGTTCATTGTTCTGTGTGTCCCAAGAATAACAAACAACACAATAAACTCTGCCAAAATTTAGATTTGAAAGGGTAAAAGGGCAAAAACTTGTTGTTACACATTTTGTCAAATTAGATCCATTGTAGGCATAAGGTACCAGCTACAAAAGAATGACATCACAAAGCCATGAGAATGCATGAATATTTTAACATAAAAATTGGATCAATGCTCACATGCACATTTTTCTTTTGCTTCTGGCAATTTGGCTAAAAGTAAAGGTGTAAACGGTTTATGGAGTTTTCCATAAACTAAACATAATTGTCTATAATCACATTACTTTCACATCAGATGTTACTGAGATAAGAGCAGACATATGTCTTAAACTAAAGTAAGCCTTTCCTTTTCTTGCATTTCTTTTTTCCCCCCTCAGATATTTTCTCAATGATTTCAGATTCCAGTGGAGTGATGGTTTATGGAAAGTATGACATGTTTCTGCGGGAGGTTCTTAAATTGCCTACTGCGGTCTTTGAGGGTCCTTCATTTGGTTACACAGAACAATCGGCAAAATCCTGTTTCTCTCAACAGGTAATAAAACATGGCATCACTGAAGTAAGCTGTCAGTCATTTGTCCTTCACTCTATTTTGCACACACAGACATGTGTTTACCTTCATAGCATTCGTTCATGCTGATGCTGTTTTCCTGTTACATGGGTGTGCCTGACTTGAACTCCTTGAAGATAACCACATCTTAAATCAAGAACCTAAATGTAACCTTCACACCTGAGGTATTATAAACACCTGGCATTCACCAGCAAGAAAAGAACTTCATATTTTCACCTCTTTTTGTTGAAAATGGAAGCTAGATATCATAGTACCACTCCCCTTGCAGAAAGTCTCAGTAGAAATCAAGATAGTGCTGAAAATCCATTTAAAGGAATATTTTAGGGGTGTCGATTGTAGCCTTGTTGGTCTAAGGACATAGGCAGACCATGTGGAGATGCTTCCTCTCTGCCTGATGAAGGGTAATTGTTAGGGGTGTGCAAAGCTTTGGTCACCAATTCGATTTGGAGAAGATTTGACTTGTTTCAGGAACCAAATCAGAATGAAATCGTGAGACCAGAAAAACCCTCTGAATCGATTCAGAAAAAGACTCCAAGTTTCAGAAGGCAGTCTTTCAGGGGAACAGAAACTGAGAAGAGAAAGGGGGAACAGGTGGGGAAAGACTTAAATCTGTAGCTGGCCCATGACTGTGATCTTTCCCTGAGTCCCCTTCCAGTCACAGTGCTCTGGGGGAGGGACATAGAAACAGCACATAAGCCTCTGTCTGCACCCTTTCTGTCCCTTGTGTGAGCTGGTTTTGCCTGAGCAAAAGAGGGGTGAGTGGCTCGCCCAGAAATAGGTAGTTGAGAAGAGATCTAACCAGCACTGGGAAGGCCCCCAGTTACAGGCTACCATCCCTGCTTTTTTCCTCCAGATCTACCTTAACACACACAAGTGACAGGAGTTTTGCTTTCAGCAGTTTGAGATGTAGTTTTCCAGAAACACCTGTATCTATATCCTTAAAACTTGGCAGGCGTCATGCCCTTAGAAGGGGCTACCGTTCTGTTGTTTTCATCCAAATCTGCCAAAGATTGACAAACCTGCAGGTATTTCAGTGTTTCCCCATTATTGTCTATGGCCGAATCGCCAAATCTTCCAAAGCCAACTTGGCCGAATCAGTTGGGACAATGATCCAAATTTCTGAATCAAACCATTGTCTTCTGAATCGGCCAAAATGGAATCCAAAAGAAATACTTCTCTATTTGCACAGGCCTAGTAACTGTACCCGAAAGCTTGCAAAGAAGAATTTTTCCAACTATTTGAGTTGGTCTAATATAAGATATTGGATTTACCCAAAGAACCTTGTCTGTCTTTAAACGAATATGAGATTTGTCACATCGCATCAGACAATGTGGATAATATTGGTGAAGTCCATGCAAGCAATGGTTTGAGTTTGCAGCAGCTCAGATAGTATCGATACACATTTGTGCCCTTACTTTGTGATGCAATATATGCCCCTGCTCATGTGTTTTGCAGCAGGACATACTGTCCTGCTGTTTTATGGGCTGCATGGGTAACTGTCTGGGTTCCAGGTTGCCTCGGTGCAGGGCTAACAGCAGGCATCCCCACGCTGAGGTATCCTATGCCTCAGTAAGCCAGGGAGCTGCATGTGGAGACAGGGAAGCAGGCAACCAGATGAGCCCTGGGGTGCCTGCTCCCCCATTCCCATGTGCTACAGAAGCCTCATACTAAACACCCTGTGCCCCAGTGAGACGCCCTAGCGAGCCACCCCCCAGCTGGCTGGGGCACAGAGTGCCTTAAGATAGGGAAACACAGGCAGCCCTGGACTTCCTGCTCCCCCATCTCCACGTGCCACTTCCTGGTGCTTGTCCTGGCACACAGTGTTTGTCCTAGCACACAGCATTTTGGTGTGCTTTGTGCTGCTTATTTTGCTATCAGGAAATCCCAGTACCAAATTTTGCCCCAGTGCTGCAAATTAGCAGCACCATGCACAGTTTAACATGCAATATGTGTGGTTTGTAGCACTGCAAAGAGGTTTATGGCACCACAAACTGCATGCACCTGCACTTCTGGATCCAGCCACTGAGTCTAATATCTTGTCTGATGCTTTGGAGGAGTGTGTAAAAATAGTCCAAAAAATACCTAGCTGACTTGGGAGTTCATTGGTCTTCCAGGATGGAAGGAAAGAATTCCTTCTTGATCTTACCAGGCATAACATAGAAATAGAAAAAATACAAAATAATGAAAGATACTGAAGCTGGGAAGATGTTAGGAACAAAGCAATATTTTCTTTCTGTTTATTCTATTCTTTTCTATGAAAGAGGACTGAGGATTATATTGTTAGAAATCATTTGAATGTAGATGACCTAGTGATCCTGCTTTTGTGCAATGAGGGGCCTCATTTTTGTTTCACACATTCTCATTACTAATCAGTGGCCACTCCAGCTAACTGAAGAGCATTCTTGAAACTGATTTGTTGGATCATCTCCCAAATGATGTTTGAATAGAGGTGCTTTTGTATTTGTGGGATAAGTGAATAAAGTGTCTCCATACTGCATGTCTGTATGGCATGCTAAAGAATCAAACAAAGTAATCATGCAAGCGCTGGTTGGTCATAGTGCTTATAGTTCAGCAATAGCTCATTTTCGACTGTATTATTAAAGAATATTGTCTACACCCAAATAAGTGATTTCCCCTTCCCCCCCCCGTTAAAAAATATCAAACAGTTTTAGCAGCCACCAGAGGTGTGACTTTCTGTATGATTCATTTAACAGATAATGGCAGATTTAGAAAGGTATTTAGGCACTTAAATATGGAAATGGCATTGAGTAAGTTTTGCAAAGGAGTCTGGCAGGTTAGATACCTAATCTCTCTATGTCAGTGAAAATTAGGTGCCTAACTCACTTAGGTGACTCTGTAAATTGCACTACCCACTAGGTTTCATGTTTATGTATCTAAATGTTTTAGAAATGTGCCACAATATCTCATAACAGGCCAAAGCCCTGAGTTTTACTAGCACCAGGTACAAAAGAGTCTTAAGACCTTCTGATCCAAATAGAGGAGATGTGCTACAGGGTGACTGACATTCTTTTCCTCTCTACTAGTATGTTTAGTATTAGTCATAATGTGAGAAAGATTGTTAGATCTGATGTTCTCTCAATTTGCTTTTCCATTTGTACAAGTAAAGAATGATTCTGGATTAGATTGCTCCATGTCATGGGTTATATAAATTTGACATAATTAAAATCCACTGGCAGATAATTAAATCTTCCAGCACAGAATCAACACAGAATTCCCTATATTATGTTTTCTTCTGATTTTTCCAATCTAGTTTTAAAACTGAGGGGTGTTCTACGAACTCCCACTAGGGCTGTTCCATATTCAGAGCCATCTTTAGTGTCAGCAGGGTTTTTTTGTACAAAATGTTTCCCTTTTTTCCACCTAGTTTCTCCAGTCAATTCTAGTAATGTCACCTTTCCACTCTGTCTGAAATAGCATACTAAAACTAGAAAAAGCTGAGCAATTAATTTAGAAATGAATGACATAGCATAGTCTTAGCCAAACTAAATGGTAATACTCTGGAATCTTTTCATGCCAACTACTGCAGCTTGTGCCAGGAATTTTGGACTTTTCATATCATGATGTGGTACCTTGGTGTTACACAAGATAAATACTTATTCTTAGTAGAAATGGAACCCCAGGCCACTAGGGCTGGTCAAAGGTTTTCCAGTATATACATAGGGGAAAGTGTGTGGTTTCCTCCAAAAGCTGTTTTCATTAAAAAAAACTTGGAGAACTGAAAATTTCCCTGTTAGCTATAAGATGCTTGTTTGTTTCTCTGGTTTTCCAATGAAAAATTGAAAAATTAATTTTGATAGAAATAAATGCTTTTCATTTTCATCAATGTTATCTACAAAAATATTCTAAACCATTCTGAAAGGTTTGCTTGCTGCTTATGTATGAGCAGACCTAGAAGAGATTCCCTTTCAATTCATAATGCTCTTTATTAAGACTGTGAACTGATAATCAGCAATAAAAGAGTCTCATCTGATTTTTTTGTTTAATAATGTCATTAACACTGTGGCTAGACTATCCACACATGGTTCTTGTATGTCTGGCTCTGCAAGTAGCGTACTTTTTACAGAATAGAACAAGTGGCCATATTTGTACTATGCTATGGCATTAGGCATTTTAAAAATATGCAGGAACCAGCTTTTTTGGCCTTTATCCTGTGTCTGCCTGACCCTAAAAAGTGTTCAAGACATAACGGCTAGGGACAGATATTACACATAAACTGGTTTAAGTGATCAGAAACTGGTTTAAACCTGTAACAGAACAGATGTTCCTAAGGGATGTTCTGAAACTGAAGATGGAATAGACGCAGAGCGCAACTCCTCACACTAGCTTTTTTTGTAAAGTATGTTGTGGAAGTTTTAGTGCACACATGTTCAGTGCACAAAAACCAGTTTGTAAACGGCTGAAACGGGTTTGAGATAAACCTGGTTAAATGTAGTATCAGACTTAACTGATTGAGTTCAAACTGGTTTATGCAATGTCGATCCCTTCCTGATTTAAGTTAAAGCAGACACCCCCAACATCCTGGCATGCTCCTTGGGCTGGGCAGGGCTCTCTGCTCCAAGGCAGAGCTGACCCCTCCCCTCTGCTCCTTCACTGGAGCTGGGCAAAGACTGCAGGTATCTGCCTGGCTTCCCCCTGCTCTCCCTTCCCCTCTCCACTCCCTGCTAAGCAGGGATTGCCCCATCCCCTCTGCCTTACACAGATGCCTCTTAACATTTGCTAACAGACCACATGCTGGCTACAGTCCGTGCTGTGGCAGATGGGACAAAGGCAGAATCAACAGATAGTTGGTAATATCCCCATATTGTTTTCTTAATTGGTTGATAAACACTGTTATCAATTCTCTGCTTGGTTGGTCAGAAGAGGGGGAGACCCTCCCTTAATCAGAGCATCCAGCCAGACAGGCCATGCCTCTCTCAGCTCAGTATTGTGGAAGGGAAGGGAGGGCTACTCTAGAGCCCCCCAGCTTCTAGCCTGAGCCACTGCAGCCATGTACCTGCATTTCTGGGATGTCTGTACCGTTAGACACTGATTCAGCCTAAGCAGGTTAGACTATCCTACAAAGATTGAATCAATTCAGGCTCAGGCTTTTTGAATGTCTATCCCTAGCCAGTAGGTCATGGCAGTGAGGAAAGCTGAGCTGCTCAAGTTATCTCCTTTTGTTCACGTTTGATGTGGATCCTGTGTACGTATTGGAAGCCTTTCAGATCTCTATTGCACAGATTTTAAAACTTATAGGAAAATATTTTTTCTCTGCTCACACTATTGAATCCCTCCCAGTTCACATCTCAAACCAGTTTCCCCCAAAATACTGGACATACTTGATCACATCTCATTACGTTAATTTATTTAAATACTCTACATTTTCCCCATGCCTATGAGCTACTCCCAAAGGGAACGGCCATCTAAAATAACAGCTACAACTTTTCTTCTTCAGGGCATGGGGCTTACAAAAGAAATTTTTGCATCTCCTCTTTCCCTGAGAGAGAGAATTAACACAATGCGATATTTGATCTCCCATCAGAAAGTGGTGTTGCAATAGGAGAAAGAACTTCCTATTTAAAAAAAATTTAAAATATATTGAAATTACTCTGCCAGTGTCCTTTTAAGGGGCATTGGTTTCTTTAATCCATAAAATTAGTGACTGCAGGACTGCATCTCTAAAACTATCAAGGGGGCTGAAATTGCTTTATTTGTTGTGAATGAAGTTTTAATTTATAGCTCCATTCGAAAAAGAATGTTATTGTGAAAAGGGTGTGCTTGCCTCTGCATCTATTTGCTTGTTTAGAACACTGCTGTGCATACAGCTAATATCTCTCTCCCCAGGAACAGGGGGAACTTTTTAGGCTCCTTGATAATTTGTGCTATGGGACATCGGATTATCTTTCATTCACTAGTTTTCTTGTTACCTTTCTCCCATTTTGAGCTGTGCCACTGATAATAGTAAGATTTGCTGATGGCACTGGTCAGCAATGCCAATGGCAAGCATCCACAGAAAAGCTCCATAAGGGAAACTGTTACTTTGTGAGCTGGTGCTTAGCAACATGGAATGTTCCTTTATTAAGGAAGCTATTGTTCATTTTCAGATGAGAAGAAGGTCATGTAGATGGCAGGCAGATGGTAACTGTCCTTTTAACATGTTCATTAGCACAGGCTAATTTCTGGTACTGATGCATCTCTTCCATTTCCTATTAAATTTTAAATTATTATACATTTACACTTTAAAAATCAAGTGTGTGTGTAGGATTTTTTCTTTGGAGGGGTGGTATTTTTTAGGGTAAGCTCTAATGCTGGAAGTCTAATTTTTCAATGTCTTTCAGCCTTATCAGTTTGTCTTTCCATCTGACATTCTGTTCACTAAAACTTCCAGGACCTTCTTTCCAAAAAAAGCTAGTACTTGCATTCTGCATCCATTTCATCTGCAAGTTCATAGCATCCCTTATTACTTACAGTTCTGAACCATGTTCAGCGATCACTCAGTGTCTCCATTCTTTCAAGAGCTCTACTTTACTTTGGATACGTCCAAGGCAGCATGGAGCAGAGATAGCTGAAATTATAGCTCAGCATGTGCTAACTCCAGCAGCTGAAATACCAGAGCTTCATTAGCACAATGTGATGTCTGAGTTAATAATCCCAGGACCAGAAACAGAATAAATCTGTTAGCCAAACACTTCAACTGGGCTCTTTGGCTGTGCTGAGAAACAGAGCTTAGTAGCCTGGTTATGGTGCTGCACTCATGTAGCTGTACTGTTTCCAGTTATGGAGATCGTGTACACAGAGCTAACACAGATGTGTGTGGCACTAATATGTTTATAGCTAGCTCAGGAAACCTCTCCACAGCACTGCATTCTGCTGTGTATACTAGCAGATCCAAGGTAAGGGTGATACAACCTCTCCACTTCGGCTGTGCTGCATGTGCATGATAACTCTGAGCTTACTGCCTGGACTGCATAGACTCCTGCTGGAGCTCCACATGAGCAGTGACTGCTGCGCTTACCAGTTGATTGGGGTAGGGGCTGGCCAGAATCCATGCTTTCACGTGGCTCCAGAGCCCAGAGGATGAATGCTGCTGAGATTCACCCTTCCCCTGCCTCCTCTCTGAAAAATTCAACATCAGGGAGAAGAAAGACAGAATGAGCAAGCAGTGGTGCCAGTGCTCACCCTCTGGGCTCTGGAGCCATGAAAAAGCAGGGGCTCCACCCATAGCCATGCCTGTGTCACATGAGAAACAGCCAAAGTATGGGGTGGCCAGACCACTACATGCCTTCTGGATCTGCCCCTGGCCATGTAGATGTAAGGAATTTATACTTGTGCTCCAAGAATGGCAGGGGATGTTTTAATTAGGGCAGCTCCAAGCGCCACTCTAATTACAGCACCCAGAGCATCTCATGTATAAGCATCGTTGTGCTTAAAAATGGCAGTGGAGATGCTTTAACTAAAGCTTGTTTTCTGCTCCAGCACCTATACCTGAGCAGCAAGGCTGCTCTGAGGCACTGTAATTACTGTCTGTGTCTGGTTCCAACTGGCTTTGCTTAGGAACACCAAGACCTTCACAGCTTCCTTCCCCACCTCGCTACCCTCCCCAGATTGCATCTGGGAAACTCAGTCCATAAAAAGGGCTGGGGTGCCTTGGGTGCTAAGGCCCAGAGGTTGCAAGTTTCAGGCTGTAGCAGTAGTGCTCATGATGTGGCCCTGCCAGATTCTGAAGGATCTGTGAATTCTGCTAAATACCTTGGTACAAGGGCATGAGAAGGAAGGAAGGAAGCCCATAAAAAGACAGTCCACAATACCACAGTGGTACTGTGCACTATGGGGCAACTGTCTTTTTCCTTTTAAAGGAGGCTGCACTTCCTTAGTAGATAAAATGAGAAGGATGGGATTGAGTGCACACTTAGCACCAATTTGGGTGGAGTCACAGACACGGTAGAGGGCAGAGCTAGGATTCAGAATGACCTGGATAAACTGGAGAAATCAATCAAATGAAATTCAACAATAACTGTGAAGTCCTCAACCTGGGACAGAACAATCGTGTGTTTAAATACAGATTGAGAAAGGATTGACTTGGTTGCAGTACTACAGAAAAGAACCTGAGGGTCACAGTGGACCATACGCCAATCATGTTCTTTTTGCACAAATAGCCAGCAATGCTGGTGTGCTGCATTAATACAAGTGTCACGTGCAAGCAAAAGGGAAGTGATTATTCTGCTCTATTTGGCATTGGTGAGGTCTCTTCTAGAGGACTATCAAGTTTTGGGCCCCACACTTCAAGGAAGATGTGAACAAATTGGAAAGACTCCAGCACAATAACAACAAATATTAGAGGCCTGGAAAACATGAATTCTGAAGATGGGCAGAACTGGGATTATTTCATTTAGAGAAGACTCAAGTGTGGGTTGATAACAGTCTCCAAATACCTGAAATGAAGTTATATGGAGGTTGGAGATGCCTTATTTTCTGTGGGTGGAGGTAGAAGGAGAGGAACAATGGTCTTAAATTGCAACAAGGAAAATTGAAGTTGGAGGTTAGGAACAATTTTCTGACTACGAGAGTGGTTAAATGTTAGAACAGGCTATCCAGAGAGGTTTTGGAATTTCTATCCTTGAAAATTTTTTAAAGTAGATTAGACAAACACTTGATTGACACTACTCTGGGTGTCAGTCTGCCTTAAGGAGCGGGGTGGACTATATAGCTTCCTGAAATCCATTCCAACTTAACTATTCATTCTGTGATTCAGTGAAAAGCAATCCTTGTGCAATTGGCTAATAATGTATGAGAAATTTACATTTGAGTCTCAAACTCCACCCTACCCTTCCCCCCATAAAATTTAAGATTTTAAGAAAAAATTTCAAAATCACCTAAAAAACAAAGATTCCTAAGTCCCATTTTCAAAAATTATTTTAAAATTATTTCAATTTCTTTTTTCTAAAAATGTCAGTAGTGAAATTCTTAGAGTCAATCACTCTATGATAGGTAGTGGCTTTTGTGTATTATGTAGGACTCAAGGGATGTAATAATATGAACAGATGAGGAAATTGCTATATTCAGAAAGAGTCTTTGGGGGATCGACTTTCCTAAAGTGAGCAAGGACCTGATAACAGCAGAGACATACATGATGACAAGAACCAATTGACATCGAAACCACTAAAAACTTTGTCTTTTGTTTGTAAAACCTTTGTCCATGTCACTTTTTATCTTCAGAGTAAAAGTTTATAATTCAAGGTTTAACCTTTATTCCTTAACACTTCTGTGTCAATAAAGACAAGAGAAAGTCATTCTGATATCACTGGTTGCTATTTTTCCCTCTTGCTTGTTTGTTTGAGCAGAAGAAGGTCACGTTAAACTCTTTCTTGGACACTCTCATGTCTGACCCTCCACCTCAGTGCCTGGTGTGGTTACCACTTCTGCATCGGCTGGCAAATGTCGAAAATGGTAAGTAATGGCAGCTGACCACATTTCGTTACACAATAACAGTTGCAGTGAGAACATCAAAGTTGTGTGTGATGATCTTACTTTATGAATAGCATTACAGGAGATGCAGTACTGTCATCATTTTCTCTCTTCTCTTTCTTTTTCTTTCTTCTTTTTCTCTCGTCCTTTTCTCTTCTCTTTCTTCTCTCTCTGCTTTTTCTTTTTTCTCTCCTTCCTTTCTCCTTTTTCTCTATTCTTTTTCTTTCTTTTTTCTCTTTTTTCTTTCTGTTCCTTTCCTCTTCTCTCTCCTCTCTCTCCCCTCTTCTTTTGTTTTTCTCTCCTTTTTCTTTTTTCTTCCCTTTCTTTATTCTACTGTCTTTCTCTCCTTTGCTTTTTTCTCTCTTCGCTCTCCTTTTTCTCATCTCTCCTTTTTTCTCTCCTTCTCTCCTTTCTCTTCTTTTCTTTCCCCTTTTTCTCTCTTCTCTCCTTTTCTTTCTTTTTTCTTTTTCCTGTCTTTTTTCCCTCTCTTTTCTCTCTCCTCTTTTTCTCTTCTTTCTCTCTTAGCCTTTTGTTCTCTTGCTCATCACAACACGCTTAACAAAAAATACACAACAACATGGGTAGTATATGACATATTATTTATTGTCACCAGGTTTTGAATTGGTAGAAAACCTGGTATTTATTGTAAAAAAAAAAAAAAAGCAACATTTATGATTATTAACTATATTAATATGCAGTACATCCTGCAATATATGCTCCTTCCCCTCCTCAGTTTTTTTTTTCTACCTTACAAGGTAGATACTGCAGTTTTTTCCAGCACTCCAATCAAAAACATTGCCTACCCCTGCCCTAGAGGTTGCCCTGAATATATCTTCTTTTTTCTAAACCCTGGATAGCCAGAGAGCTACAGCAACCAGAGAGCTAAAAGCCTGAAACTTTTATTAGCTATGAGATCACAGCCTTAGAGAAGTAATGGGTAGGCAGTTCCTTCCCACAAGAATTTATCTGGCAGGATAGTCCATTTCAGTATATGAACAAATTATCAAGCAGTCATTAGGAGGAGGTGGCTATTAACCTGTAAAACAATATATTTTGGAAACAGAAATAAGTAAGTTCCTTTTACAAAAGATGAGAATTTAAATTTAGGCTGCTTGTCCCCTAACCAGATGCTGAAGCACTCTGCTTTCTCTGCAGTAGGAGCTATTATGTTCATCTAGTCCATTGCTCACCAACACTGGAGCTGGGTCTTGAGCTTCAGCACCTACTTATTTATGCCAGCATTTCAGACTGGCCCAGGTGGTGCCATATGCACTGGATCAGGCATGTGGGCAGGGGTCCATGGGCCTGATCCAGGCGGTGTACCAGCCCCATTCCACTCATCCAGCCCACAGGGCCAGATAAGTTTGACAGCTCTGATGTAGTTTGATCATATGTGTTAGACCCCAACTCCACACGGCACCCAATGACTAGGGAGATGACAACCCAATTGCCCATGGATCCAGTTGCTCAGGGAGCAAACAGTAGCACACATTGCTCACAACAGCTTTATTCGAAGTGTTCCCCAAGATCCAAATCCAGTGCTCCCTAAGATCCAAATATTTTCACCCTAACACTTGCATGTCAAGCCACACAACTCTAACCAGTTATTTCTCCATTAAGGTCCCAATTTCATTTTGAGCCTTTTGGGAGAGGTAAGCTTATAGCCACTGCCAAATCAAATATGCAGGTCTTCAGGGTTTGTTTCTCACATACAGGCTATGTACAAACATTAATTTCTAGTGATGGAAAATTTTCACTGCAAGAAATTATCCCATGAAAGGGAGCAATACAGGTATTCAGTCTGCAACGGCCCCTTCTCCCACACTCCTCCTGCCTTCTCAGGACTGAAATGATGTTGATCTGGGGATGTGTGAGCCATTCCAGTCCCTCCCATTCTGAGGGGGGGGACTGAAATGGCAGGGCAAGGCCTCCTGCTTGCTTCTCACACTAGGGACTCCAGTGTGAGAAGCAGGTAGGGGACTCACAGTGCTGCTCCCTCATTTTGACTCTTGGTGCCTGGGAGTCAAGTAGCAGAACAAAGTCGCCTGCCATGCTCACACCAGGGACTGTAGTGTGTGAGGAACCAGCAGGGAGTAAGTGACAGATGCTCACTTCCCCTCCCCTTCCTTCCCTTCCTGGTCTACAGGAAGGGGGGTTACTCCCATCTCTAGAAGGCACAGGAGGTATTCCCCCCCATTTCTTCACCCCTTCTGGTCCTCAGGAAGAATTAAGCCATGGGAAATTGTACAGACATTCATTTTCCCAGAGCAACTCGCCCAGGAGCAGCTTCTACTTGGTTGGATTCAGGTTATTTTTCCCCCAGAACAGCCATCCTTTCTCAGGAGAAAAGGCTGGAATATCTGTACATTCATGATTTCTACCAGGAAAGCAGTGATTCTCCTGATCAATATGGAGGGTCTGGACATGGGCATTGAGTCCATAGCAAAATATAAATTCTGCTGCTACATTGAGACAGTTCTGGCACCCACAAAAAGACTCTAGCTGTCATCTGGTCAGTGGATACCAACAGCCTTCCCATAAGCCCTGTGTAGTTTCCCATGTAACTATGGAAACTTCCAACACAGTTCCCTTACACAAAACTAGTCTGCTTGTGCTGAGCATGAGGACAGCACTTTGAATTTTAACAGAAAAAAGAGAAACAGTCTTGCTTAGCAAGCTGTACCTACTGAAAGTAGTATGTCCTTAATAACTCACCTGTTATTAAGGTGAGTTTCTCATCTGCAAACGACAGTAATAATTGTTTTATTTTGTTAAGTCTTGTAGATCTATAAAGAAAGAATACTGTAAAAACTGAGAAACCATTTTAGGCCTTTATACTTAAGTTTCTGATAGAAATGGACACATTTTTAGAGAAAATAATTTTCCCATTCAATTTTTCTCTGGTTAAGCAGGAGAACTGTTTATTTTCCCTCTCTTAAAAAAATTCTTGGGCTAATAGCATGCCTCCTGCCACAAGGAGAAAACTTGCCTGAAAACAAGTGGGAGAGTCTCAGTTTTAGTCAGGAATGATGAGAGCTGATGTGCAAAGGGTTGTCTATTAGCAGAGGGGTAAGAGTTGCCAGTTGAATTCCTTTCATGTCCTCCCTCCCAGGTTAGTATTTGGGGGGGTGCAGGATAAATACAATATGTGTCACTGCAGAGAAAGGTAGGCAGAGGCTCTGGGATTGCAGCTGAGAGACCCCTGGGTAGTGAAAATGCTACAAATTGTACTAGGCATGTGGTCTTGGTGAAGAGAATCCTTCTTTAATGTGTCTTTGATTAAAATGCTAGATGAAGTAGAGTCCTCTCTTAGGACCAGATTTTTAACATAAGTCCCAAATGTTGGCTGCTTAAATACCTTTCTAGGTACCTAACTTCTGTTAGTTGTCCATGTTAGCATTACAGGATTAAAAATGGTATCCAACTGAATAAGTAAAAATGTTCACATGTATGTAGGCACTTTACTTGTGGTCACCTGAATTTGAAAATCTGACTAGTGGCCCAGTTCCTAAAGATAACATTAAAACCTACACCTTCCCAGAGTAACAGAGAACAATGAAGTGGACTTCCTACTAATTTATGGGCATTTATACACACACGTTTTCATGCTGCAATGCGCTGGGTTGGAGCAGACTCCATTAATTGAGTTTGCTCCACATGCAAGCTAACGCACGCTGCACTGCGTCGCATGCAGTTGTATAAGTGGCAAAATGCGCATCAGCATGCAGAAAATGGCAGTGGTGCACTTTTGAACTTTCCGTGTGTTTTAGTTCATTAGTGCACCACTGCCATTTTCTCAGCAATGACTCACATTTCACCGTTTATACAAATGCATGAGCGCACCTGGCGCTGCGGTGCAAATGTGTACAAATGCCTTCTGTTTCCTCTGCAGTGCATTTCATTCCTGTTAAACACACTTTTGAGTCTTCAGAAGTGATAAGGAATTGATGTTGGAAAGTAAAAAATGTAGTTTTTCTCCTGGGAGAGATGCATTAAAGATTTGTGAAGTTTTCCAGTGTCAATCTTCAGCAGCCAATGACTGTGAATGGCGTTTGGTATTGAATGCTACTCCAAGCAAAGAAAGGATTCGCTCTCTTTTAGGGACTTCAGTCTTAATTTGGTTCTTATTATTTTGATTGTTTTGTTTTTAAATTTGTCTCTCCTATAGTCTTCCACCCTGTTGAGTGTTCCTACTGCCACAGTGAGAGCATGATGGGATTTCGGTATCGGTGCCAACAGTGTCACAATTACCAGCTCTGTCAGGACTGCTTCTGGAGAGGGCATGCCAGTGGTTCCCATAGCAACCAGCACCAAATGAAAGAGTACACGTCATGGGTAAGGGAAGGTTCATGTATTGCTGCAGACTATTTGAACTCCAGCAGTCAGAGAGAATCCTGAGGATGGAGTTGGAACTGGCTGACTCAGTTGCTTTATTTTGCAAAATATAAAACCTCTGTTGCCAATATAGATAACCAGCTCTGTAATAGAGACATCACTATTGTAGTCCCTGTTCACCATTCTATTTGGAGGTGAGACTTTTTTTTGAGTCTGGATTTGAGCAGTTTAACACTGTACTGGATGTCAAGACAGCTGCAGCAGGGTCTTGGAATAGAGTGCTATTTTCACAGTAAGTGCTTCATTTCTGTGGGACCCATAGAAAAATAACTGTTAGCTTTTCTCCTGCTTGCTCCTTTTGATATGTTAATGGATATGTGTTAATGAATTTACGGGGAATATGAAAGCATCATTCAACTCTTTGTGAAATATGTTTTAGCAAGTGATTGAACTGTATGCTTGTAATGTATATTTATCATAGTCCCATCACAATAAATTTCAAACAGTTAACATCATTAGAGTCATAATAAATGAAGCAATAGAAATAAGCACCCACCCACCTTGACATTGTTAAAAAATAAAATGTCATTCATACCCAGCTGGCATAAATGCTTCAGCAAATAGCCAAGTCTAGCCCCTTCTCCCAGAGGTCATCAGATTTGGGCTCATCACAGCCCAAGAGAAGAAGTAAGTTTCCAGTACAGATGTACAGGGAACTAGCTGGTCTTTTATGTAGGAAAGATACAAACTATATGTACACATGTGTATTTGTAGACAAAGTTGCCAAACTAATTTCAAATGGCTAAAACTCTAATGCTTGAAATTATTTGCCTGCCTGATGCTAATGGTGCATAGAACAGCCAAGGGTTAAAGACAAGGTGCACTATTTGATTAGTATGCCAGTCACATGGCTCTGCACTGCCTCAGAGTTTAAGTCTGGGTCTACAGAGGTCCTCTGGGCTCTTATAGTGAGTGGATATGGTTTGCCTTTTGTTCAGACTTTGATTAGGACTGTCTGCCATCTAGTTCTTGTCCTCATCCTTTAATCACGCATTTGTGAAGTAACATCTTCTCTTGCTGCAGCAAGGGTGACACAATTAGGCAAATCAGGGAATTAGGTGACTTCATGTGAAAGTGCTTCAGAATCCTTGGTAGACGCAGCAAAAAGTTCCACCTGCATATATGGCCATTTTCTGCTACTACCCAAATGTTTTCACTGAAGATGTTAATACAGTATTTAAATACAGGTCTCAAGTTGCCTTGACACTGTGTTTTCTAGTGTTCTTTCAAAGATCGTATCTATTTCACTTATGTTTTGTGAACATTTTTTTTATACTTGGTCTGCTTTTTAAAAGTTAGGTTTTAAAAGTTTAAAAGCATGTGCACACACAACATTGAGCAGCTCCAAGAGATTGGAGATGTGGACTCATTTATGTGTTTGAAATAAAACTCAACATGAGTACATTCAGAGTCATGTTCCTTCTGTAACAAAGTAGAATGAGAGTTCTAAATTGTTCACATTCATTGTAATATGTAAGCTGGAATTCTGATAATAAAAATACTTCTTAATATCCTGGTTACAGTAAGAACTTTTTACATTTTATAGTGCCATTCATGTCAAAGCACTTTAAAAACTCTAGCAAATCAAGCTTCTAACTTTTATTGATATCGAAGTAGTAGTATCCTCCATTTTACTGGTAGAAAAACAGTCCCAGAGAGATCAAGTGGCTTATGGGAAATCTGTTGTAGAACCTAGAACAGAATCCAGTTCTCAGCTATGTGTGATAGCTACAGGACCTTCTTTCTCAGTAGTGAAACTGATATTTGAGAAGTTATTTTACTGTAGAAGTCATCCTACTATAAATATGCTTGTAAAGGGCTGACAGTGTGTGGATGTCCTAACCATTTAAAGCTAGCATTACCTTGTATTGCAGTCTGGAGACTTGTGAGATCCCAGGTATCCAAGTCTTGTGTTTGTACAATGACAGGTGATGCTCATTCTTTTGGGAAATAATGGCATTTTTTAGGGCTTTTTCTTTTAGCTTTTTGTCTCCATGTCCATGCAGTTCTGTCAGAGCTGGGCCTGAGATTTCATTGCCCTTGCAGCATTTTACAGTATAGTAGAGGCAGCTGCTTCTAAAAGAGGCAAGGAGAGGGGCTTTAAAACAACAACTGAAGTATGAAAGAATCTAGTGCTAAATCTATGCACATGGGGAATACTACAGAGGGAAAGAACCCAATGGACCCGTTTAAACGTATGCCACAGCTTGGAAAGCAGCAGCTTTTCCTAGGAGCCTGATGTGAAGCCCCTTTCAAGATCAAGGGACTCTTCCTATTGACTATGAAATTTAAATCATTAGACCTCTAGAGAAGGGGGAAAGTTTAGAATATGTGACTGTAAGTGTTGGCGCTTCCTTTTGTTTTGTACTTCCTGTAGTTTTAATTTAGAAACAGTTTACACCTTACTTGTCCAGATTACCTCTACCTTCCTTGTTCCTCCCAGAAATCACCTGCTAAGAAGCTAACTAATGCACTTAGCAAGTCTTTAAGCTGTGCTTCCAGCCGTGAACCTTTGCACCCAATGTTCCCTGACCAGCCTGAAAAACCTCTAAACCTGGCTCATATTGTGTAAGTATCTGTGTTCTGTAGAGAAGTAACCTTTGCTCTAGCTGACACATACTGTAGTTTTGACTCTGATGGAAATGGAAGATGGCTGTTGCATATCTTGTGCAATGAATCAGACAAATAAATTTAAATCAATTTACAGGAAGGGAATATTCTTCATAATATCATTCTGTTAACATGAATTTACCTTTGCTGTCCAGGATGCATTGAAGTTATTGAAAAATCATATGGAAAATATTGATAAAACTGATGCAGGTATTGGGACATAACTAAGTGGACAAAGAGGACAGAAGGATTCTTCAAATTGTATATAGTTTCCTGGTTTAGGGCTTCTGGATTTTTTTTTCATGTCTTGCCACTCTGGATTTATTATTCAACCTCCAAATGTAGACGTAAATGTAAAACAGCAGTTTCTTGACCTAAAGAGGGGGTAACTAGCTATTTTAGTCTGAAGTCAGGCAGAAGCTACTTTGACTAAAGGAATAATAATGTATGTGAAATCCTGGCCTTCAGACACATATGAAATCCTGGCCTTGTTGAAGTCAGTGGCAAAGTTCAATGGAACCACAATATCACCTTTGCTCTAAAACTCTATAGTTCAGTGTGCAGTTGTTCCTAGATTTGTATTCTGGCTAATTGGTCTTTTTCAGTTTACTCAATGATTTGTCTCTAAGTTTTGATAAGTTTTGAAAATAACATCCCTTTTCCTGTCCATAATTTTTTAATTTAAAAATTCATATAAAGTAACCAACACTATGCTCTCTTCCCTAAGAGTCAAGGAGGAACCCAAAGCAGATGGAGACTTATACTTGCCCAGGGTGGGAAAATCACCTCTTTAGTGATGGGTATCCACCATTTATACTAGTGGTGAATTAGGTGTTCTTATTCAGGTGTTCTGTAGCTTTGGACTCTGGCTCATTTGATCATGAAATACATCCTTTCTGAGACATTTAAAGCAGATATAGTACAACACATGGGAAAAAAGTGACAAAGAATTAGACATGGTGAAATAATTCATCAGACTGCAGGAATTTTTAAGTATTTCTCATGGAGGTGCTCCAGTCTCTATCATAGTATCATAGTTTTTTAAGAAATGTCTTCTTTGTAAATCTCTCCATCAAGCCATTGATTAAAGCAACTTGGGCAACAAGCATAAAATTTTATTTGCATGGTATACCTCTGAATCACTGGGAGACCAGACTTTTTTCTTTTATGTTGTTATTCTGTATTTCCATCTGTCAATACTGAATGTGTAAAGTGAGGAATACAAGCAGCATGCTGCACAGTGGCTGCAGCAGCAGCATGGTGAGATGGGGGAACTCCCTTAGCCATCTTTAAATTTTTTTAAATAAATCATACTGATGATCTTTGCATGGTCAAAACAGGAGCTTTTCTAATGCAGCAACGGTGTTCTACTTTTAAAATGTGAGAGCTCTCTCATAGATATTTAATTTTCATAAGATGCATAGAACTGATCATTGCTTAAAAGGAATTCATTGCTTTATAAAAATATAAAGATGGCACAATGTACTAAGGAAGACAGAAATTAGAGATTGGCTTGCTCAGATTCCATTGTGATAAGCATGTTATAAAAGCCTGAACGCATGGATGGATAGATAACAGTTTAATAAGGTGGGACCTGGTCATGCATTAGAGAAAGCTTCAAAGTGAAACTAAAGATTTTTCTCTATGTTCACTTCCTCAAGTCTCCAGTAAGAGACATCTATCTATATCACAGACAGCACGTATCAATAGCAGTAAATACAGGGTAATTGTAAAGGGATTAAAAAAATAAAGAAAGGGAAAGAAAAAATGCTGTAATTAAATAGGATCTGTTTCAAAACTGTTGCCATAAAATTAGCACCTTTTTAAATACATAGATATAATTTAGTGTGATTGTGCATGAGGATAAGAGGCCATCTATTTTGTTTTATGATATAGTTTACCCTTATTGTTAGATTGAAAGCAATATAACTGTATAGAGTATAATGGTACATGAATGAAAAACTTGCAAGTTGTAGAGATAGCGTGATCTTCAGTGTAATTCACATAAATTAACTGAGGGGAAAGATATGCTACAGCAATTTACTGAGAGCATCTTCTTGCTGGTGTGTTTTTTATTTTTAAATATGATGGAAGATAAAAGGTATGAGGAGAAACAGCTCCGGGCAAGAAGACAGGCAAAGGGATTTTTTACAAATACATTTAATGGAAGACTTCTTGCAACAAAAGAGTCTTCTTTTTCAAGACTTGCAGTTTTACAGGTCTTTGTCCTTATTATTGCTCTGTTTTTTTTAAAGGTAGTAACCATTCTTTTTTATTGTTCTCTTCCCACCTTTGAGTGCACAGAGCAGAAGAGCTGTATCATTTTTCAATTTTATGGGCCCCACTCAACATTTTCAATTAAAACTACAGTAGACGGCAAAACATATTAAATGTACACAACACTGGACCATTTAGGGTGAGGCAAAAAGTAATTAGTAATGTGCACAATTCTGTATTAAAGGGTGAATTTGAGGATTTTGAGAGTTCAGCTTATCCAAGAATTTTTAAGGGTGTTTTTGTTTTCCATAAACCTGATTGCCAAAAAGAAACCCCAAAACATGGGGAGAACCAGTGGTATTAATAAAATGTCCTGGTGGGATTTTCTAAAACATGCCACAATGGTCTGACTTTGTTCCCATGAATTTAATGTGAATAGAATTAGGTCAGCACTGAGCACTTTTAAATATTCCCACCATTTTATATTGTAGATATCTTCTATTGCGTATATATGTGTGCATATGTGTGCATGTGTGCACACGTGCATATGTGTATAGGTGTATATATACAGTATCTGGAAGCTGGACAGCCCAGTGCTATACTATATTAGCTATGCAATAGTGCATGTAACAGTGGTGGCCAACTTTTTGGCAGGAATACCAAACGTTAAACCCCACCTGTTCCCTGGTGTCACTCTGATCCCTGCCCTGCACTCCTAGGATATCTGATAGAGTTTGTGACCTGGGGTTCTGGGAGGAAGGCAGAAGGTTTTGAGTGCCTGGCCAAGGTGAGCAGAGTGAGTGCAGGGTGTTGCTTCTAGAGATGTCACCTCCAAGAATCAGATTAATCCTTTCATGGCCCTACATCCGCCACCTTTTTTTGTGGTAATTGAGGATCCAAAGTTCTTAGTTCAGTAGTGGCTTCAGGGACAGGGAAATGTTAACCTGGTTCTTCTCACTGACACTTGACACCTCCTCTTTCAGTGGCATCCTGCCTCTGCTCTGCCCAACACAGACAGAGGCTCAGACCCCTGCCTCCTCTAATGCACCTTCTTCTACTGAGCATCTGGGGCTACCATGCCACACAGAGCAGCTGCCCATGCCACTTGCTGCATGCCTGCCATGGGTTAGTTACCCCTGACATACAGGATATGCTCAGTTAGCATCTGGGCTGCTTTCTGCCTTCCTTCAGGTGGGTTGTTTGGGTACTTTAAGTTTCTCCACATTTGTGGGTCCCTTCTCCAGAAGCTTAGCAATGAACTAGGAGGCTATTCATTCTGATCAGGTGCTATGTTAGAAGACTGTGCATCTGAGATTAGAATTTGTCCTTGATTGTCCAGGTGATCTGTCATCCATGTCTGTTGCACCTTTTTATATTTAAACATGTCTGTGATGCTCAAGTTGAACTTGAGGAAGGTGAAAATGGGACAGTGCCCTTAAATTCATCCTGTGAAAGCCCTAATGGATGTCAACAAGAGTTTTCTTGATGTGAGAATTAACAAGGAAACACAGCATACAAAGCAAAAGGTTTGATCAAAACATGAGTAGGGACCTACTTAATTTGCATTTTTGCAGATTTCACAGAAACCACAAAACCATGAAAATTGTCTATGAAATCAACTTAAAAAAAACTTAATAAAAATACAAATAAAATGTTGGCTCCCCAGTAGGAGCCAGGTCCTCGCTGCCTCATAGTCCACCTGGGAGGGGAGGGTGCTGGCTAGCAAGGTGGCACGAAGGGCAGCCAGTAGCCAAGATGGCAACCGCCCCCTCCTCTCTCCCCCCGTACCCCCAGGCCTCTCCATGAATCAGTGGTGAGGGGCAGAGTCACAGGGAAATGCCTGTGAAATCAACTCTTCATGCCATGACAAAGCCACAAAAATGTCTTTGTCTGGCTACAAATTAAGTAGATCACTAAACATGAATTATGGCTCTGATTTTTCCAAGCATTTACACATACTAGTAACTCTGGACCTACAAACACCCCTATTACCTACTCTGCATAGCTTTTCTCACATGCCTGTTTGCAGGATCCAGGAGCTAAGTTTGTCATATATTCGAAGCTCTATTTTTAGCATATACATTTTAAAATGTCATCTTAATTAATAGTCTCTTTTCAATTTCATTTTGGCTGCAAAAGAGATACTTGGTGAGTACTTTATTCTCCTTCAGCATGTTGTTTGGAGGAAAACTGAACTTGTAACATAACTTATATCTTGACTGTTGATCCCAAAGTGTTTATCAGAGTCCAACACAGAATGTATAATAATTCTTGAATATACATACAGGCCAATGGTTTCATCATCCAGGTTAAAAATGAAATGAACCATAAATGTAAAAATAACATGTTGCTAATGTGAAACACTGGCACCTAATAAATCAACAGTTTAAAATTCCCAGAATATAAGTAGCTTGCCAATTGAAGAAGACTACATTATTCTTAATTTGTAAGAAAGCCTTTTATTATCTGTCTCCCCTGAATGATTTATAATTGCATTTTGTTGATGAAGCATTTGAGGTGTTAAGCCCTGTGGGGTAGGAATGGAGTTTTTGTGCTGTGTTTGTACAGCATATAAGGGGCTCTACACCAGGACTGAGGATCAGAGAAACTGCTGCAAAACAAATAAATAATGATAATAGAATCCAGCAGTACCTGACAGAGCATTTTGATGCTTGAGTTGTAATATTTTTGAGCGTAAGAGCTGCATTGAGGGTGGTTGTTCATCATGCTATTTGACTGGATATATTTCTTTTAAACTCGATATGCACAATTGGCCCTCTTAACATCAATAATATTAGTCAAGCAAAATTGATACATCTAACAACCTTGCAAGGAAGAATAATATTCTCCTATTTCTAAATGGAGAAACAAATGTTTACAAAGAATAGGAACTAGAGGTGAAATCATAACCCCATTGAATCAGTGACAAAACTCACTGATTTCAATCCAAAAACTTCCATTCATTTTAAAAGAATTGTTTTTTTCTGCCCACATATTGTCAGCACAAATTGCTACAGGTTTAGTTAACTCACTTCGGTGTCTAAGAAGTTGATTTTTAGGTATTTGGGAACCAAAGTGCCATCTGTTGCGTTCACCAAATAACTGAAGTTTTTGTGTGCTTCCCAAAAATTCAAGTCCTCTGGGTCTGAAGGTTCATTATCAGAATAATAACCTTGCACACCAACTGCTCCATGGTAACTGCCTGTAGGTATGCTCTTGTTTCACAATAAGTAAAAATGATCCCCTCATGAAACAGGGAGATTACTATAACATCACTTCCACACTGTACATCTTTGCTTGCTTTTATGAACTCACAGCAGCTTGTTCATAAGCACAGCATTCTCAGTTTCTGTGGATCCGTGAGTGAACGTCCAGCTAAAGAATTCAGTATGTAAGTTAACAGTCACAGCATTAGGTCAAAAAATGTAGCTTCTTATCATGAAATGATCTGAAAAGACATTATAAGCTTTTTTAAAATTGTTATGGTATTTCCACTTTAAGAAACCAAATTATACCTTCAGAATTCTTGAGGAAAATATTTATGGTGTGATGTTATTTCCACCAACACGTATAACCACCCTTGATTATTCAAACTATTGCATGCAGCAATTTGGGCTTCTGCGTTGTTCAGAAAATTGCAGTACAGTTCTATTTTCTGAGGGTGGCTGTTGCATCCTTCTCTGTACTCTTGCAGAAGCGAAAATAAATGCATCTCTCACAAAGCCTGAGTTTAATGTAGCTTCAAGTACTGTACTTGTCCCAGAGGCACCTTTGTAATTTTAAAAACTTATTTTTTGTATTTCCAAAATGTTCATCACTTCTTTTCTCTGTACAAGAAGCGTACACAAATAGAAGAGAACTTGCCAGGCAAAGAAGACAAGGAACTAAACCCCAAGTGCTTTCAAATACTCAAGATAAACCAAAACAAGCAAAGGGAAAAGGTTTCCTCTAATTTCCATTTTAGTAATAACAGCAAATAAGCAATTTCAGACAAAAAAGTAAGTTGTAAATTGACAGTCATTTTTATTCAGTGTGTCCTGGTTTAAAGGTTATACCTATGCAGCATTTTTGCACTATGGTATTTTATGGGCTATGCCTACACTACATTGATACAGTATCAGAAGGCTCAGCACTGGATATAAAACCTGCTTCAAAAGATGGCTAAATACTCAAGCAGTTAAGCTGTCCTGAGCGACCTGCTGTAGCAGCTGGACCATTATAGGTATTTTAAAGCTAGCTCAGGGATGTCTATATAATATTGCAGTCATGAAAGTATAGACCATGGAGTTTTAGGAAGATGCTTCACAATACATTATTTTGTCAGATTAGAAAAATCATGTAGCAAATTGCTTAAAAGCTACTTCAGAACACACAAAAACCCAAGACGCATCTCAACCTTAGTCCTCTTATCCTATGTTTTACACACACACACACACACTTTTACTTCAATTTGGAGCAATTATTTAAAATAGAAGAAAACACTATTGCTGTTAGTTTATTAAATCAAAAATGAATATGCTTAACTATTTTGCTTTCTCATAGGCCTCCCAGACCTGTAACCAGCATGAATGACACACTCTTCTCCCACTCTGTTCCCTCAGGAAGTCCTTTTGCAAACAGAAGGTGAGTTATTTTCCAATTTACTTTAACCCAAATCATCTGAATGGAAAACAAATTTCTGGTCATTTGGGCTTAGGAAGGGAGGGTGGATTTTGTTTGGGCTTTTATCTATTTAAAATTCTCAGTTAAAAATGTGACTAGAAAAAGGCATGGGAACATGCCACAATTTTTGGATAAAGTTCCAATTACTCAGAAGGGGAGCCCAATTTTGAAGTATATACCTATGACCTAGGACATTCAGTTATACATTAACATGCTCAGTGGGTACTTAAATACTAACAGTATATTTTTAGGGGCCCTAAAATCACTGTGTAAGTTCCCAGAAATACCCAAGCTAGGTAGAGGGAGTCAAACAGCAGCCTAAGGCTGAATCGGTTCAGTCTTTGAAGGTTAATCTAAAATGCACAGATTAAATTGAAACAGAAGTGAACAGATGTATACCTTTGATTCAGGAAATGCAGCCATATGCTTGCAGTGACTCAGGTCAGAAGCAAAGGGGTCCTATAGCACAACTCTCTGGCTATGTTCACTTCCTTTTCCTGCTGCCCCCAAGGTCTCTAGGACTTGCAGTCCAGAATTACAGCAACAGGACTCTGCAGGGTTTCTCATCACTTCCTCTTCCTGCTTCCAGGTGCCTCTGGGATTTGTAGTCCACAGTTGCAGCCAGCTGTAAGTTTGAGCAGAGGAAGGAGTGTTTAACCCCCTTTCCTGGCCACAAACCCCAGCCAGGATTTTCTGGGGGGTGGGGGCCATAGACTGGTCTGCATCCCACCTGGGCTTGCCCCTTCCACCCCCTTGTCAGCCATCCCTCACTGCTCCAGCTAGGGGAGAGTGGAGTGGGGCCAGCCCTGTTTTCTGAGGCAGATAGCACAGCCAAAGACTGGAAAGCATGCTGGGGGACTGATTTTAACTTGAACCAGGAAGGGGTCTGGGACTGAAGTTTCATAAACCAGTTTGACCCAAATCAGTTAAGTCTGATACTACCAGGTTTATCTTAAACCAGATTCTGCCATTTTAAAACTGGTTTATGTGCATGGAGCTTCTGTTCTGTTACAGGTTTAAACCAGTTTCAGATCACTTAAACCAGTTTGTGTGTAACTTCTGTCCCTAGCCCCATAGATTAGCCACCTAAACTTTAAACTTTAAAAATTTGGCCACAGATTCTAAGTCATTTGCCAATGTCAATGGAACCTTAAGAGAGAAGCTGGGTAGGATTTTTTTATGTTGAGTACTGTGTTAATACATTAATTTGTCATCTCTGGGAATCCATGTTAAAATGTCTGTCATATCACAAATGGAAAAGAGTTTGATGCCTTCCTAATTTGATCTTACATGTCTGAGAAAGAAAAGCACTTTGATTGTAATACAGCCTTCTTAGTACAGCTTGTATTCAAATTTTACTTGGACTTTATCAAATTTGGCCATAACAGTTTTTATAGAATGATATACAGTGTAGAATACAAGGATATATTTTTATGCTTAGTGTTGTTTGTCATTAAATAAAGAAAGACCTTATATAAGAATGCCTAGGAGCAAGCACCTCTAAACTGGAAGGGAGGGAGGTTCTAGATCTGAACTTTGCAGTATAGTTTGAATTGACAGCATCATTTCTAGACCTAACTGAAAATATTTTAAACACAAATGATCAAATGGAATGAAACTATGCAGCTACTTTTGGTAAGGTTAGGACAAATTAAATCAGTGTTTAGCAAGTTGACAAGTCATCTTTTCAACCAGTTAAACCATCCTGTATTTCATTAAAGTCTTCAACAATGAAAGAAACATGTTGAAATTTGATGAACTTTTAGAAAACAAGACAGAATTCTCCAAAAATATCACTCCCAGGGTGTGCTACTCCATACATCGGTATATGAGCAGGCAGCCGTAATGTGTGCAAACATTTGCTACCTACTACATAATAATCAAAGTAAACTTGTCAGTAGCCAAGAAACTAGAAGGGGAAGCACCTCCTTGTTGTACCTGAGAAAGTAAGCATGGTATAACCTATGGCTGCATTTGATTGCATTGTTCTTGCTTTGTGTGTCAGTGTTTCAGTGACCCAAAATAACCAAACATAACAGTGGCAACATGGGTATTTGTGGTTATTCTTTTAACACCAGAAACAAAGCCTATTATATAATCACGAATAAAGATGTTTTACTACCCTAACAATTAAAATGGTTACTGAAAATTATTTGTTACCCATAAATTATCTTGGTTACTTTTATGCATTCAGCCACTCTCTCTTAACTAGTAAGAATATTGTTTCATTTTTTCTCATTCAATAAAAATATGCTTCATAATATAAGAAAGAAAGCCATAAGTAATTATTAATTACATTATCTTCTATTATATTTACTGAATACATTTCATTTGACTTATGAAAAAAATTGCTCTTGTTGCTTTTATTAATTCAAGCTATTATTTTTAATGACCAGGATCCAGTGTAGACACATTCCTGGCCCTTTAGAATTCTGTTTCTCCTGAACACCAGAGGTGTCCTTTTTGCAGGAAATCAGAACTGGTGGATGGAAAACCTCTGAGGAATTTTAAAAGGCCAGGACTTTAGGTAGACTGACATCCTGGTAAGTGGGTGATATGACATCTTTCCATCATTAAATATTCCTACGATGCCATGGTCATTTCTGGTTATTTTAGAGTTAATAATACCCTGTTCTGTAAAAGAATACCATACACTAAATCTCTTATAATGTTTTGTCTCCCCACCTCCGTGATATTTAAGTCTGTCACAGTTTGTTTCTTAATTATTCTTTTTCAGCCTTAATTAAATGGAATCCCATCATTTTACTTTGTAAAAAAAAAATTGTTCTGTCTAAAATAGTCATGAATTGGATTGAATGCACTGAATCCACTTTGAGCATGCCACTTTCTGTGTGTGTTTGCATAGGATATTAACAAGGTTTCATTGTTTGAATTATTCAGGTTACTTGAGGGTATAAATGTAGCCAGTCCTGTGGCTGATGAGCATTCTCTTATAAAGCTGTATGTAAATCAGTTTCACAACAGTTCACGGTCAGTATGAGAGTACTAAACCACTAATTGTTGTAGTTCTGTAGCTGATGGACTAAATTACTAAAGATACTCTTAAAGGAAGGTTCTGAATCAGATAGAGGACTTCTGTGGCTTTAATTAGACCTGTATTGACTTCACTCTTAAACTTTACAAACTTCTCTTGTTTTTGCATAGCACCAATATTTTATTTTAGATTTTTATATAAGAACTCCAATTTACACTTTAACACAGAATATGTAGTAGAGGGCAGATTTAGTACCAAGAAGCCTGGCACCTCAGCAGTTAAATTTTAGGCTTCTGGCTCCCACAGTGGAATCCAAAGTCCACAGGTAGGCATCTAGGCTTGCTATACAATGCACATGGAAAGTTAGGCAGCTTAGAAAGATGATAAATAATGAGCTCTATGATGAGTCACATACAGCAGCTCAATAGGAAAACACTAGGAAGTGAGCTTATCTGAAATCATTCTTTTCTTCAGAATTTAAACACTTGAGTATGGACTATGAGGAGGTATGGAATGAGCACTGCTATATCCAAAGCCTAGAGTCCTCTTCTGAGGTGGGGGGGCACCTTTTGTGACCTGACCCAAGATGCTGCCCCAGATCTCTACCCCCTGCACTCCAAAGCAGCCTCTCCCTTGCAACCCCCCATTCCCTCTGCAGTGAGAGCTAGTGCAGATGCAGTAGAGCAACAGCTCCACAGAGGATAGGATGGGCACCATGGGGCCACTCCATGCAACTGATTTCTCATGCTGAATTGGACTTTTGCAAGTCTCATAGAACCTCTTTGTTTACTGAATCTGGCCTGTGGACCACAGGTTGCTGAACCCTCTTTTAAAGAGTTGTTGCTACAGCTTGTGGTGTGGTTGTCTTTTTTCTCAAGTGTGTAGTTACAGCTGTCAACCACAAAGTGGGAGGTCTGTGTTTTAAGTTGTTACAACCTAAGGGGGTTCAAATCCACATTCCCAAACTATCAGAGAGCACTAACCACAAGGCTAAAGGTTAGACTGAGAGGTGAGTCTGAAGAAAGGAAGGAGAGGGAACTCTGTACCTTCACTGTTCCTCAGGGAATGGCTGCTCCTACACCCAGCACCTAGCATGAGGATGCCTCTAAGAACTTCCCCATTACCCATGGCTTGAGGGGTCACACCCCTCCCTACATTGTGGTTGAGGTCTGCGTAGATGCCCTTGCTAGTCTCCTTGGACAACGTAACATATGTTATGCAGGTCATGTTAACATGGTCCCAATGATTTACCTGAGTGATTCCACCCTAGTTAACAGGGTGTGCGCAGAGGGCCTGGACATTGTGGGCACGCATTATTTTGTTGCACCCCTAGACACTCCAGCAGTAAAGGTGGTGATTTCTAATGTGCCCCTGCATGTGACCAATCAGGAGCTGGCCAAGGAACTTGAGCCCTATTGGGCTCTTATGAGTCCCTTTCACCAGCTGCCAACAGGGAGTAAGAACCTAAAACTGAGGCATGTCCTGTCTTTGTGAAGGCAAGTTTTCATGCTTCTCAGGGAGGGCCCACGGTCTCTACCTCAGTCCTTGACCCTCATGTTCAATGGGCGGAGGTTTGTGATCTGTTTTTCCTTTGGGGAGACCATGTGTTTTCAATGTGGTAGCTCTTTCCACCTACCAGCCCAGTGCCCGTGGGGGAGAACAACCAGAACATTACTGACTACAGTGGCGCTGATGGATGACGCATACACTTCTGGGATGCAGGCCCCATCCAGTGAGGCCGGGAGCTTTTCCCAACCTCCTTTTACCCCTGTTCCATCTGAGGGTGCTGGAGTCTCTGGCGTGAGAGTGCTGTCCAGCAGAGGGGCTGGAACTAGGCCCCAACCTTCCCCCCCACTCATTCCATCTACAGTGCCCACCCCCACCAGTACAGAGATGCCACCAGGTAGAGAGGCTTATGCGTCCACTTCCCCCCTGCCTGCCTCAGTTAAGGTGGCTGGGGTGGTCAGCGATTGTGGCACCAAGGCCCTGTCATGATGGGGCTCAGGCCTCTTCCCAGTTGCCCTCCACCATGGCCTTGTTTGAGGTGGATGGCCCTGGGGAGGTAGGCCAGAAGCAGTCTGGCCCATTCTCTACGAAGGGTGGGCCACCTGCCACAAAGAAGAACAACAAAGAGAAGAACATGAAAGGCACCACTCAGGACTCCCCATCCCCACTGAGACCTTCCTCAGCTGGTGGGGGGGGCCTGCTGGAGAGCCTGGCCCTGCTCTAGCTGTCATGTCAGTGACCCTGTTGACCAGGGATAACGGCAGCTTAGAGGTGAGGGAGGCGAAGGTGGGGGTCACTAACTCCTCACTTGTCTCCCAGCTTCCAGAGGTGGGTGGCAATAAGACCTATGTACAATGTCTCTCTTCTGGAGATCTGACCCAAGGGACAGCAGAGGAGTCTGCTGAGCTCTTGGTCACATCCCAGGCTACTGAATTAGATGAGGAGGATAGTGAGACAGAGATCTAGCTTTCTGAGTGTCTCAAGTGACCTTGAGAGAAGGGTGGCCTCTCTCCCCCCAAGAAGGTGGGGATTGCTCTTTGAGAGCCAGACCTTGACCTGGACGATCAAAGGTTGGGTTTAGATATTGAGGGTGTAGATGCTGAGCTCCCAACTAGGGTGCAGCTTCGCTGTGCATCTGTTGGAAATGTGCATGTTGGCAGACCCCCCTGGCTCAGTCTTGACTATGGTGGGACTCCTGACCTTTTTGAAATAGACTAAAGGACAGAAGAACAGCAGGGAGCATCACCCAATGGTGCACAGATTCTAAAGTTTTTATCAAGGCTGGCAGGGCTGTGGCCAAACTTATGCAACAAGATCTAGGCACTCAGCAGATGGCTTGTCATCTGGAGAAGCTTGCACAGTGTGTGAGAGACAAGTGGGGCCTGGTAGGGTCCCTGGAGTAGAGTGGGGCATGATAGGCCTTTTTTAACCTGTCTCTGCTTTTTGGTCTGCTCTCGGGGACTTACTCTTCTATCTACACCTTATCTCACTCTTTCTCTCCCATACCTACACCCATGGCAGCCACAACCATTGGTACTTTTAACATAAATGGCTGTCAAGATCCGGTCAAATGGGAGGCTGTCCTGGAGCTCCTGCACTAGAAGCAGCTGTCTGTCACCTTTCTCCAGGAGACACATTCTGACAGGCTCAACCAGTTGGCTTAGCACGTTGCCTGGCAAGGCCAGCTGTTCTTGAGTCATGGCACCAACCTTAGCGCTGGGGTTGTGACTCTTCTATCATCACAACTACAGCATGACACGGTGGTGGTGCTGGAGATTGTCCCCGGCCGCCTGCTGACTGTCCGCATCACCCTAGCACAAGACCACCTGCTACTCATCAATGTTTATGCACCTACTGATAGCCAGGAGAGAGACACTTTCTTTGACATCTTGGCCGCCCTTTTGCGTGATGTTAGTGAGAATGATGACATACTCCTTTGGCAGTGGGGACTTTAATTGTTCCACTGACACCCAACTCAACCATATGGGGCCTGAGCCTCACCTGCCCTCAGCCTGCGAACTGGAGTCCATCTTGGAGACTGCAGGCCTTGTTGACATCTGGCGAGCCCTGCACCCTGACGTGCATCAGTACACCTGGGCCAGGATGAGTGCCAATGGTCTCACTATGGCCTGCCTCGACCGCATTTATGTCACCAGGCACCACCTGCCACTCCTATGCAGTGGCCGCATCATTCCTTCAGGTCTGTTAGATCATAGCCTGGTTTGCTGTGAATTGAGTCTGCTGGGGAGAACCTGCATCCGAGTGCCTTATTGGTGCTTCAACATCAGCTTGCTTCAAAACTCTTACTTCTGGGTTTGCTTTGTCAACTTTTGGCAGGGCTGGGAGGCCACAAGACTGAATTACTGCTCCTGGAAGCTACGGTGGGATGTGGGCAAGGTACAGATCCGGGCTTTTTGCCAGTAGTACACTCAGCTGGCCACAAATGAACTGTGCTGCCATATCAGAGAGCTGGAGGAAGATGTGGTAGAGCTCAATGCTGCCCTGCTGGCTGCCAGCAGTAATGTGGTGCTGCGCAAGAGCCTCCGGTTCCATAGAAAGTGCCTGTGTGACGTGGCAGAGAGTGTGGCCCATGGAACAAGGCTCCATGCCCGCTGCCAAGAGCTGGCCGAAACAGATGCCCCAACCCACTTCTTCTTCAACCTGGAGTGATGGCGATTAGCGAGCAAAGTCTTACATCACTTCAAGACCCCTGAGGGCCAGGTAATCACTGACCTGGGTGAAGTACGTGAGCATGCCATTGCCTTCTATCGTGACCTGTTTGCAGCTGAGCTGTCCTGCCCTAAGGCCACGCAGGAACTCCATGCAGGCCTGCCATGCCTTTGTGCCCTGGAGGCCGGTGAGCTTGAGCAGGAATTGTCTCTGGTGGAGCTGGCAGCTGCCGCAGCTGGCCTTGCCTCTGGCAAAGCCCCAGGCCTCAACAGGTTACCTGCTGAGTTTTACAAGGCTTTCTGGCGTCTTCTCTGCCCCTGTCTCCTGCGTGTTTTCCAGGAGAGTCTTACTGACAAGGTCTTGCCGATCAGTTGCCGCTGTGCAGTGCTCATCTTGCTGCCCAAGAAAGGAGACCTTGGCTGCATTAAGAACTGGCAGCCAGTCTCCCTGCTGTGCGTGGACTACAAGATTCTGGCCAAAGCACTGGCCACCCACCTCCGCACTGTCATGGCCTCCATCACTGGGCCTGAGTAGAGCTACTGTGCCAGACAGAACCATCCAAGACAACCTGTTTCTGCTGTGCCTCCTACTTACAGCCAGTGACCTCTTTGGCCTAGACATTGGCCTCATCTCTCTGGACCAGGAAAGCCTTTGACTGGGTGGACCACACCTACCTCTTTCAGACCCTGGAGGCCTTTGGGCTTGGGCCTCTTTTCACTGGGGCTCTCCGGGTCTTGTATCAAGACACTTCAAGTCTGCTCAAGGTGAACGGGGTGCTTTGTACCCCATTCCCTGCGGGCAAAGGCATCCGTCAAGGCTGCCCCCTGTCAGGCATGCTCTATGCCCCGGCCATTGAGCCACTGCTGCAGGAACTGCAGCGCTGCCTGAGTGGCGTGGCCTTGCCATCAGCCATGGGCCTGTCCATTGCCCCTCCACACCAGCTATCAGCATATGCAAATTATGTTACCATCTTTCTTAACATCCAGGAAGACGTGGAGGCCCTGAAAGCCTTGTAGACTGCCAGCAAGTCTATGAATGCAACCTTCGGCCAGTATTAACTGGGCCAAGAGTGATGCCCTGTTGCTTGGTGTGTGAATCACCATGACCACCCCAGATTTGTCAGGGGGCCTCACCTGGTGCTGTGAGGGCCTCAAGGTCCTGGGAGTGTTTCTAGGGCCATCAAACTTCATGACACATAACTGGGACGGCCCCAAGGAAGGAGTGGAGGCCCACCTACGAAGGTGGCACTGGCACCTACCCAGCCTCTGCTACCATGGATATGTCCTTATCACAAACAACCTAGCTATCGTGACCTTGTGGCACCGGTGCACCGTACTCGATCCACCACAGGACCTACTAGAGAGACTCCAGCACCTCCTGGTCGATTTTTTCTGGGATGGGCACCACTGGCTCCCACGAGCAGACCTTTACCTACCTGTAGCTGAAGGGGCCAGAGTTTGGTTGTCCTTGCAAGCAAGATGGTCACCTTCCACCTGCAGGCCCTTCAATGACTTGTGTACAGCAAGGAGTGCCTACCTTGGCAACAACTGGCGTGCCGGTTTCTGCAGAGGTGGGGGCCCTTGGTTTTGACAAGGAGTTCTTCCTCTTGGATCTCATGCTTTTGTACTGGGCAGTGCTTCCAGCTTTCTACCGTGGCATGCTACGAGCCTGGCAAACCACTTTCTACCTCTAGCCCCAGTCCCGTTACCTGCGGTTCCCGCAGTTACTTAGGGAACCCTGGGTGCACAACCCAGCTCTGAGGCACCCCGTGCCAAGCCTGGCCTCTGCCAGTCTCACAGCTGTTCTCATCTAGGTGCATATCCTCCACCTGAGCCATCTCCTTGACCCCTGCTCAGTTGGCCTGGCTCTCTCCCGAGGCCTTGACCACCCGGCCTGGCATGCACTCCATCCACAGCGTGAGCTGTCTCCTGTGTGACATCCAAGCTGCCCTCCCATTGGAGGCAGCAGCCACCCTGGATGACCATCTCCAGGTGGTCCAGGTCCACAGCACTGCAGATGTCACAAGTGAGGTTTTTCCTGCATTACCAGTCACCCCGGCCGTGGCCGGCAAGCTGGCCAGTGGCCCTGGCACCCTGCTGATGGTCCCTGTGCCTCCTGACAGTGACACGGGTTGCCCCTTTGCTATTCTGTCACATATAAGCCTATGTTCCTGAGTGGTTCATGTCCACCATGCCCAAGTGCTGGTGGGCTGCCCCAGTACACTGTGGCGACAGTACCTGGGGCCGCCATATTCCCCACCAACCCACCTGACGTGGTGCACATTGTGTAAGCTGCCAACTTCCAAGAAGACTGGTGACATGCAGTGGCGGTTGCTGCATGCCATCCTAGCCACTGGCACATTTGCATCCCACTTTGACCCAGCTGCCTTGATGGCCTGTCCCTTCTGCCCAGGGGGTGTTGAGGAGACTCTCTTTCATGTCTGCCTCAACTGTCCCCGCTTGCAGCTGATCTTTGTCACCCTTGAGCTGCTCCTGCAAGTGCTGGGCAGGAGCTTCTCAAAGACCTCTTACATGTGCTCCTACCCACACCAGGTGGCTGAGAAGAGCCCCGTCTGCCTGGCTAATTTTTTATTGGGTCAGGCCAAGATGGTCCTCAAGAGTTGCCAAAACTGGCTTGCTGGGTCCGGCTCAGATGATGCCCTATGGCTTTTCTGCCTCCTCGTGCAGGTGTGCCTCTTGCTGAAGTTTGAATACGCTGTGCTCTGACAGGTGGGGCCCACTTTTGAGACACCCTGGGCCCTTGAGGGAGCACTGTGCCATGTGGAGGAGAGCCATCTCAAATATGTGCTCTGATGTCATGGCCGGTCTGGGCAATCGGGCTGGCTCTGGGTCGGACCACAACTTCCAGCTCGTGCCGCATCCCGGGCCCTCACCAGGCTGCTTTTATCCTTTTTGTGTGTGTGGGAAGTTGAAGGTGTTGTCACATGTATGATTGGATAGAGCAGGGTACAAATTATTTATATATAGTCATGACTGTGTGGCCAGCACACTGACCGCATAACTAGCATGTAAGACACGTCATGGAATGTAGCAAAGGTGTCTGTCACAGTGTGATGTTATGAATGCAATGACATGGTGTTCTTGGTTTGATAGTAATTTGTTTTGTTTTTTTGCTTTGTAAGCAGCCAACCTTTTTTGTATCCCTGAACCCCTGAATAAAGTAGTTAAAAAGTCAAAAAAAAGTCCTTCCTTCTTCCTTCCTATTCAAATGAAGTCCAGGCAGAAGAGACTGGAATCCAGGACAACTTCATCCTTGTTAACTGCCTTAATTACCAGTCTACACAATGATGCTCCCTATTACTTGCTTTCCTTCTGGCCCATGCATCTTGCATCATTTGCTATCTATTGTTCACCTGCAATAGGAAAGCTGAAAGGTCTTTCCACATAAAGAAGCCTACAGCTTGATGGTGAGGGCACCCTCCTACAGGGTAGAAAATATAGATTGGAGCCCCTGTAAGACTGAGAAGGTCTCCCACTGCCTGAGGAGAGTGTTTTAACCTCTGCGCTATTATATAAAAGGTGAGCAACTCCTGCCATGGTCTTAAGTGAAACTGGCCTTGGCTGCTGTCCATTGTGCTGAACTCAGTGCTGGCTATTAGCAGTGGTTGGAGCAGGCCATATTCAATTTGGATTTGGATTTATCCTGAATCAGGGATGGTGATTCAATTAATTGATTTTCGATCACTGTCCCTGATTCAATTAGGCCAAATCTGAATCTGAAGATTCAATGCTGATTCGGAAAATCAGCAATTCGTACGTTGAGACAGCTTTAAATGTTTTTTCTACGTAACTTGAGACAACAGGCGCAGCTCGTGAATGCCGTGATGCCGGGGTGGATGGATCATCCCACAGGAGTGTGTGGGGCCCTCCATGTGCTCGGCAGCTAACCCAGAACCGAAGGGTTCCGATTTGATTTGGAGAGATTAAAGGGTCCTTATAAGTCAATTCAGTCGGAGATTCAGCCACCAAATTGGGCCGAATTTCCATTGAATCGAATCAGGGACCAAAGCTTCACATAGCCCTACTGGCTATGTGTGGTAGGCCTAGCTGATCAGGCCTCTCAGAGAATTTAGGCACTGCTTTACCTTGTTTCTGGATCCCAGTGGTGCTTAGCCTGGAACTAGGGACATCTCTTGACGTGTTCACACTGTAAAACTGTAAGCACCCAAGAAAGTTCAGTATCAAAAAAGGAGTTTAGGCACCTTCATAGTTAGGTCTCTTCTGAGCAGGGTGGTGTTTTTTAATCACAGGTTTGGACTTAAGTGTCCAAGGTCCACCTAAGTTCTGTTTTAGGCACCTAGGCCCTGTTTTAAATGTGGTTTTAGAAGCAATTATTGCATAAGCAGAAAGTACACCTCTAAATTTCCACTTTCAGTGTCTTTCCTTTTCCACTGGCAAAGGGGGGTATAAAAAAAAGATTAATACTTTAGTTTAAAAACCATTCCAAGTTTCACAAGGAGTCTATTTTTTTCTTTCATGGTTCTCTCCTAGTGGTGACTGTTTGCCAGCTGAGATCAGCTATTCCATAACCCTTTTTCCCTATTGCATCCTATGAGAATATCTTGCTTTTCTTGCCACAGTGGCCCACAGGACACCAGATCCAAATCCCACTGAAGTCAATGGAAGCCTGACCTCATTGACTTCTGTGAGCTTTGCATCAGGCTCATTGTCTCCGGGTTTCTTCACCCATCATTTAGAATTCCTTCTCATTTTACTTATTTGAATGAGACTCCATTTTTGTTCTGTATGGTGCTGCTGGATGATACCAGCTCTCCTAAGAAGTCTTAAGTGAACTGTAACCATCTCTATTATTTTTTTGAATCAGTCTTTGAGCATCAGCTATAATTCTCTGAATAAGCACTGTTTCCATCTACCATGTCCCTCAATCTGTATTTGAGTACTAATGGTATCTCCACTGATTTTAGGCATTATTATTATTGTTGCTGTTATTGTAATCATCATGGGAAAATTAGTCCTCATTAGAGGAAGCTTCTTCTATCATATGTCATAGAAATAAATTTTGACAGTTCTATTTGTAACTGCCAGTTTAATACTAGTAATTCATATTGCAGTAAAAATTGTACAAATTCATGGTAAAGATTTTAGCTGAAATTAATAACTTTTAAAAGCCACCTAACAATGGTTCCACAGCATACTATTTATAGTCACTTTGTTGTGTTTTGTGGTCTTGTTGAAACTTGGTTGCCTTAAGGAAAGTTTTTCACAGATAGAACATTTATACAAGAGGTGCTTGATATTGGCAGTCGTTTTCAGTTTTCCCTTTGCAATTCTTTCAGATATCTGTATTAATATAATTAATATATTTTCATATTATTCTTCCAAGCCAGCTCCATCTAACAGACAATCTCTTTTGCTTATGGAAATGATTGTCACATTATAAAATCAACTTTGTGCCATTTTTACTACCGGATTCTACTGGATTCACAATGACAAAGGAAAAATAAAGAGGACGAAACATTGTTAAAGAAAATTATTTTTGATAACTATAGAATAAGTATGCTAATAAGTTATGAAGACCACCTACAAGATAACTAAATATATTTCTTTTTCTGCTATTTCAGTTGACTTTAAGCCACACATTTTTTATGCATACCCAAGTTTCCCAAAATTCAGGCATGGTTGGGCTGAGAATTTCTTCACCTGATATGTTTACTAATTTTTCTGACCCATCCCATCCCAGAACAAAAGTCCCTCAAATAATTTCATTACTTGTCCTTGTTCATTTAAGCTAACCTACTTTGGACTGGCCTGCCCAAGTGAGAGCAACACAAGGAAACAACCTTACACTAGCTATGAAATGTATAAGAAACACAAGATGCATATTATACATATAAGTGGTAGCTAGTCTCGAAAAATATACTTGCTCGCTTGATTTCTTTATTTTTATTTCATTTTATTTTGTGCACTGCAGAAGCCACATCCAAATGCCATATTATAAACAGGGAATAAAACATAATCTGATACAAATCCTAGTTAGCTCTACTGCCATCTTGCAAATAATTAAAACCACAAGTCCTACATTTTCTTGTACTGCCTGCTACTGCCTAAAAAGCAGCAGAAGAGTTTAGTGGCTTCTTTTGTAGCATGGCAATGACAAAATTGTTTATGTATAGTCGGAAATATCCTTGTAAATTCAATGCATTGGAATATGTCATTTACTGTAAAAGTGAGCAAACTGAGCATTACAGAGGCTGTTGTCTATTTGTTACTATTTGGTTGTCTATAACAGTACTCCAGCTTAATTAAAAGTTTTCCTTCCCTTTGGGTTTCTCTAATTTCCATGTCTAGTCTATCAGTGCTGATGCAAGATAACACCAGGATGGATTCAGTATTATTTTCTTGCTGTTTGTGTCCATCTCCTTGGAAATGATTAATTTATGGGGTTTGAGGAGGGAAGAAGCACTAAGTGAACCAGAATGTTTATTAACTACATTTTCCCCAAGCCAGTTATTTTCAAAATAATAAGGCACAAGTGAATTGAACAAGTCAATGTATTATGATTAATTGTAGATTGGTTGTGAACGTGTGGCTGAAAAACATCTTAAGTTTGTGTTATCAGGTGCCTGAAACCTGTATGTTAAGTTATAGTGGCAGGTGCCTCTTGTTAGCTTCAGTAAAGCTATAAGAAGTGTTGGATATGCTGTCTGGTCAAAGGAATTTGGATGAATGAAGCCGAATAAGGAAATTTTCTGGGAATATCCAAGGTTGGGCCAGAGTATATTGGTTTTCTTCTTGTCTAAATAACTTTCTTCTCAAGATTTGGGAATGTAGAATTATACATGGTATTTGTACATTCTCTTTAGACCAGAGTGGGAACTCTTATTTCTTACACTAGCAAACAGTGAGTCTGGTGATGGAAAAATTTATAAAGGTTGACTGGGTAAATAGATACTACTATATATAATTATAAATCATGTCAGGTGTACACCTCCATTGACATGTGTATGTGTATCTGTTCAGATATTTCTTTGGTAAAAAAATCATTCTTTGGTCACTTGTTTTGACTTGGATACATTTTGATAGATGTATTATACTAGGTAGGTTCTAACAAAATTCACTGTACCATACCTAAGGAACCACCAGAAACAAGCTTTGAATTTTTAATGATTAGTTTTGAAAACTCATAAAGGTTGGGTTAGGTCCCAGAAAGCTGGAGAAGGACAAGCATATTACTTAGCTGTAAAAGGGTTGGAGAGGGAGAACAAGAACCTGTGAAATTATAGACTAATCAGCCTTACCTTTGTACCCAGGAAGATATTGGAAGAAACTATTAAACAATCAGTTGGTAAGCATCAAGATGATGATAAACTGATAAGAAACATCTAACATGAATTTGTCAAGAACAAATCATGTCAAACCAATTTAATTTCTTCCTTTGACAAGGTAATTGGCCTGGTGGATGAGAGCTGCAGATAGGATGTAACTTGACATTTATTAAAGCTTTTGACATAGTCCCACATGACATTTTCATAAGCAAACTAGGGAAATAAGGTCCAGATTAAATTATTATTAGATGGGTGCACAACTAATTGAAAAACTGTGTTCAGTAGTTATTAATGGCTTACAGTCAAACAGGGAAGACATGGTTTCCCTAAAAGATCTGTCCTGGTTCCAATAGTATTTATTATTTTCATTAACTATTTGGATAATGCAATGGAAGATGCATTTAAAATGTATGATGATATGGAGGTTGGAGGGGCTGGTAGCACCTTAGAGGACAGGATTAGTATTCAAACAAATCTTGATAAATCAGAGAAATGGTTTGAAATTGAAGTATTTCGCTTAGAGAAAACAAATGTACAAATACAAATTAGGGAAAATTGCCTACACAGCAGTACTTCAAAATAATGTGGATTTAGAGTAAACCATAAGCTCAATATTTACTTGGCAGTTCTGGCCCGTTTTGAAAAGGAAATGTAATTATCATACTCCATTCAGCAATGGTGAGCCTTCAGCTTGAGTACTGTCTTAGGGCTATGTGAAGCTTTGGGTGCTGATTCAGCTCAGAGGAGATTCAGAAGCTGAATATCCAAATTAAATCAGGGGACCAGTTTAAAAGTCTGAATCAATTAAAAGCTCTCCAAATAAATTTGGAAAAGGTTTGGAGAGCTTCAGTGGTTCGGGCAGTCCCCAGAAGAGTTTAGTGGCTTCTTTTGCAGCATGGCAATGACAAAATTGTTATGTTTAACAATTTGCAGCATGCTGTTATTCTCAGGAGGGCATATGTGTGGGAAGGATAATTTATTGTAAATAGAATAGTTAATAACTGAATGACTTCCATTTTTCATCCCAGTTCTGGACATTTATTACCCACTTAGTTTGCCTCTTTTCTGCTTCAACCTGTGACCACCATTCAGTATAGGTGACAGATTGTTTCTTACTCAAAAAATGTTTAATTACTTTTAAAATTTAAATGGAAGTATAAATATGTCATTGGCTGGAGCACTCACTAGTGGAGTTTCTTCACTGATCTTCATGGGGATTACAGTAACTTATAGTGCCACAGTGTTCAAAAGTGCAAATGTTTAGAGGGCTGAACTTTCAGAATGCCTAATATTTAGAATCATATGTTCCATTAAAGAGTTTTGTACTTTTATATTTCTTGAAATTCATCCACAGCCTCAAGTTTGTCTCTGACTCCCAGTTTTGTATTTGCAAAAGTAGGGGACTATCAGTTTGTGTTTATGAATCGTATACCCGACTCATGAATAACATAGATGAGAAAATGGATCCTAGCTTCCATATACAGAAGCACTTTTGTAGATGCCAAATAGATGTGTGGGGGTGTTGGTTGTAGCTGTGTTGGTGTAAGGACATAGGCAGACAGGGTTCTTTAGGTAACTGTGATATATTTTATTAAACCAACTAAATAGGTGGGAAAATTGTTCTTTGCAAGCTTTCAGGCACAAACACCCTTCAGTTTGAAGAAGTTATTTAGTTGGTCTAAGAAAAGATATCACATTTACCCAAAGAACCTTGTCTACAAATAGATGTATGCTCACTATGTAAGATGAACTATTGTGTACCCAGCAGTGAGCATTCACAGCTGGGGGCCGGACCTGACATTTTGGCCCTAAGAAGCCTTTGTAATAGATGTAGTGCCCTTTTAGACCTTGTTATCTCAGGTGGAGGCTAAACTAAACATGAGGGTCATCCAGGACTCTTTCTGCTACCCCTGACATAGAGGCCTGTTGGGAATAGGGCTGCAGTTTGTAGTGCTGAAGAGATTTTGATCACCACTATGGCAGATGGTCAACCAGGGACAGACTGCTATAAGTTAGACAAATCTCCTACCTCCCCACCTTAAAAACTTTCTAAGTTATACCAGAGGCCAAGAATCAAAAAAGCCTACAAACAGCTTAAAGCCGTGCTGGGCTGAGAGTCTCTGCGAGATGAAGGACATCTTCAGAAGTTATTTAAAATCATGTTAACTAACTTGATTTTAAGGAGTTCCCTTTTATGTCACTGTTGTTTTTTTAAGAAAAGTCAAACCCGGAAGTCATTTCAAAGCATTACCTAGGGCAAGTTTGCCAGTAGAACATGGCAACTTTTGCAATCTTTTGGCTTGCTTTGTATAAACTTATTCTCACCAAATTGATAAAAAAAGGAGGACCAGGGACTTCTCTGGCAATATCAATCACTTCACATTCCAGTACAATATTTGAAAGATGACATGACATTGGTAGAGATTTGTTGTTGCTGTTGTTCTTCTTCTCTCCTGTTGCACGCAGTTACTTTGTACTGGATAGATACACTCTGAAATATTAATATTAGTATTAGCTCGTGCTTGTTGCATAGTAATTGGCAAATAGAACTGCTCTTGGTCATTGCATTGATGGTGCTGCTCTTACAAATGACACAATGCATGGTAATTACTTTTAGCAGGCAATTCTGTCCTCAGACAAGTCAATGGGAATTTTGCTACTAACTTAATGAGAGCCAAAACTAGAACCTTCGTTACCTAAGTCACATGGTGAAAAAAAGCTTTGGATGAAGGGCAGTGCTAAAGCAAACATTTACATATTTGCCAGTCTGACTGATGAAGGAACTGTTGGGTCAAACAGAGAGTTTAGCTGTCCTTAAGAACTGTATGTTATTCCTTTTGAGTTAGTGTGGCATGCTCCCTTGTGTACCATTTTAATGCATCTTTCTTTTCATACCTAACAAGAAAATGTGATGAAAATTGTAGCCTTCCAGTTTATGCAACATATTTACCTATACATATGAAAAGTCTAGTACTATCTTATAAATAACACAATGATAGGAACTGTATGAAAGCTAAGGTAAACAGCAAACATTTTCCCCGCTATGCACTAATGGCCTAATCTCGGTCCTTTCAGACTAATAAAACAATGAAATAATGGTTCTTAGGGCAGCTCCTTCCTTCAGTGCAATGTGTTTAACCAAGAAAAACCCAAATAACAGTAAATAAAACCTAAACATCTTACTGGCAGCTGCTAAATACAGTGGCATGTGCCCAATTTCAGGGAGTGATTAAGTGTCCTAGAGTTCATATTTTTGGTCTCCAGTTTATAAGAATTTGTCTGCTTAGGTACAGAACAATTGTCTACAACTTCGAGGAATCAAGTCAGTGCTCCTTCTCGTGCACCTACACTTCTGTTAGATAATTACGTGTCAGTAGCCACAAAGCCAATTTGGTGAATAATTAAAAGACAAGGAATAAGGAAAAATAAAAGGCAAATAAATAACCTTTTATAAGAAAAAAACCAACCATGGTACCCAAGAGAAACCAAAATTTAAGTATCTCTGTTTTTAGCTAATATTTATTCCCAACCACCCCGTTGGGTATTTCAGTATCAAGACAAGCAAAATTAATGTGATACTATGAATAGTTAAATCTAAAAAAAGAAAGAGCAACTGACAGAATAGAATATAGTGAAAAACAATCATGCTTTTATTGATGGCAGAAAAATAACATAGCATTAAAAAAAATTGGAGCTACTCCATAGAGGAACAGATTTAAGTTCCTTGAGTCATTGAAATGGTCACACTTGCAAACACAAAAACCACAAAAAAAATGTTACTTGAATTGTTCCTCATCCCAGAAATACTCTGGCTATTGTTAGAAAAGTTTTCCTAGCTTGAGAAAAAATGCTTAGCATGCTAAGCTTTCAGCATCATGTACCTAAAACTTCCCGTGAAAGTACACAAACCTCCAACAGCCATTTTCAGTAGAAACTTGTTTCACTTGATTCCTCCCTAGCTAAGTTGCTTTCATATAGAGAGAGAGGAACCATAAGAATCTTCTGGTCAAGCAAAAATTCCTTGAATTTGAAGTTCTGTATCTCAAATTTGGCTTTCTTGTGCTTTCTTTTTTCAAAACTTTTAAGGCGTACGTAAGTTTTTGGTTTAGCCCAGAGCTTTAGAATGAATTCCACCAAACTCTGTTCTTTAATAAATGGAAGTTTTCACTGTTTACCCTCTTCTTAGCTGTCCTGTCTTATTAACTAGCTCTCCTTACAAGAATAATGAAGTAGAGCAGAACAAACTTCTGGCTAGGGCTGCTCCAGCTTTCTTGAAAGGCAAAGGGTAAGTTACAGAGAGATTATGTCGGTAGTTTGTGCTAACACAATTAAAAAACAAATCTGCTTTCTTTCCTCTGTTTTTGATTGTCTGCAGACCGTTTTTTTCGCGAAAAAATGCAATAACTAAACTAACTTGCTGAACTATGTAAGGACATACGTACGTACGTACGTGTGTGTGTGTGTGTGTGTGTGTGTCTAGATACTTGAGGACTTGCTCAGATACTTCCAAACATATTAACTTGTGATTTCAGTGTTAATCACATGTGTATATATGTCCAACCAAGTTAGATAACTTCCTAATCTGTATTATATTAAAGTAACTTTCTTTATTGATCAGCATTTCTGTTTGGTTTTGCACAGTGGTGAAGAGCCTTTAGTTCTCATTAACTTCAATGTAAGATGAAGGTGCTCTGCCCTTTCTAATACTGTCTCCCCTTCTTGCAGAACTGGCTCCTTACTTGAGTTGAATTCTACCATTTCAACCAATTAGAATATAAAAATATAATCAGTGCTTATTTTGAAAAAAAATTCTAAGAACACTTATTCATTCCTAAATTCCCATTTCATGGTCTTACCTGCTCCTGCTTTCTCTGTTTATTTCTCTCTGTCTGTCTGGACCACACTCTTTTCTCCCCATCCCTGTTTCAGGTTACAGTACAGCCTCGATGTTGCAGACAGGCTGGCCGATGAACATGTACTCATTGGGTTGTATGTCAACATGCTCCAGAGCAACCCCTCACGGTTAGTGCAGGTTTGGCACCTTTGGGGATCCTTAGAAAAGGGACATTGGTTGATTGAAAAAAACTACATCACAGCCATAAGTACTTAGTATTTCCTACTAGCTATAGTTGAGGCAGCTATTTATCAACATTAGTCCAAAGAGTAGATATATCTGTGTTTAGTAGATATAAATAACTCCCAGTATTGGTTGTGGTATCACTGTTCTTCTTTCTAGTAGTGTTAAATAGTGAACTAATGTGAACAGCTGCTTGGCTAAGCAGTACTGCAAACTAGTGCCTGACATGGTCAGTGCAGTACTTGATGACAGTACATAAATTTACTCAGACCAGCAACTTACAATTTCTCATTTCCAGGGAATTTTTGAGGTGATGTGTGATATAGATTTCAGTTTATTTTGTAAATGCAAAATAATGATAGGTTAGAAAAAAACAAAAAATTGCTTATTAGCCCATCAAAGGAAGAATTTTATTTTGGTCTGCCTGGTTTTATACAAGTCAGTCACTCTCCTTAACTTTGTCTGGCTTCTGTAAGGTCTAAATCTATGTAAATAGAATATCTGTTTTCTCCAATATCCATAGCTCAGGGCAAAATCTAGCCAGTTCTGAAGTGAGTATGTTGCCTATGGTTTTTATTTTGGGGCTTCATTTAAACATGTCATGCTCTGTCTAGCTAAAAGGACTTTCTGTTACCTTCAGAATTGTGGATTGTGGCACCACAGAAAGCCAGCCTGGTTAGGGTAAGGACCGACCTTCTGTGAAAGATGGGGAGGAGTTTAGTGTACAAGTAACCATGTGTTTTTAAAATATAGCAGAAATCAGTTCTGTGTTTTCTGACAACATTATACAGGTGTGGTATATTTGTTCTTCTAGATTTCCCTACTGTCATTACAACATGTCACCTTGAGAGAAGATAATCAAGTACATGATGTCAGAAGCACCCTTCTTAAAAACATTAGAGAGTGTAAGAAGTTCCTCCTCAGGAAAAAATGCAGCTGCAGTTCTCCAAAATGCCAGGCTAGGGCCTACTGTCTCTGATATTGAAGGGAAATCATAGAAGGATGCATTTTGTTTTTAATCTTTTCAAGAATCAGTTTTTGGTTCCTGGGCCCATTGATTTCTAGGCAGTATTGTTGGTGTACTAAACCCAGAATTAGACTACTGTTTATTGGCGACAGGTAGTGGGTGCACTTCCAGCAGCACTTCTGGTTTCATCGCCAGCTCGGTGGTTGGTTGCCGGGGACACCCCCCCAGTTGGTGATCTGGTGCTCCCCCCAGGCTCAGGAGGCACTAGTCACCCATGCTACTGTATTTATTCAATTTTAATAGGGGGGTGGGGTGGAGATCCCTGATCTTAGAATCACATATCAAGGCAGTGGTGACACAAGCAGCTGCTCTGGCAAGGGCTTCAGCTCTACCCGGGGTTAGGGGCATAGCTGCAGCTGCTGCCTGCCCCTTCTTCTAACATCCCACTGCCTCTGCACTCCACCATCTCCCCAGCTACAGCCTCTGCCCCACCGCCCTTGCAGTGTAGTCTCTGCTCCCCTTCCTGTCCCTCTCCCCCCACACTTGTCTGTGTTCTGTGCTGGCAAGCTTTGTCTACACTGCAGCCTGTGGCACTGAGCCTGTGCCCCAGGCTAGAAAAGGGATAGAGACTGACAGTGTGGAGGGAAGGTAAGTGAGGGGAGGTGGATGGGGATGCAGAGGAATGCGGGGAGCAAAGAGCAGAGGCTGGGTGGGAGAGGCAGGAGGGGGAGCAGAGGTGAAGAGGGCTTAAAGCTGTGGAGGAGTGGGCGGGGCAAAGGTGGTAAGGGCACAAACAGAGGGCAAGCTGCTTGACAGCCCCACATCACCTGTTCCCCACTGCCTGCAGCAGTGACTGGGAGGGGAGGAATGGTAAATTAAAGATGACCCTTTAATAATTAGATTCTATCCTTGGAAAATTACCATATTTATTTAAGTAAAAGGCAAGGATTCTTCTCCCCAATCAGCCTGGTTGAAGGAAAGTTCCTTGTCTTACATTTGCAAAGAAGGAAACCTCATTAACTATGTTTTCTATCATTAAATTGCTGCCAAAGCAGCATGTGCTCAGTCAGGGAAACCAAGTATAAAGCTGATTAAATGCAGCCAACACTGAGCATGACTATAAAACACATTGGACAAACATACCTATGGAAACCTACCACAAGGTTAGGTTAATGCAGCCCATCTGAATAAGATACATGATAGTGCCCATTGCACTCAATCCCCCACAGTGCCAACTCTTTTTCAAGTCATGGTGATAAATTGAATACATTTCAACTTCCTTTTCACTCCCACAGCTGAGCTGTGCCTTTCTTTCCCATTTCCAATAATTCCTGTTTCTTTACCAGCCTTAAGTGTCTGGCAAACATCACCAAATGAGGCCCGAAACAGATCACCTAGAATCCTTCTGTCCTCCCCCTCACTCCTTTGACAGTCACATATGTTTAGTGTGGCCCTGCCCTCCATACAGTGGAGCTGGTTCAGGTTGCCCTGAGCCTTATCTCCATATAAATTTTGATGGATCCCAGGACTCATGATAAGAACATCTAGTTCCAGCCATGAGTGGGGGAGCTAATTAGGAAACAGATTCTCTGTGTGGGGTATCTGGAGTACACACACATACTGAACAGTGCTGAGCTGTGGTGTCACCATGACTTGGAAAACTGACTTTTTTGGGGCCCAGCCCAATAAAATATATCGTAAATCATTAACATTTTAGCCTTGGGCTAATATCATGCACAGTAGGTACAAAAGTGCTACAGGGAGCAAACCAGGAAAGCCAAGGCTGCAACTGAACTCCAACTATCTTTGAGCATCAAGGACAATATAAAGTCCTTTTTCAGATATGTGGAGAGCCGGAGAAAAAAAGCAAGGGCAACATTGGACCTCTGATAAACCAGATGGTTGCCTTGAGTCCACCACGATCTGCTGGCTGGAAAATTGGCTCTGTGGGTGGACCCAAAGGATGGTAATTGTTGGAAGTCAATCATCTTGGTGTCCTGTGATCAGTGGGGTCCCCCAAGGCTCTATCCTTGGACCCATATTGTTCAACATCTTCATTAATGATGTGGACATGGGAGTCAGAAGCAGACTGGCCAAGTTCGCTGGTGACACGATGATACCAAACTTTGGGGCAAAGCATCCACACCAGAAGACAGGAGGGCGATGCAGGCTGAACTGGACAGGCTCAGCAAATGGGCAGACGAAAACATGATGGTGTTTAACACTGAAAAATGCAAGGTTCTCCTCCTTGGGAGGAAAAACTTGCAGCATCCCTATAGGCTCAGCAGTGCTACACTGGTTAGCACTGTGGAAGAAAGAGACTTGGGTGTCATCATTGACCACAAGATGAACATGAGCCTTCAATGAGATGCTGCGGTTAGTAAAGCGACCAAAATGCTGGCTTGCATCCATAGATGCTTCTCAAGCAAATCCCGGGACGTCATTCTTCCCTTGTACTCGGCCTTGGTGAGGCTGCAGCTGGAGCACTGCGTCCACTTTTGGGCTCCACAATTCAAAAAAGATGTGGAGAAGCTTGAGAGAGTCCAGAGAAGAACCATGCTCATGATCAGAGGTCAGGAAGACAGACCTTACAACAACAGACTGAGAGTTATGGGGCTCTTTAGCCTGGAAAAGTGCAGGCTCAGGGGTGATCTGATGACCACCTATAAGTTTATCAGAGTGACCACCAGTATCTGGGGGAACATTTGTTCATCTGGGGGATGACAAGGTCGAATGGTTATAAACTACCACAAAACCGTTTCAGGCTGGACATAAGAAAGAATTTCTTTACTGTCTGAGTCCCCAAGGTCTGGAATAGCCTGCCATCAGAGGTGGTTCAAGCACCTACATTGAACACCTTCAAAAGAAAATTGGATGCTTATCTTGCTGGGATTCTATGACCCCAGCTGACTTCCTGCCCTTTGGGCGGTAGGCTGGACTCGATGATCTTCCGAGGTCCCTTCCAGCCCTAATGTCTATGAAATCTGTGAAACCTATGAAATCTTAAAAGTGTAGCTATGGAGTACCTGTGCTAAAACTTGCAGTTTCAAAAAAGTTTAAATGCATCAGTTCTAGATTAACTAAGTTTGTGTACCTATAGTAATTTGCCTATATGTTTATTTCAAAGTTAGTGTATTCAAATTTGCTCCTTGTTTCCATGTGCTCAGTGAGAGCAGAGCCTGACAGTAGGAAGTGGGGAAAGGGATTCAGGGGACAAATTTGGGGGGAAGGGGACAAGGGGGGCCACTTGACTTTTGCCCCAGATTTAGTGTCCCTGCTGTAGCAGTGGGAGGGGAAAACATTCAAAGCAAACCTCCAATAATTAGATTCTATACCTGGAAATTTTTAACAAATGTATTGATTTTCCATATATAGAACCTAATTATTCAGGGGGTCCTTCTATAGTCAGGGTCATCCTGTATTCTAGTAAATACAGTGTGACAAATTTATAGATTTTTCAGGTATACAATCTAATTATGGAGAGGCCATCTTAAATTCAGGGCTGTCTTAAGTTTGAGTAAATGCAGTAGTATGGAATTATAAGGTATGAAAACAGATTTCCCAAGTGATAAAATCCTAAAGGAATTCTGTTTCTGGCTCTGGATTTCAAAAAGCAGGATTTTTTTTTTTTTGAAAATGTTTGTTTAGCAGCTGCAGAAGAAGGCTGTTAAGGGGCTGGGTAAAAGTATATTAGATAATTTTTCCATCTATAGTGAAGCTTGGGCATGAAACATTTACACTTCAGTGCACCAGCAAGAGCAATGACAATGCTCTTTAGTCCTTTCATCATCCCAGTTGTACCTGGTATTAGTAAAATGTAACCTAGATTGAAATTTAAGGTTGTCTGCATATGTAGAGCAAATACAAAATACAGATGATGAGCCATAACATCCCCTTAATTTAATATTTCTGATGGGTTGATAGGTAATGAATGATAAAGTCCTTGATTGCTCAAATAATTGAGGCAGAGTGTAGTGTACGGCATTTGATTACTGACATTTAAAGGTTGTAGGCCTGGCATCCTTGATTAAAAGGAGCCTCAATCATTTATATAAGTTAGCAACTCAACTTTGACAGGAAATTAGCTACAGCAGATAATTGTCTTCACCAAACATCTAAACGTGCCCTGCAGTGGATTTCTGCTCTGCTACACAGTAAAGAAAAGAAGGGAAAGGAATAGCTCCATTTGAATAAGGTTAAGAAAAGCAAACTTAGGAAGCCTTGTGTTTCTATAGGAATGCATCACTTGTGATATTTATCCTCCAATGAGTGCTCAGTCCATGATAACAAGGTGTAGCTTATTATCAAGAAGCTGCTAAGCAGAGTCAGAGTTCAGGACTTTTGATTCACCCACTTTACCCAAATAATGGCAAGGTATATATTTAGGTCTTACCACTAATGTGACCTGAACCTATATCAGCAACAAAATTAATAAGTAAGGTTGGACTTTCAACTAGAATGCAGCTTATTGTGTGTAGGTATTGTAAACATATGGTAACAAATGCCTGACCCCTTCCTTTTAAGATTGAACAAATAGGATGAATCTTCAATGGATGTAAATCCTCTTTCTAGCAAAGTCAGTGGAATTGATTTATACAAGTTGAGGAATTAAAACTGATGTATATTTTGCAAAATAATCCTCAGAAGCATTGAAAATAAATATTATTTTTAAAATATTTTAACTGTTAATGTTTTCTTTTTGCCTTTTGTTTGTTATAAATTGCACACCAAAAGCAAAGCAGCCCATTTAATCTGCTTCCCTATCTACTTCTGATGAGCTAGTGTAGTGCTATGTTTTTTCAGTATCCAAGACTCAAAGAGATTATGGAAATAAACAACAACTTTGTCATTAATAACAAGTGTAAATTGCCCACTGTCAATGTGTTTTGATTGCTGCAATTTTAGAATCCACACTATAATTAAAAATATAAAATGTTAGAATTTATTTCATACAAATATTTTATTATTTTTATATTTTATTAAGAGGTAATTAAAACTCTTTGCTTTTTTTAAAATGCCTCATTACTGTAAATTCCTGGGTATTGTTCCTTTAAATTAGACACTTTATTTTCCATATTAATGCCATGCATTTCAGTTCAGTTCTTTCATGATTGTGGAATTAATTTAGACAAAAAATTAAAAAGTAAGTAGGAGAACATTTTATTTGTTAGACTAAAATGGCTCTTAGAGAAATCTAGGTGTAGTGTATAGCTGCACCTTGATTCATATTTCTGTGCTATTGCATACTTCAGTGTGTTAAACATATTTTATATTACTTTCTAAGACAGCATGTGTGTATGCTTCTATTACCATTTTCAAATAATAAAATAATGATGATTTTGAAAAATGCAAACCACAAATTCAGAAAACAATTTCCGGTTTAAGGCATCTTAAAATCTTAGCAGCTTAGAATGTACGGCCATAGAAATAATCCTAAACATTCCTTTGGCCTGAAATAGACATTTTTCTTTTACGTTTAGAAGCTTATCTATATAGCCATTAGGGCTTGAAACTAATCTTTTAGTTTAATTTTTTTTTTTTAAACAAAAGCTTTATAGAATATGAATGTAATAAAGGCCTCTTGTTTGACATCTTTACTGAAAGACTGTTTGTGAAGTTTAGTATTTTAAGCTATTCTAACCTTTAATGACATAATGTCAAGTGCTTGATGAGAAGACCAGATGACCTACTGGCCAGTGCTATTGTAGGACAAACTGATTCATATGCTGTAAAGCTTAAAGGAAAGGATCATTGTGATACTGTAGTCTGACCTCCTGTATACACAGACTTAGAACCTTTGTCAGAAGCTAAATCAAATATGCCTTTTTGAAAAGTACCTTAAAGACTCCAAGCAATAATAAATCCACTGTTTGACTTCTTTAATGGCCCCCTCTTACACATAAAGGTAAAGGCATGATTGGGGGAATCACTCATTAGATCCAATCATGCTTCATTGTCAGTATAGGGAGAGCCCAATCCTGGGCTCCCCCTGCTTTGGCAAGAATCAGGGTCCCACGGCTAGGAGTCTACTTTGCTGAGGGAGCTCCCAGCCATGAGGGCCATGTGCAGCTGGGACCCAGAGACCCCACAGAATGACAGGGCTCTCTCTCGGTCCTGGCAGTGTCTCATATGAGGTACAGCCAGGACTCAGCGCCCCATCAGCTGCAGGACTCTGGGTCCCAGCTGAGTGTGAAGTGCAGTGTGAACCCACACTCCCATCAGCTTCAAGGTCTCTGGGTCCTGACTATGTATGCAGTGCTACTGGGACCAAGAGCCCCACATGGGCCTAGGGTTTTGTGCTCCCTTGGGGATCATGGCAGCTGTGATGCCCAGGGCTTGGGGCTTGCAGCCCTGTGGGGAACCCTGACAGCTGAGAGGCTCCCAGCCACAGGGGAGACCCTGCCAGACATGCAAGTTAAAACTTGATAGCAACCAGCTATAAAGTTATTACACATTTTTGAGGTCTAACTTTGTAGCTGGTTGGAGCTTTGTATCATGTGATAGCTATTTGCATGTGTAGCTGGTTTTAAGCTAATTGTGTAATTAACCAGTTAATTGTGTGATGCCTGTAATGTGTAGAGAGGGCCTAAGACTCATATAACTTAAAGTTATTGTGGAGTTCTGCTCAAAACTACTAAAGAAGTTCCATGATTCTGTTGATTCAGCAAATGCTAGTGCATCATTCCTAGGTTGAAGGCATTAAACTGAGCTGGCCTCCTTTACAAGTCTTAATGGAAATCACTTCAACAGAAAAAAAGGTTTATGAGAAGTATGCTAATCTGAGCCATTATCTGATGGCAGAAGATAGGGTCTAACTCAAAGGTAAAAAACAGAAGATGAAGGATCACAGTAAATAAACATGGTCGTACATTCTTCTACTGAGAAGACAGACAACAGACCCGAAAGAGATACGATTCTTTCATATTATTGGCAATTAGTTGGTTTCACTGTCTTTCCTAGGTAGAACTGGAACAGAAATTATGGGTGAGAAGCCATGGAGTAGAGAAATATCAGTTTGGTCTAGCGGGTTTGTTAAAATACATAAATGGCCTTATTAGGAGAAGGCAATTCTTTCACACTGGAGTGGCTCATAGCAGGTGACACCAGGAAATAGTTTCATGAAGCCTCATAATTTTGTCACAGAAAATGAAAAGCTGATAAAAACTGATAAAATAGGAAAGATGCCATGGAATGTAAACTGTTAGCAGCAGGAGGAACTTCGAACAACTAGCTCTAAAGGTGAAGTTACATGTTACACACAGACCATACTAAGGGCATTTAAAATGTGTCTGTATGTTAAAGCTTATTAACTCATGCCAAGTGTGCTCTGACCATGTCAAAGTTATGCTACTTCAACAAAGGATTAATTCTAGGCTATGCTACCTAGCTTGTGTTAGGGTAACTTAAGTTTCCTCCACTGAGATAAAATGAGCAATTTACAGTACTCCAGCATCACAGGATGCACCGCTCCCAACCAGCAGTGTTAACACTTAATGGACACATCCACGCATGGTATGGATGTTTGGATCCCCGGGGAATACCTGTAGCATGCACACTTTGGTGTGCAGTAAGTTACCTCAGGTGGGATAAGGGCGGCTGAGGCCCGCACTGGGCTGGCCCCAGCAGCCGTACCTGAGGTCCTGGGGATTCCCGGGGCTGCAGCAACAACAATTCTGCCACATGGAGCCTGGCCAGCAGCTGCAGCATGGATCCAGGAGGCACAGCTCCACTTTTGAGTGGCACGTGCTGCCCCTGCATGCACGGCTTTGCTTTTTTTCCCCCCATGAATATCCAGGGTCAAAAAAACATATAGAAACAAAAAGCAGGGTAGCATCTGCACAGGCAGAACTCACTTCCACCATGGAGAACACCTGAATGTGCGGTACATGGCACCACAGATGTTTGCGGCACCACATACTGCACAGCTGCGCTCATCTGTGACTGCTCACAGCATCTTCTGACTTGACACTGCTTCACATTCCACAGATTTAGGATGGCCAAAGTGTACTGTATAACTTTAGTTGTTTTCTTGTCTCTGGACAATACAGTTTTAAGCTAATTCTCCATAAAACTCACTTCTTGGAACAAGGCACACAATTAAAGAACAAGACAGCAGTGCTATATGTCACATTTTTGTCAAGTCATCTTCCTCAGACAATTAAAACAAATATGAGAAAATCATCATTCACTGCTAATATTTTAATCTATTTTTGCAAAGGAGGAAAAAGCTGTGGTTTGAAAAGCCAACTCAAATGTTACATGCTATATGACAGACTTTATGTGCGATTCTATCCTTTCGTTCACAGAAAAAGGATACTGGTTGGATACAACCTCCTTTTACAAAGCTATTTTGGGTTTTTTAACCTCATGTAGCACTATATATGTACTATGTATCACTGTACCAGCAATAATATGGGTACTTCATATTGCAATAAGATTGCTGAAAGATTCACAGGCTGTTAGTTATTACAAAGTCATTAATCAATGCCGGAGACAGCAAGTGTGGAATGACCGTTAAATGTTTTTAAATATGTGAGGATTTGGCAGTTGTTATTTAGAACTTAAATGTTGAAATTATTATATTTTTATTTGTAAGTAATCTCTCATTAACTCTTGCAAAATTCTATATGCATTCACATAATTTGTGTGTATGCGTAGTATCTCACTCTACCTTTCTTTGTGTACTCATGAAGAAAAGGACAAGAGTATGAATTAAAACAAATCTTAATTTTTCAGCTTAAAATCTTGACATGTTAAGATTATTCAGCCATGTTGCTCATGACTGTAGGTAATGATTTTGTGTAGCAGGCATGTGTCAGAATTAAATAAATCTTTGGCCATTTTACCTCTTAAATTTTGAAAGATTTTCTGCAATTGAGTTGTTGCCTAAATAGACCAAACTTCACCCAGTGCTGCAACATGTGCTGTGCTGTATGCATCTATTTGAAATGCTTAAAAGAAAATGCTAGAACCAAAAAAGTGAAGTAACTTAATTCATTCAGTAAATATGGAATGAAAATTTCCATTAACACTCACAAGGTTTTTGTGGTTCTGACAACCTGCCTCATCTGTTATTTTTCAGGTTTTCATAGTATAAATCCTAAATTGCTGTACAAATGACAGTTTACACTGGAATACCTGATACTTCAACAGCAGTCTGTCACAAGATGATGATTTGGCCTGACTGGAGAAATAATTTTAAATAACCACCGGTATATTATCACTAAATGAATCCCTGTTACCTGGTTTGCATAATTTCATAAGGCTAAAATTGTTTCCCTTGGTATAGTAGTGCTATGGGCTTAGGATGTATCAAAATGGTAGATGATCATAAAATGGAAGCTTAGATTACCACTTTGAACTTTACATTCTTTCTTATGAGTATAAGTAAGAGTGCACTGTAGTCGATAGTGTAAAAGAAAGAAAATAGTACAATTAAATATCTTCTATATACAGCAAAGTAAAATAAAATTATTGCAAGTCCTTATATACTGTTTTGATTAAGTCTTATGAACAGTCACCTAACAAGGCTCAGTTCACCCAACATCCATCTCTGGTTACCTCTTCATCACTTTGGTGTGTTTCCAGACTTCTGTGGTTTCACAGGCATTCTTAGAATGAGAAAAAGACAATTTAAGATGACCCAGAATTTCATTTTTGCTCTTAACATTACTTTGACAAATCATATAAAGCTCAATTTGGAATCCAACTCCAACTTGAGGGTCAATAAATTCAAACCATACCACAAGCTCCAACTTCTAACACCTAATGGAACCTGGCAAGCATTAGACTTCAATCAGAGATTCATGACACTTTTCCCTGAAATATTTTGGGATTTGAGCTAATCAGGAATTTTTTCAAAAAAGTGCTTTTTCTTTGGAAATCCTAATTCATGAAGAATGAAACTTTTCACAAAACGGTATTGGTTTCAACAAAACTTTAGACTAGAAGTTGTTCAGAGCCAGAATAGAATTTCTGGCCAAAACGAGAGGGTTCTCCTTCCACGCATATGCACACACATTTAGAAAGCGGCAATAACCATGATACTCATCTGGGATATGGGATACTTGAGTTCAAGTCAAGCAGAAATAAGCAGAACAGAGATTTTAATCCTGATCTCCCTCAAATAAGTGAATAGTTTGACCAGTGAGTTAGATCAGTCTCTTCTCTCCTCAGCCCTCAAATATTCAAAAGGTTATATTTTCGGACCTGAAGCAGAACAGGGAAAAAGAATGAAATCTCATAAATGTTCATGGGATGAGAAAAAAGTTTTCCACTCAGGTTTTGTTGCAATTATATCTGTAGAAGTATCTTCAAATTCTAACTTATCCCATAGCAGAACATTCTTACATTGCACCTTTTTATTATGACTGTATTTCTTTTTCCTGTATATAATTAAAATAATAACTCTGTGGTCTGAAAATTGGATCAAGATATTATAATTTATATTTTTCCTTCCCTTTAACTGTTTTCAGTCATCTTGTCTCTTTTTCCTGATTTAGAAGAATCATATATTTTCCATTTTTACTTTTGTTTTGTGCTCATTTGACTAAAACTAGCTTGTATTTAAAATGATGTCCTTTGGCAAGTGACTAGCATGTACAGTGGGTTTCCCTTTGGTAGCCATAGAATAAGAAACAAAAACAGAGGAGAGTTTTTTTAAGTCATTGTAGAACATTATCTACATGGTGTTACACTTTTTTTCTAACTCTTCATTAATAGTCTGAATCTGGAACTTTAGCAAACTGATAGTAAAAGTTAAGAGCTAATATTCTTTTAAGTTATGGAAGGATTTCAGTCAACTCTCATTTATAATAAATGGCAGGTGTCAGGCAAAGGCATTTCCTTGTGATGTACTGAAAATTTATCTTGAAGTATCTGGAAACTAACAGTTAAGGATGAGCCCTGCTTATATGTTCCCAGATAATTCAACCAAGTTGATATGTAAAACTGCATGTAGATGAGTGACCCCAGATTTGATTTCATAGTGCCCAGGCAGGGATCTACTGTTGTCATCTTATAGTGTCAGTTGGGTCTTCTGGTCTTAGGATGCCTCAGCCCATTAAAGGTTAGCAAATGTTGGAGGTTCCTTCTAAGAGATAATCCTATCTTCCCCCTCAAAGGAATCCTTCCAGTGAAATGGTCATTGGAGCCCTTGGTCCCACTCCTCCCCACCTTTTTTCCCAGCTAAACATTGTGGGGAGGTCGGTTGGTTGTCTGTTGGTTGTTTGTCTGGGGCACTTTTCTTTTAAATTCTGGAATGTGAATTTGGGCTTATGAATGAATGCTGTGGCAAAGTGATTGTATTGCGCATTAATGCCTCTCCCCTCTTTCTCCACTCTGATTCAAAGCAGCATGCTTGACAGTTCAAGCCGTCTTGATGAAGAGCACAAGCTGATCGCCAGGTATGCAGCAAGACTGGCAGCAGAGACCTCTTCATCAGTAAGTGGTTTTAATTAGCAGAAGGTCATTTTTTGTTTGTTTTTTTTCCCTGTCTTGTTCTGAGGGTCTATCAAGATTAGAAAAAAATTATAATCAACAATGCCAATGGTTCACAGATTATTTTACTTCTATTTTCATTGGAGGATAATGTGTTATAAAGGACAATTATGCTTTCATGCAGTTAGTGCTAGTTTAAAGAAACAGTATTGTATATTTTATCTTTATGCTATTTAAACAATTTGAGAAGTTAGCCGTTGCCCCTTTCCTCCAACCCCTCCATTACTCCGCTATCTCTGAATGCAGAACAGAAAGAGAACTCAACCTTTGCACTCAGACTAGATTGGAAAATATTGCCTGGGTTTGTGCTGGTTAAAGGTTAATGATTTACCTCAGAGGGAAAAAGCTGTAGTGAATCCATTTTAGTCTTTAGTTCAAATACCACAGCCACCAGGGCTCTAAGTGCTGTGCATTTTAAATAAAGATCTTGGACAGGATGACTATAATGACCCTATTACATTAGCCTGTCTCTCATTTTCGTTTCAGAGCTATGATTATTCTACTCTATGAATCCCAGGGTAAGGAAGGAATGACAGGCTGGAAAACTTATCTTTTCAGAAACAGAGACAGTGAAGCAGGAGCTTAATTGAAGTGTATAAAAGCTTAAATGGCATAAATAAGGCCAGCCTAGTTACTTATTTCCATCTCAGCATATTTGAAAGAACAGGGAAGTATAAATGAATGTTAAATGGAAAGCAGCCTAGAGCAGAATGCCCAGAAGCATATTTCCACCTTGAGATTTACACTCTGGGGTCAAAGGAAAGAGCAAAATCAAGCGAGGTTGTTCATCTAAAAGCAACAAGCCACATTCATCCCAGGTGAAGTCAGTGGAGCCACAGTGAGGATTAACCTGGCCTGTGGTAGTAAGCCATCTATCACTTAAGATTTTACAATATGTAAAGAGAAAGGAAGGAAAGGATGCACATGAACTGATGATATCACTGTGAGTTCCCTGAAAATCCATCACTAGAGTGCAGATCCAATCAAATTTAAGGCAACTTCTCACTTGCAGCTGATTTGTCTTGTCACTGAAGGAGGGTAACTCTTTATATGACCAGAATGGTCTGTTAATGAGGTCTCCAGATGGAGGACTCTTCCTGAAAATTATAACATTATCTGTATCTATTTTTTATGGTCTTTGTAGCACCAGAGTACTTGGAAATCCTTACAGAGACAGAGTAATTAAATAAGAAATAGATATGTTTTGGATGGATATTATTTCCCCTCCTCATCTATATTGTTCTGTCTTTTAAATATGTCCTTCAAAAGAAAAATTAGATCACTCCTCTGAATAGATATTCATAAAAAAACCAAATATATCAGTCATAAATTCTGATCTTCAGTATAGTAGCTAGCTGGAAGATAACCAACCTGTGCTGCTCATTCTGCTTCTCAAACAGATGAGGAATAGCAAGGCTTTTCCAAACCAAAGGCCACAGTAACTTTTATCTCAGTTTTATAGTCTATCAGTGTCTGTTAAATCTCCCTATTTTGTGTGGTTTTTTTCCTTGGAGGATAAAATATTAGTGATAAACTGTATAGGTACCAGAAAATGAAGTTTTAAAAACAAAGAAGATTAGAAATGTTTTTCCCTGCATGGAACAGAGCTTAGCACCAGGAAAAAGTCTTCCCATTATTGGAGCACTCAGTTCTGTGGGGTCCTATGCTCTGTGAAGAAAACACTTGTCTTCTTGCAAAGGTGGACGCTGAAGTGACACTTCAGATGCTGTTTAAAGTAGGAAACATTCCCAGTTGCAGTGGCAGAAGGCAGTAACTCAGATGGTCATTTTTTTAAGCTCCAGTCCTTAAATCATGAAATTAAAACATTCGTATTGATTATTTTGTTACTGAAGACAATATATTAACACTAGCAAATTGTCCATCATGAATAATGGGGGGAGGGGAGTGGGTGAGGACAGAGCGCTGCCACCCAGTGCCCTGTGGTGCCACCACTCTGCCTCCAGCCTTGTGGGCTCTCCCTTCCACCCCCTGCATCCTCCCATCCTCCACTCCTGTCTGTCCTCTGGAAGGGTGTGGCCACCCCGTCGATGCAGCGGTGAGGCCGGAGCGGAGGGGGCAAGGCCAGCACTGCGCTACCAGCACCCCACACTGCCACTGCCTCCACGGTGCTGGCCTCAGCCCCCCTACTTCAGCCCCTCAGTCCCTGCTGTCATGGTGGCATTCCCTCATATGTGTCTGTCTGTGCAAAGCACTCTGATAGGTTGTTTCAGTAAGCACTGTGATTGGCTGCCAAGACAACCAATAAAGCATGCTCATAAAGCATTACAGACAGACGGACAGACAAGCTAAGGCTTTTATTATATTAGAATAAAATAAAATGCTATATTAATTCATGCAATGCAATGTCATGTATACATATATTTAAATGTTTCATTTTAATAAATGCTGTAACCTTAGCTTGTTGCTAGTGAATGCTACAAAGGATAGGACAACAGAGCTTAATAAGTAACCATTTGCTCTGTAGAAGATTGTTTTAAATCCCTACATTTTCATTGAGAAAAAGTTCTGTTGTACCTTAAAACACCCTGGAATAACTCTTTTGCAAGCATTATTAGAGTGCATGAGAGGGAGATTTGGTTAAATGGGTTTATATAAATCTGTAGCCTGAATTAAAACTGGATGACAAATGAGGCTTTCAAATGGGAGTTTCTGTTCTGTTTTCAAGGGAAGAGATCTTATTTGGATCAGTGGAAAGTAAATACTTTTCCATGTCTTTGAAGAAGCACTGGGGTATATGTTGGAAATAGTTTCTTTTGTCTCAAGTCAATTGCCTTGTCTACTGTTTAAAAATTAGGAGTCATGTTACAGCAACTGCCAACAATGCTACAGCTGCACCAGTGCTAAACTAAGGGGTTATCATCTACTGTAATAGATGGGGTTAGACACTTCTACCACTGTTTCTTGGAAGCCTCCTCAGAGGAGGCAAGTATAGTAAACCTATAAGCCTAGCAACCTAGCACTTGCACTGCTAGCATGCAACTGCTAACCGACACTAGCACTTGCACTGCTGTTGCAACATTACTGACTTGTACTATAATATGGATACTTTTCTTTAATGTAGACAAGTCTAATTTGGTGTAAACAGATGTCACTAAACAATTGTTGATTGCATGCTGACCCCATGGACAGGTGTTACATTTGTAGCACTAAGTAGGCCATTGCAATGCTACAAAAAGGGAGAATACAGCCATTTAATCAGTTTGTAATATAATGTGAATGTAATTTCTGTAACAGCAGGTGGAACCATGAGGAAGTTTGCAGAGCAATGATATCTGTTAATTTGGACTGCAACTCCCAGATATCCTTAGGGGCTGGGGAGCAGGGGGAAAAGGAAAAGGAAGCCTGAGGTTGGAAGAAGGGGAAAAGAGATCAGTGTGCATGTGAAACATAGTTAGCCCCACACAAGGGAGTGCACAGTGGAGCTGGAGTTCTCGCTGGCTTGGTCAGCCAGAACTGTGGGCTGAAGGAACTGGACTCAGACTTGGGGGAAGTTGCAGGCCGCTTTTTAAGCACTCTAGGAACTAAAAGTTTGTTTGAGGATACCTCCAGGGGTGTGGGGGAGAAATTAAGGTGCTGAGTAAAGCTCTCTGCAGCCATGCCCTGACAAAAGTGTCTGGCAGCAGAGTGCTATAAAAGTGCCCAATTACATAACAAATTAACCCTCATTATACATTGGGGGGGCTTCCCCCACCCTCAGCACTGGATGGGCAAACCCCAAACTAAACACCCTCCTTTTCCTTCCCCACTCTCATCTTGAAGATAGCACCAGAGCTAGGGATGGGAAGAGGCAGGGGGAGCTGGGCTGGGGTGGGGAGGGGTTGCTGTAACTCATGGCACTTCCTGTGGAGTGCCATGAGTTACAGCAGGAACTGCATGTCTGTGAGCACCCACAGTAGCACTACAGAGATGATGCAAGTACTACAAAATTGTACCTCTTTTGGAGAAGAACTTCTTAGTTTTGTAGCATTTTCAAGTAACACTTCTACAGTTACCTGTAGTACTATAGAGGTCTCTAGGACCCTCCGCATCATACAGTCTTCTGGTCTTCTGCCCTCCCTCCCCCTACTCCAATAAGGAGGAAGAGGAGGAGTCTGGCCAGTACTCTCACTAGCTTAGCTGCAAACTATCAGAGAGCCCTGCTGTGATCTGCTGCTGCCCCTTCTAGAGACCTGGCCCTTTCTATGGCTCTTAAAGTGGTGGTGGCAAATCCCTCAAGGGTAGCTCTGTCGTGCCTGCTGCAGCTGCACAGTTGTCTGGCACTATGGGGGATGGCAAAGGTGAGGAAAGCAGCTTCTCTCATGCCTGCTACCACAACAGGGGTAGGGTGGGGTGGCTATTCTGCTTTTCAACAACTGCTTATTGAAAGGGAAAGGGCAGGCTGTCAGTGATTGAACTCCTAGAGGCAGGGCAACTCAAGGAAAAGCCTGGCTGGAGAGATCACCTTTGAGGTGAGTGTAGCTCTCCAGTCCAGGGATTCAAATGCCCTCAAAATGCTATAACTTTGGCTAGAGACAGAAACTACACATCAACCAGTGTAAGTGATTGGACACCAGTTCAACTCTGTAACACAAGAGAAGTTCAATGCACATAAACTACTTTCAAAATAGTTGAACCAGTTTGAGATAGATCTGGATGAATGTACTATCAGATTTAACTGATTTAGGCTAAATCAATTTATTGAACTTCTGTCCCAGATCCCCTCCAGATACAAGTTAACTCAGTCCCCCAGCATCTCAAGATGCTCTGCACCTCTCCTGCAAAACCTGCCTCCCCTCCCCCACCTGTCACAGGGTGGCTGGGCTAGTTGTGGCCCAAGATGGCCTCCAGCTGAACAGGGAAGCGTGCTCCAGTAGACTTCTGGCCAGACTTCTGGCCTGGGCCACTTCAGGCACAGGCATGTGGCTGCATTTCTGGAATCAAAAGTGAATGTCTGTTCACTTGCTTATCGGTTCAATCTACACAGCTTAAACTGACCTGCAAAGATTGAATTGATTCAGCCTTGTGCTTTTTTGACTGTCTGTACTTAGCCTATAGCACTACAAGTGAATTCCTCTCCACACCATTAGGTGCAAACAAATAAAGTGTTGTTGTTTTTAATAATGCAGCCAGTCCCAATCTCCTTTACAGCAACAGCAAGGTCAGCAGAGGGGTGCATCAGATATCTCTTTCACCATTGATGCAAACAAGCAACAAAGACAGCTGATTGCAGAGCTTGAAAATAAGAACAGGTAAGTATCCTGTTTTTTTAAAAAAAAGTCAATTTTTTTTATAGCTGCATGTTTTTGACATTTCTTCAAGCTTCTGCATGATGCATACTAAAAATATGGAGAAAAGACAAGTTATCATGCCTTTAACAAAATTATAGAGAGTTGTAATCAGCCTGTAAGTTACTAAATACTGTGTTTCAGTTGGTTCTTTTACCATTTGAGATGACTTTCTTAAGGGTTAAAAACAGAACTCCCTTCTCATTTCAAAAAAAGAAAGAAAATCTTCTCAGATTCTCAGCAACAATACAACAAAAAGGGGCACCAGTTGGTCTGTTTTAATAATATGCGGGTGTCTTGTTCTCTTTCTGGAGTGGAAAATCGAAGTGCACCAGAACATAATCTATGACTGACAAATCGAAGAAGCAGCAATTATAAAAAAATATTAGCAAGAAATTAGGTCTTTAAATAGACATAACTGAGGTTGGGAGGCAGGCATCTAGAATAAGAGGCCAGATGCCCACTAATATAACTCATCCTAGCTTCAATGTGCCAGTGGAACAGCACCAGTTTTTACCAGCTGAAGGTCTCGCCCTGAGTGTCAGATGTGATGTCACAATATCTAAGCCATGTATGACCATCTAAGCCATGTAATCTGTCTCCGTTCTGTTTTTCCATTAGATAGATAAGGATTAGCCAAAAATAAATACTTTCCTACCATAAAATTACTGGAGTGCCTTTATCACTGTGCCTTTATCAGAAGTCCACTGCCTCCACAGTTAAGTTGTCTTAATCGCTCAAGTCAGCTTTTTATGTATTTGACGTCCACCAGTGTATAATAGTCACTACTATCACTATGTCACACTGCTTCATTCTTTTGCCATGAAGCTGTTCAGCCTGTCTTAATAATATTCGTATGTCATTGAATCAATTATAGTAAATCCTATTAAAGCTACATTCCCCTGAAGAGTTGCCCTCTCTCAGATCCATAGTTAAATTAAAAGCATTTAAAAGAAAGGTCAAAAGGTTTGTGCCTGATTCATGTAGAAGACAGAGCAGATATTGTTCTAGTTTCCCTTAATTTCATGTGGCTCATCAAACATCTGTGTGAGGAACCAGGAGTGAAATTTCTTTATTTAAGCACAGATCTTCATACCTGCTTTCTACAGAGAGCATCTGCAATTCAGTTTTTGGTCTGGTTTGTAAAGATCTTATAAAAATACTCTCTCTCAGAAGTGCCTTTTTACTATTTTGAAAAGAACATCAGAACCTGACCCAGTGATGAGAGCTTCACTAAAGCTGAGATGTTTGATATGATTGTAAGCCTAGCCCTAATATCCTAATCAGTTCAGAACTCTTTATCTCATGCTGACTGGATGTTGGAAAAGTTGATGAAAATATATTGACCTTTAGTCTTTTACTTGCCTTCCTCCCCAAGAGAAATTTTACAGGAGATCCAGAGGCTGCGACTTGAACATGAGCAGGCATCTCAGCCCACACCAGAGAAGGCACAACAAAACCCAACTCTCCTTGCAGAGCTTCGACTCCTGAGGTAGGTGCAGTGTTTATGCTCTGAGCAACTTTGAGAACAGCTGAAAACAGCTGAGCCCTGAGAATAGGGTACCCTGGGCATCATCTTTTTAAAACAGTACATAACAAAATGCATATTTCATTTGGAGTCCATAAAAGCCCTGACTCTCCAAACAATGAAGTATATGCTTAAAATTCCATATGTGAATAGCTCCATTTGTAATTCCTGGGTGTGAAAGCAAGCATGTGTGCAAATGCTGCTATACTAGAACACACACTTTTACCAAGAAAAAATATTGGCTTTGCCTCTTTTCCTTGAGTCCCATTTGGGCCAGATAGTATCCTCTAATATGAGAGCCAGAATAAGCATCAAGGTAGAAATATGTAAAACCAGCTCCCAGAAACAGATATGAATAGAAATACTTCCTCTCAAGTAAAAAATTTCAAATTAAATTTCCATCACATTGAGCTATTTTGCAGGACACAAGGCAAAAGAGAACTTATCATGCATGGAACGTGTGCATGTCCTTTACCAAATAACTTATTGCTCAGTTATTGGAAGACTGACTCATATGTGAGAAAAAATCACAGGGAAGGCTGTACAGATCCTCTTTCTTTACAGAGCTTTATTTTTAAACTTCTTTAGCCCTAAAATAATATGGTTTGTAAATAATTATCTTTGTTTCCTAGAGGCAACCTCCACTTAGTGCTCAAATTGGTTCCGGAAAAACCGAGCGCTAAGCAAAACAGTGTTAAGCGAAACTCATTTCCCCATTGGATTTAATGTGAATAAAGATAATTGATTTCACACCACCTGCCAGCCCAGACCCCACACTCCTGCAGCCCTACCCTGGGCCCTGCGCTCCTGCCCGCCCTAGCCAGGATGCTCCCAGCAAGGCACCATGTGGGCTCTGCCAGAGAAGGCATCGGCTCCTTCCAGCCTCATTGTTTCCCCACTGCAATGGCTCCTGCCAGCCTGTACCCGCCGACCACCAGTCACCTGTGCACAGCCCCAAGTGCCCTGCCTGTGGGACCTGAGTCCAGGACCTGCCTGCCCAGGGATTTATGATGAGAAGGCAGCAGGGCTCTGGCACGGGGTAAGCAGTGGGTCCACCCACCCATCTGCGCCCCACTTTACCCAGTGGGGACTCTTTCCAGGGCACCAGGCACTGGGATGAGTTGCCACTGCCAGATTGCTGCAGGGGGCATGGGCAGGAGTGAGGGAGCTCTGTGGGCTTGGCTTGTACTGGCCCAGGCCCTGCACTCCTGTTGGCCCTGACCTTGGGCCCCATGCTCCTGCTGCCTACCCACCCCTTCTCACTGCTGCTGCTGCTCCTCCCCCGCCGCTGGCCGCTCCAGCACCACATGCCGTAGCGGACTCTCTACTCCTGCCACCTTGCCCTGAGCCCCACTGGTCTGGGCTCCACGCTTAGATTGCCCAGCCACCCACCCGCCCTGTCTTGCTGTTACTGTTCCTCCCCGCCCACTCCAGCACCATGTGCCAGAGTGGACCCTGGGCTCCTGACACCCCTCCCTGGGCTCCCCCCAGCTGCCACTCACCACTCAGGCTGATGCCACTGCTTCTCCCCACCTCTGCACTGAGCACTATAATGGAATGTGCTGACCACTGAGTGAAGCCAGGTAGGTACAGGCAGTCCTTGGACTTACAACACAATTGGCTCCTGAAAACCACGTCTTAAGCCAAAATGTTGTAACTCAGAACCAATTTTCTCATAAGAAACAATGTTATAAATGGGAGATTGGTTCCTGAACCAAGGCCTGATACCATATTTTCACTAAAGATACCCCAGATTTTTGTACTTGATCAATTATAGATGAGTAGTGTAGCTAAATCAATATATTTATACTGTAAATAGCAATCATATTGATTTGGAAGGATTTCTTTGAGGTGACTTTGCTGGACTTTTTGAAAGGGTATTGGTTGGACTTTTTGAAGGGCTCTTGTCTGGAGTCTTCTCAGGAGTCTTGGCTGCAGGTTTTTCTGGAGTCTTGTCTGCTTTCTTAAAGAAAGTGTCCAAGGAAGTTTGGACAGATGTTCTCCAGG
>JAGPOW010000261.1:71877320-71888587 GCA_030014935.1 Caiman crocodilus | reverse complement strand
TTCTCAGGAGTCTTGGCTGCAGGTTTTTCTGGAGTCTTGTCTGCTTTCTTAAAGAAAGTGTCCAAGGAAGTTTGGACAGATGTTCTCCAGGGAGATGAGTGATGCAGCAAACTTGTTCGCTGGCATGGCATTGCATCGGATCAAGCTCTGTAAAGTCGAAACTGATGTCATAAAATTAAAACAGCCTGTCAGTTTTTGAAAGTTGTAATTGCTAAACGTAACTTGAAATGTTGTAAGTTGAGGACTGCCTGTATTTTAAATTAGTGCTATAACAAAACTGCACTAAGTGAAACCATGTTAACCAGAGTTGCCTGTATTCTTAAGACAAATTAGCTGGGAATAGAGCTACTTCTTTTTATGACTGATGTACTTTAGAGATCTCTCAGCAAGTGACATTTCTCATGAGCTGGAGAACAAAAGCTGAAGGATCATGTCCACACCAGCAGAGGCATGCATTTACAGCAGAACAAATAGTAGCAGCACAAATATGTGCTGCTACTTCATGCTGCAGTGCATTCCCCTGAACACATTTTCCTGCCGTTCCATGTGCTACAGGGGGGCTGGCTGGGGTACAGGATGTCTCAGCATGGGGCTAGCCACCAACTCTGTAGTCGAGTCCCCATGCTGAGTCATTCAAAAACAAGGCAGCAGGCAACCCAGGGCTGCTTGCTTCCCTGTCTCAAGACACACTGTGCCCCAGCCTACTGCTTCATAGCTGGATAGGCTGCAGGGTGCATCAGCGTGGGGGCTCTACATCATGCAAAGATGGGGGAGCAGACAGCCCTGGGCTCATCCTGGCACATAGCACTTTGGCATGCTTTATGCCCCTTTTTTTTCAGGGGTTTTATTTGCTACCGGGAAATTTTGCCTTCACACTGCTTATTAGGGTTATGGACAGACATTGCACATAACCAGTTTAAGTGATCAGAAATTGGTTTAAACGTTTACTGTACAGACATTCAGTGCCAGAACCATTCCTAGGGGTGTGCAGGGCCTGAGGCATATCAGCTTGTGCGAGACTGGGGGGGTGGAGTGGCGAGTGACCAGAGCATGCAGCAGTTGCCCTGATTCACCTATCCCCAGGGATGGCTGTGTTCAGTGCATATAAACCAGTTTGAAAGTGGCTGAAACCAGTTTGAGATAAACCTAGCTAAATGTAGTATCAAACTTAACTGATTTGGGTCAAACTAGTTTATGCAATTTCTGTCCCAGGCCCATTCCTGGGTTTAACTTAAACCAGAGTCCCCCAGCATCCCACATGCTTTGAGTCCTGGGCAGGGCTCTCACCTCCATGCCAGAGCTGACCCCACCCTTCTGCTTCCTAGCTGGAGCTCCGGCAGAGACTTGCAGGCACAGCAGGGTCTACCCGGCTTTCCCTGCCCCATCCCCCACTCACCACTGGCTGCTCAAGCAGGAATCCCTCCCTCCTCTGTCCCACAGCATGGACTGTAGCTGGCATGTGGTATGCTAGCTAATGCTGAGAGGTGTCTGTGTAAGGCAGACAGGACAAAGGCAGACAAGACAGTGTCCACTTAGGGCTTTTTGAACCAATTCAGCAGGTCATCTGGTAATGTTCCTCCATTCCTTCCTTGGAAAAAGTTGTTTCAAAAAGAGCTTGAACTAATGAGAGAGGCTTTTATTTTGCTCAAGGGGTGATAAGTAGGTCTGTGAGAATAGGGAAGTATTCAACTCGGATTTGGATTCAACCAATTCAGAGGTCAGTGATTCAATTCAATGATTTGAATTGCTATCCCCATTTGATTCATCCAAATCAGAATCTGAGATTCCGCACTGAGATTCAGATTGGCTGGGGAGAGGCAGGCACATCTAGGTGGCTTCAGGTTCTCCCATGGCTTCTCCAGCTGTGCCTGCCTCTCCCTGAGTGGAGGGAACCATGGGAGAAGCCCCCATGGCTGCCCTGCCTGGCCCCACCCCCCACCTGGTCCCAGCCTCCAGGCACTTTAAAGAAAAATAAAGAGTTACAGCAGCAGGGATCAGGGTTTCTGAGAGCTTCTAGCAGAGCCCCCACACACAGTGGGGGGCAGTTGGGATTTTCCCCCCCATCTGGCACCTGGATGGCAGCTGCCCCCTGGCATGGGGGCAGCATGTCTCAGTAGGGCACCATGCACTGTGTGGGAGCTGGGGCTGCTGGGGCTGAATAGTGCTGGACTCTAGCTAATACATGGAGCCACCCCAGCTCCCAGACAGTGCAGAGTGACCTGTTGAGCCACGCTACACTCACATGATTAAAGAACAAGCTAATCATGATGCAACAGCTGCCTCACGGGTGCCAGGCATAGGGTAGGAGGTGATTCCCCGCTTCCCCGCGCTGCACAGGTGGGCTCTGCCATGAGTTCCCAGAGGCCCTGATTGCCACTCCAAGAGGTGGTGAGTGCAGGGCTTTATTTATTTATTTATTTTTAAGTGCCAGGATGCTGGGTCCAGGTGGGGGATGGAACCAGTCAGGCAGCCATGGAGGCATCTCCTGTGGCTCCTCTCGCTATGCCTGCCTCTGCCCCGGTGTGCCCTGCCAAGCCACGCTGCGCCCGCACCATGGGACAGCTGCTGCACAAATGCCACACAGGGGGCAGGGGGCAATCCCCACTGCCCCCCAATGTCCCATGCTGCCTAGGGGGTTCTGCCACAACTGCCCAGAGGCCCTAGCCACTGCTGCAAGAGCTGTTGAGTGGAGGGCTTTTTTTTTTCCCCCCAAGTGCCAGGATGCTGGGGCCAGGCAGGGTATGGGGCCAGGCAGGACAGCCATGGGGGCTTCTCCCATGGCTCCTCTGGCTGTACCTGCCTCTGCCGTGGTGGGGGGAGCTGCGGGAGCTATGCTTTGGCACTTGCCCCCTTCTACCTGGAACAAGCCAAGCCTGCATGTTTCGTCTATGGCCAAATCTCCAAAGTGGCCAAATCTTTTCTGAAGCTTTTCCAAATCAATTTGGATGCTTTGAATCAGTTTGGAGCTTTTAACTGGTCTCCTGATTCAATTCAGATTTGGAGATTTGGTCCCCAAATCAGGCCAAATCTCCTCCAAATTGAATTGGCTACCAAAGCTTCATGCAGCCCTACTGATAAACACTGTATAATTCCCTGTTATGTAAGTAAATGGTATGTATGTCCCTGCTGGCTACAGTAGTGAAGAGGGGTGGAGAATTCCTCCCTAATCAGAGTGTCCTGTCAGGGCCTGGCACTACCACCCTCAGCTCAGAACTGTGGAAGGGAAGGAGGGGCTGCTGCAAGGTTGTCTGTGCAATTACAGACAACAGAGGGGTTGTCTGTACAGTTACAGTTCAGCCTAGCCAGATTAGACTAACCTGCAATGATTTAATCAATTCAGGCTCAGGCTTTTTGAATGTCTGTCCCTAGCCTAGCAGTTCCACACACCACAAACCTCATGTGCCTGTAAGTCTGACTCCCACCAAGGTGATCTAAATGAATATAATTAATTAAATATACTATTAATATAGCTCCTTTTATGTATCAACAGTAACATCTGTTTTAAAGCATGTTCAGATTAGTTTGTTCTTTAATTGGCAAATCAAGTTCATTTCTTTAAAAAAGTGAAAGCTATGCAGTGCTGGCAGTGTAACTCTGCTTCCCCTTCCCCTATTCAATTTTGCTACACAACTTAAAAACATAATAGGGTATTTTATGTTTCCTGATACTGGATGGCCTCAGAGCTCTGTCTGTCCTGGGCTCTGTTAATTGAGTTGTTTCCCCTATTTAATATGTAACATCAGAGTAAGCAGAAATATATAGACCTGACGTTCTTTATTATGTTGTATATGTTCAGAAAGATGCTTTCCAGGGAGGAGTAAAGAGACTTTAACTTGTGCAATTTGGCAAGTTTGTGAGCACAGGAGAAGATATTGGGCTAGATCTTTTGCTGGTGGTAAAACATTGTAATTGCATCATGCTCACAGGAGCCAAACTGTTTTATACCAACTTAAGTGCCTACCTACATGGAACAATTATGAACTTAGAAGGATCCGAGTCTTGTAATGTCAAGAACTGCTGGAGTTTTGCGGAGCTTATAAATCTATTTTAATATCCCTTTTAGTAATTTTCTTCCCTACTTTTTCTATATAATCTCACCATTCAGTCATTATCTCTAGCTACTTTATATTGGAATTTTTTGTGATCTTCACATCTTTGAAGACAACATTGTCCAAAATATATATAGTATAATTCTGCTGTGATTGTAACATAGCTCCAGATTTCTTCAAGCATGAATAGTACCTTTGATCATTTTTCCCCTTATTTGTTGTATCTGGAAGGTAACATTTTCAAAACTAAGGATACACCAGCACAAAACTTTTCGACTCAGAGTAAGTTGATTGCCAATTATATGTAGTGTGTGCTTTTTGTCTTTTGTAAAGTTTTTTGCAGACACTACCCACTTATTCAGTGCAGGCTACAAATCAATACAACTGTGTGGGGAGAGTCTTCACAGATAAGTTAAATACCTCAAGTTAATTGGCAAGCAGCTAACTCCATGTAAAAAGTCTAGTGCATTCATATACCCGCGTGGGTGCACTTAACTTTGTGTTCATATACTTTTTTAGCTGTTCCAAGTGATGGTCTTGAATGATGAGTTATGAAAATGTAGTTCTTGCAGTCTGTGGAGTAGCACTTACAGCAAGATCACAGACAACAGAAATCCTTTTTTCCCTAGATCCACAACACATATCTAATTAGGTATGTCACCATTTCATCTAGTCAGTTGTCTCACATAGGACATTTATATAACCTTCCATTTCATAATAGGATATTGAAATAACTACAGTCAGTTTATTTGCAGAGCTAGTATAGATATGAACAAACATATCTTTTAAATGCATTTAACCGGGAGAGGGAGCTGCTACCCTGAAGTATCAGATTTACAATTGGACTGTTAGGTCTACATGATCCTGAGCTGAATCACCCTAACTTGACCCCAAATGAAGCAGGGTTTAATTTGAGTGGCCTTAATACACTTTTATTGGTATAGGATCAAGCAACATTAACAGTTGCGTCATAACAGTTTATATTGATGTCCTTTGATATTGATACATTTGTTAGGTCTGTCTTTATCTCATGTTAGTCTGAATCCTCTAGTGGATATAGTTTGCCAGTCACTGGACTTGTCTTTCTGGAGACAGATTAGAAAGCCCATCACTTCTAAGGCTTTAGAGTTCTCTTGCATAAATGGGCCTGCTTTGTGATCTATAAAATATTCTATTCAAAACTTAAAGCTTCTCTGCCTAATGAGTAAATCTATTATACTAAAAGACAGTATGAGCAAACAGTCATATTCTAGGACCTGCCAGCTACAAGTACACAAATAAGTTATTTTATTTTTGCTTTTAATGTCTCAAGCCCTCTCTCCTCTCTGCAGTTCACATAATTTCCAGCCATTCTCTGCTCAGGAGACAACCCAAGTTAAGGCAATTTCAAGTAGACTATGAATCTCTTGGAAGAATAAATATATAACATTTGTTATGTATGGAACAGATCTTATTCTTGTGGTGTTACTTCTCACCAATATGAGCAGTCCTGCACAAGTCAGTGGTGTTTATATGAGTAACTGCTCCCCAGTTGTGTAAAGGGCTTTCAGTCTCTTCTTGAATATGCAGGAAATCTACGTAACATTGATTTCTACCTTCTTCCATTTAAAGAAGTAGGAAAAAACCACCAATGTACACACAAAGTAAAGTGCATTAAGATCTTTCATTATATATAAGATTAGTAGAAAGACTATACAGTAAAACTTCATTAATTTAATATTGGATAGTTCAAAAAGTTGGATACCTCAAATCTGTTTTCACTCCCCAGCTGAAACTATAGGTTTTTATATGCATTATAATGCAGACATTTCAAAATATAGCTACTTTGAAATATGAAGCTATTTTTTGGTCCTTTGGACCATAAACCCATAAAAACTTGTTTGTTTACTTCAAAGTACAGTAATACTGTGTAGATAACACTGCAACATTAGTCTATAGAGACTGTTCTTTTCTATCACAAGTCTTGTATGCCATGCATAATGACAGTCCCCACCATTGCTCAATAGGGTGCTAGTAATTTTACATTGCCAGAACTGTCTGTACGTTTCAGCTATGCATAAGTCCAGCAGGGCTGACCATCATGGTGACTTAGAGGAAGTACAAGCAGTTAAAAATTTTACAGAAGTTGAAGGTTATATATGAAGTAGATAAGATAATGAAATCTAAACTAGTAATTGCTAAAGAGTATGGTATTTCTTCTTCTGCACTTCCAACCTATTTGAAAAATTAGGATTCAACAGAGAAGATGGCAATGGAAGAACATGAAACTTGGAAAAGGAAAAGAATCTGAGAATCTGAGGTGCAAACCATTCAGGTTTAGAAAAAGAACTGCTTGAGTGGCTTTGTGATATGAGGGCAAATAATATTCCAATATCTGGACCACTAGTTAAAGAGAAAGCAGACAAAATGAAACTCAAGCTAGGACTTGAGTTTCAGTGTTCTGATGATTGGCTCCAGAGATTCCAACATCATCACAACATTGTTTTGCTTTTTATACATGGCAAAGCATATTCCACCAATGTCATGGCTGCAGAAAATTGGCATGAAAGTGTGAAGCCAATTCTGGACAAACACACACTGAAGGACACTTTTGATGCTGATGAGACAGGACTTTTTTATAACCTGCAGCCTGATAAGACACTGGTACTTAAAGGAAAACTTGTCATGGTAGGAAGAAATTGCACAGTGGGAAAAGGTTCACTATGCAGTGCTCTGGCAGTAGTGAAAAACTACAACCACTACTAGTTAGGAAGTTCGAAAATTCCCAGTGTATGAAAAGCATGAAACAACTGCCACACCTGCATAAGGCCAACAAAAATGCATGAATGATGATTAAGTTGTTTCAAGAGCGGCTGCTCCAATTTGAAAGAAGGATGGCATGCCACAGTTTAAATATGCTCCTACTAACTGATAATTGTGCAGCCCACAATTGGGAAGGATTAGGCCCAAAAGCATGTGTGTGTGTGTGTGCTCTTTCTCCCAGCGAGCACTATGAGGTACATGCAGCCCCTAGATCAGGGTTTAATATGCCATGTTAGGATGGCATAGTGGAAACAACTGTTGCATTATCTGCTGCAGGAGTTTGCCAGGAATAGAACAGATACACAAAAGTGGGAGGTTCTCAGTGCTATGAGAAATGTCATTATTGCATGGGATAAAGTTCTAGCCCATGACATCAGGAACTGTTTTATAAAGGGTGGCTTTGGCACCAAGGCTACCAAAAAATTGAGATTGAGTAAGATGATCCTAACTGGGCTAAGCTTCAGGGAGAAATGGCTTGCCCCATCTGTTTCCAGGAGTTCATCAGTATTGATAATAAGGTGTCAACTTTTGCAGAAGGCCATGGTAAAAGAGCAAGTCAAGACACCCCTGTGGAGGAGTACACAGAAAAAACCAAAGAGGCAGAAGAAAACAAGGAGCCAGGGTCTGAGCGAACACATGCCATGGAAGGAGGCGTATGTGGTGCTTGCAGTCCTTGATTCCATACTGAAAGATAATGCTGCTGCCATGGATGAGGGATTAATGAAAGCCACAGGGAAAAAAAATCAATGAATTTGTCCATGACCAATATGAGGCCATAGTCAAGCAGGCTATAATACACTTTTTCTTTAAGAAACCACGAAAAAGATTATACAATTACTGTACACAGTGGTTTCATATAATAAATTTAGTGTACTGTAGTACTATAATTTGGATAATTCAACCTGTTTATTTCAAAGTTGGTATATTTTGGTCCCTGTGTTTTGAATTAATGAGGTTTTACTGTATAAATATCACTTAATCTAAAATGTGGCTCTAAAGCAAAACTGTGAATGACATTATCTTTTTTTATGCAATAGTAGCTGCAGGTTCTTTATGGAAGAGACCTCCCCAAAGAGCTGACTGTAGTCCAGAAGCCTGATCTGGCCCAGCTTTGACAGTCTTTAGTGGGAGTTTAGTTGGAGTTGGAGTTGAATAAGTGAGGGCAGAATTGCACTGCATATCTCCTGCACTGATTATCATAGGTTATACAGAAGCAAAAATCTGTTGCCATTTACACAGGTATAAATCTGAAGTAACCTCCCTGAGTTACTTGGAGTTGTTCAGAATTTACTGGGATACAAATGAGGGCAGCAATCAGGCCTGCAGTTCCAAGAGCTATTTTCAAACATTTCCCATTAGTAGCATACCTCCAGCCTCTGAAAACCCCCAACACTCAGATGTGCTGGCTGATTTTCTTAATTCTCTTTGCCTTTCTTATCACTCACTCTGAGTCAGTTTCCTTGCCAGCCGCTTTCCTGTAAGGTATCCTTTAATTTCTTCTGACAATTTAATCAGTGTATTGACTAGGGAAATTCTAAAACAAAAACAACGGATCACTAACTCGCATTTCTTCCTATTATGTCACTCTATAACCAAGATTGTGTGAATTTTAAAGATTCATGCCCATTTGAGGATCTTGTTCCATCTATTGGATGTATAAGTGAACTCGAGTATCAATAAGGGCAATTCTATTCTATCTATTAATGCTCTACTTTTGTACATGCTATCATCTCACCCTTAAAATTAAGCAACAAGGAAGACCCACTCGCCTTTTTTTGCATTAACTGGTTTTCAAGGACTCAAGCAGGGTGAAGCAGAATCGCACATAAACATCTAAGTCCATTTATGTGCCTAATAGGTAGAATATAATTTGGCCCTTGGTGTTTCAGGAACAGGTTTGTGCCAGTACTATTTTTCTATAAGCAGCATGCTTACCCCACTATATATTCTTAATCTGAAGGAGCATCCTGGTTTTTCAGGCTCCCATGTTATCTGGATATTATATAGAGTTTTTGAAATATGCTCTGTTACCTTTAGTCACTTCATGTTGACAGTAGTAGTGAGAAACTGTAGCTGGGAAAGTGTAAAGTTAATTTTTTTGAAGAATAAGCTCTGATCCTAGATGTTTATTTTTCAGACAGAGGAAGGATGAGCTGGAACAGAGAATGTCTGCTCTCCAGGAAAGCCGGAGAGAGCTGATGGTTCAGTTAGAAGGCCTCATGAAACTGCTGAAGGTAAGGTACTCCACTTGTTATTCAAAGAAAATGAAATGTAGGCACACTAAGGAATTGCAAACTCGTTCCTTGGAGTCTCAGAACAGCAGAAACTTCTTATGTCTAAAGAAGGGTGATTGCACCCAAAAGTTTGCAAAGAACATTTTTCCAACTACTTGGAAGATATCACATCTCCCCAAAGAACCTTGCCTGTCTAGACAGAAAAAATACATTTTCATATTAGCAAATTCCTATTCTTGTTGGATATGTTTCATCCTTTGAGCTTTTCATATCCCTGTTCTGTCCTTGTTTTCCCCACTCAGATTCATGGGTTTTCAGTATTAGTAAACCATACAACTTATGCTGTATTCCAGTATTAATATTACAGTGTCATAATCAACCAACTTCTACATGAATTAGGCAACTGTTAATAGTAGTTGACTAAGCACTGCTGAAAAATAATTAAATTCCTTTCAAATTATAAATAAGGCCCACTGTTGTTTAGCCGTGTCTAGCTAACTTGTGAAAAGCTCTGGCAGTATTGCTGGGTCTTGGATTAATGATCTGTGGACCAGCCATAATTTTTTTTCAAGGTGTTCTCAATCTGGGGTTTATTTAAAGTTTATTCCACTGAAGACGTCCATTAAAGAACAGGCCAAATATATAGAGGAAGGCAATAAATAATAAACACAAACAGATATATACCCCCCCCAGCGGCAATTATGTTACCATTATATATGGTCCTCACCCTCCCATCTTGGCTGATGATGCTTTGCTAATTTTCCTTGCTCCTTTAACTTTCCTCCTTTCATTCTTAATTCAATCTGAGGATACCTACCATTTGACTGTACTCCTTGAGTATGCTGCCTTAATAGTACTTTGTCCTTTCACTAAAAAAGAGAAAAATACCTTGTAAAATTACTACAAAGTACCAAAATACACATCTAAGCCCTTTCCCAAAGGATCTTATTTCAAAGAATATAGGCATGCTTTTTTTGAGAAAGGCAAGATGGGAAAGAGTGCTGCTTTACCTTTTCCTAAGCAGCAAAAGGAGCCCCAGCCATTATCTTCTGACACAAGATCCTTATTGTCAAAAATTCAATGCTGTGGCACTCATGGCCTCCTCAGAGTAACTGTGCCATTGAAAACTGGTCCTCCCAGAAAGAAAGCAAGTTTCCTCAAAGAGTGGGAAAAGATCACTTGAGCGCAAATGTAAGGAATACATTAGAAGTATATTTTCTTCTTCAGTATTGACAAAATCTTATCTGGAAAGGAAAGGATGGAAAAATGGGCTTGCAGCATGGATGTCCAGTCTATTGATGCCAGTAATATTGTACTGGTTGTAAAGGACTAGGTTTTGGCCCAAGGGTCATGTTCTGCCTTGAATCAGGAGAGTGCTGTGCCTGCACTCATGAAAAATCCCTCCATGTATCGCAGATGCAAAGGAGTAAGTCTATAATGAGAATGGGAAAGATGATTAGCCATTCTAGTGAGAGTATGACCCCATGGTATCTGAAATGCTTCATTGCAGATGATTCAAACAATAGTGACTGCAAAATTCACACTGGAAAAAAACCCATGAATTGACTAGCATTCTGCTTTATTTTGGAAGGTTCAAATGAGTTGATTGTATGGGCATTCTCCACAGGTCAAATGTGGCTCTGATAAAAGTATAAATAATTCTGCTGAAGTGAATAGACCAACACCTGCTCATGTCTAGCAGTTTATGTAATTTGTATCTTCCTGGGTTTAATACGCTACATTATCTGTTCAAGAAAGCTGTGCCTGATATGGAACCAGAGAAGCAGAATAGAGGTGGCTTCTAAATAGTGGAGCCAGGCAAGAACTAGTCAAGTTCATACAGCCTGGCCCCGGGACTTGTGGCCCCCAAGCCCTTAGGGTCAGGGATAATCATGGTGCACAGGCATGCTCTTCCCAAAGGTCCTGTATTGGGGCCAGGAAGAGAGGTGACCCCTGCAGAATCTTTGAGTAGAAAGCTGTACTTTTCTTGTCCCTTTACACTGCTGTGGCATTTCAAAGCAACCACAGCAGAGGCTCTGATTTGGTATCTTCAGGTGATATCAGTTTCATAGTTTCATAGTAACTAGGGTCAGAAGGGGCCTAGAGCAGGCCATCTAGTCTGACCCCGTGCCAATGGCAGGAACGAGTGCTGGGGTCACAGGACCCCAGCCAAGTACCTATC
>JAGPOW010000261.1:71846880-71869897 GCA_030014935.1 Caiman crocodilus | reverse complement strand
ATCCAAGTCAGCGACGAAGATGTTGAACAGCACAGGCCCAAGGACCGAGCCCTGGGGAACCCCGCTACTAACATCTCTCCAGGTCGAGTACGACCCATCTACCACCACTCTCTGGGAGCGCCCCATCAGCCAGTTTCTGATCCACTCAACTGTGTAGGGGTCAATGCCACAGCTCCCCATCAGCTTTTTAATGAGGATGGGGTGAGAGACCATGTTGAACGCCTTCCTGAAGTCTAAAAAGACTACGTCAACAGGGACGCCTGCACCCATGGATTTGGTCACCTGGTCATAGAAGGCGACCACGTTGGTCTGACAGGACCTGCCCTTAACAAACCTATGTTGGTTGCCCTTCAGCATAAAGTCCCCTGCAGGTCCCTCACAGATATGGGACTTGAGGATTTTCTCAAAGATCTTCCCCAGAACCGAGGTGAGACTGACAGGCCTGTAGTTCTCCGGGTCCTCCTCCTTCCCCTTCTTAAAGATGGGGACTACATTGGCCACCTTCCAGTCCTCTGGCACTTATCCAGAGCTCCAAGAGCGCTCGTATAACCGAGCCAAAGGCTCAGCAATCACCCCCGCCAGCTCCCTCAACACCCTTGGGTGTAGGTCATCCGGGCCCGCTGACTTAGACATCCAGCCCTTCCAGAAGCCCTTCCACCTGGTCAACCCTCACCCACAGCCTAGCAGTGATTCCCGAAGGGGAATACAGGCTTCCAATGGGAGGGAAGTCCCGGTCCCCCCTCAGGAAGACCGAGGCAAAGAACCCATTGAAGATCTCCGCCTTCCCATCGGCTGTGAGCTCCAGGTTTCCCGACGAGTCCCTCAGGCCCGACGTTGCCTGGGGCAACTGAGTGTTCCTCAGTGTTGCCTTCATTTGTAGGCAGGGCAGCAATCTTTCTATAGAGGCAATGTTGGAAATCCTTACCAGACCTTTGGGTCTTGAAGAGATTTGGTATTGAGTTTTTGCATTGCTTTTGGCTATTTTAGGTATTTCAGAGCAAGCCAAATGTTCATAATGATGATTATGATCTGATAAGACAGTAATATGTCTAGCAGTTATCAGCTCCTTGCATGGCTCACATAAGGACATCTATTCAATCACAGTCTATGTTAATCACTATCAACATAGTTGAGGAGGTGCCAGTGCTTAAAATGAGGATGTCTCCAGGGGGTCTTCTTTGTGTCTTTCTGAAGATGGTGTTCATGATGACAATAGCATGCTCCATGCATTTGCTCGGGAAAAGGATGTCATTGGAGTTGGTGGATTTCCCTACTTATTCCTTCCCAATGATGCCACTCCAGAGTTTCAGGTATCAATCTGCCATTGAAGTCACAGAGGAGATTGATCTTGTCCTCATTGCATGTTAGTCAGTACCTGGTCAAAATTGGAATAAAACTGTTCTTTAACATCATCGTCAGCATCAAGCATTGGAGTATATGCAACGACAGTGGTGTGCCAGTTGTTGCTGAGCTTATGGCAGAGGATAATAAAATACTCATTAATGCCCGCAGGGAGCTCTGTGTGTTGACTGACCAGCTGATTCTTAATGGCAAAGCCAATGCTTTGAATGCATCTGTCCTGGTCCGGTTTCTCCTTCCAGAAGAAAATGTAGCTTCCACCTGCGTCTCTCAGCAGATCCTCACCTGCAGAATCTTGTCTCGCTCAGAACTACAGTGTCAATGTTGTATCTAACTAGTTCTATGAGAGACAAAGGTAGTTCTTTGTGGTCATTCATTCTTGAGGTGAGAACATGACATGTTGTGAAAATCATTTTCATCTTATGATGTTTTTGACCGTAGAGAGAGTGACCCCACTTGATGCAGTTTTCCAACCAGGAGCAGGTAAGACAGTCTAGATTTAGGGCACCTTTTCTATCCCCTTCCACATGTGGGGTGAACAGAGGGGTTCCTCAACAGGACTGTTCAGTCATGGTAGCAGCTGCCGAATTGCACCCCTATCTCAACCCAGGTTCAAGATAGTCCATCAGGCTGTCACCACCTGCATGCAAATTTGTGCCTGGAAATTGCCAGATTCACTAGTTTTGTCTCCAAAAAACCCTTCATCACCACAGGGTTTTTGGAGGTTGATACAGAGTATGTTTCCTGTGGTAGAAACCTGCCTGTGACTTTGTTTAAAGTAAAGAAGCTGGTGCATGGAAACAGCAACCACACAATCCTGACAAGGTGGACATCTGAGCCCAGTGGCAAGAGAGAACCCTAGACTACAGAAGACCTCCATCTTGCTGTAGCCTTCTGTCTTTACAGCTGTTGAGATCCTGATGTCTTCTGACTGACCTGCCACTGAGAACTTGAGGTTTGAACTGTAGTTTGCCTGGAACCTCTCCTCAGGCCTGTTCATCATGGGTGATCCTGCCAGGAGCGAGAGACTGGGCAATATAGCTCTGTGGGTCATTGGGATACACAGGCCTCTCCACCACAATAAGGTCTAAATAAATAGGAAAAAGTTGGAAGACCATCCAAGGCTGATCATTTTGAATTTCTAGGATTACAGATTAAGTAAATGTCTGAATATAGAAGTAAATCAATGATCCATTAAACTTGAATGCAAATTTGAAAATCTCTCTCCACTCACTGATTTATAGTCTTCCCAGATGTTCATAGTACAGAGATGTCCTCTTTTTTCCTTGAATGCAAAGGGCCAGATTCTACTCTTTCATACCAGTGGATGTCAGAATGTCAGTGGAGTTGTACTGGCTATATTCTAAATGAATGAGAACAAAATTTCTCCCTCAGACTCGGTTCTGCACTCACCTGCAACTTTCATTAATTTCAGTGAGATTTCTATCCATGTATTTGACTAAGAGATTGAGCATTATTCAATCAAGATTTTTCCATAGGAAAACCACTTCTGATCTTTTCAGTGCTGTCTAGCTAGAGCAGGGGTGGACAAAATATGGCCCACAGGCCATAGCCCACCAGCCAGTTGATTCTGTCTGGCCCACGGATAAGTTTTGGGTAGATGTATATCATGTTTGTTACCATGTTAATAATTTGTTATTTTGATTAAGTGTGGCAAGGACATGAAGAATGGAGAACCAATGCTTGCACATGGCCTTTCTGACTGCTATGCCTGTACTTGTCCACCAGAGGGCAGCAGGGCCCAAAGCTTTCCCCTTGCCCACAGGAGGTCAGGAGTGCTCTGGGTGTGGCCTGCAGCAGCTATGTGCAGTGGCAGAGAGAGCAGTGGTATGAGTCAAGGGGCCTTTTGTACATGGGCAGAATTAGCAAAGCAGCCCAAAAATGTCTCACAGGGAAATGTGTGGCAACCCTGTCTGGTCCCCTCCCCAAGCTCCCATGAGCACTGTGGACAGTAGGTGGGCACAGACTGCTCTTCTGTGGAGCCAGGGACAACAAGACGCTGCTCTGCACCGTCTGCCTCTGACCCCACTACTTGTCTTGTGCCCATGTGGATTTGCTGCTTTCGGGGTGTCCACACTGACTGTGCTGTGCTCTAGGTGGCTGCAGCCATGGCATAGCCCAACACCACCTGGTCTCAGTGCACAGCAGGGTGTGAAGTGTGCCCTGCACCAAGTTGATGGCAGTGCAGCCAGAGAGGAAGGTGCAGGGGCCATGGGCAGGACCTGGCACCGGGCACCGCCACAGCACAGGGAGGACACAGTTGCATGGAAACTGTAGCAACATGGTTGTGTGTTTTGACTTGGGAACTGTTTTGCGGAAATATTTATGAAAATATAATATTTGGAAAATTGTGTGGTAATTTGGGAACTTTTCTGGGAATGTGTAGATGTGAGTTTTTTGTGTGAAAAACTGGTCATATTGCTTGGTAATTTGGAAACTGTTTTCTGGAATTATGTGTGGAAATGTGATGTGCAGAAAACTGATTATGGCACTAGTAGTATAAAGTTTATACTGTAAATGCCATAACTTTTAAGTATAGCTGTTGTTAAACACTATTAATATTATATGTGCAGCCCCCCCAAAACTCATTAAGTGGCCCTGCAGTGCAAATAATTACCTACCCTGAGCTAGAGGATTACTCTCATCCATGTTACCAGGTTTCTGTGTTTTCTGTGAGAAAAGGAAAAGACCGACATAGACATCAACCGTTTGTTCAAAAGCAATTTTCTGAAGAGCTTAGAGAAAGCAAGACAATTTAGTGGACTCAATAAACTTGCTATAAATAATACTTGGATTGTCTCAAGCAAATGCTTTTACATACAAACATGTGTTTTATTTACATTAAATGGTGGATCAGGGAGAGCCCAATCCCAGGCTCCCCCTGCACCAGCAAGAAGCAAGTTCCTGCAGCTGGGAGCCCCCTTAGCTGACGTGGCTCCCAGTCACAGGGGTGCATGGTGCACCCCCACAGCTGGGAGCCAGCATCAGCTAGGACCTCCCAGCCTTGGGTGCACATGGATCCCCACAGGTGGGAGCTCCAATCAGCTGCACAAGCACAGGCTACATGTGCAAATTAAAGATGGATAGAAACCAGCTATTCCATTATTACACATTCTCCAGCAATAACTGTATGGCTGGTGGGACCTTTTTAAGGTGACATTGTTAATTTGCATGTGTAGCCAGTCTAAATTAATTGTGCTGTTAACCAGGTAATTGCATAATGCACCTGTCTTGTAGAGAGGAGGTCTGCATGTGTCTCAGTACCTTTGATTTACTTCCAAGACGTATTTTAACTATGATATAGCAACAATAAAAAGAACTACTTATTTATTTTAATTGAATTGAATTGATGACTTGGGAGTTTCTTTTAAAAAAAATAAGCCAAGACAACCAACACCTCTGTAAAGGTCAGTCATTTTATCAAATTTGTGCCTCATCCATTCTGAGGATAACTGAGAGTTTTAGAATTAATTCATTGCTTATCATTGCCTTAATTACAGTAAGATTTGTGTTTGGGGTGTAACATAGCAGAGACTAGGACTACAGTTCACCAGCAGTCACAGTCCTGGGGGTGGAAATTTGCACCTTCCTCTAATAATCTTTCCTGAGTCATGTGTCAAGTAGTGCTGACAAGTTCAGCAGGAGACCACTTCTAGCTCTTCTTCTGGTGGAGTCAAGGTCACGGCAGAACAGGGGTATTTAGGGAGACGGTGTTGTTTTTTTTAAAAAAATGGGAGTAGATTCTGGAAAATGCCAGAAGAGCCTGAGGAGAAATGAGAAAAGAAAATCCACATTGGTATGAGTGTTTGTTCAAAATCTATCAAAATTGTAAAGATGTGTATATGGCAATAATACTGACAGAACTGGGAACTTGTAGAGAAATAATTTCTATCCACCTCCCCCAGGCATTTCAAATAGGTTCAGGTCTGACTTAATATCTTAGCCCTCATCACAACACAAATGTGCATTTGACCGTAATTAATAATGTCCAAATTTTTAGAATGGTGACTAAATGTATCGTGAGGTTAAGCTGCTACTGCATACAGTGTAAGAAAATGAAGCTTTGCACAAGACCCTTTGTAAGGACTTTGACATTTTGATGTTATGATATTAGAAACCTCGTATAAGGTTAAAACTACGTTGTACACCTAACTTGTGTCTTAAGAAAAATTTTAGCACTATGTTGTGACTTTCTTCTGTCCCAGGTGCAAGGCGAAATTTAAGAAATGACTTACTGGTGGCAGCTGATTCAATCACCAATACCATGTCTTCTCTGGTAAAAGAGCTAAACTCAGGTGAGTGACACTTAAGGGCATGAGCACAATACAGTAATCTTCCATGCATGTAAAAAAGTGGAAAGATAAATCAGAGTGTAGTTCTGGATATTTTTTCTGTTTAATGGAAATTAAAAATGAAAAATAGTAATGAAAAGAGCATTGCAATTTTCAAAGCTATAAACATTCAGGTGCAATTAAATATTAGGAAACCTGTTTAGTATAATAGCATTTTTGGTGTCTATGTAAATTGTGTTATATAGCATGCCTATCATTAGTAGCATGCATGCTAAGACAAATAAAGGCTGCATTGTGCTGTTCCATCACAAAAAAAATCTGCTTAATCTCTGTAATTAGAAATACATCATATAGTATGCTTCAGGCAACAGTGACACATCTGACTTATTCACATTTATAGAAATATTGGAATTCTGAATTAGAGAAGCTGACACTTGTTTAGAGAAACAGGTTAGTGGACTTGGTTCTTGTAAAAATTAAATGTAGTTGTAATTACCTTTGTGTTTCCCAGAAGTGGGCAGCGAGACTGAGAGTAATGTCGATTCTGAATTTGGACGGACACATTTTGATGATCTTGTTCCATCACCAACTTCTGAAAAAGCTTTCCTTGCACAAATCAATGCTCGGAAGCCAGGATACATTCATAGTGCAGCTGCCACAGGATCTATTCGCAGTGACATGTGGGTAGTTTCTCTATTTGTTTTTTAACTACATTTTTTCTAATTTTGTATAGAAATTACGTAAATAATATGCATGCATTCTTTTCTTTCACTCCTCTTCTCATAGTATAATTTAAATACAGGAGGCTCTATATATATAAAATGAGCTTGGTAGGCTAAAGTCAAGGCAATCCAGATTTGGTACTCTGGATTCCAAACTGAAATTCTCATGAACCCAAGATCAGAAGCAAGATTACTAGATTTTGACTAGGGATTCAAAAACAAAGCCTTTTTACTTGTGAATATTTAGCATAGAAAAGATGGCAGATTTTAATGACCAAAGTTGAGCTAGCTGAAGAATGACAATTCTGCCTGATAATTTTTGAAGTTCTGAAATTTGTTTTCAGTTTCTACTGGATTTAAAATAAAACCCTTGAAAATTTCTGCACAACAAAATTGTATCAACATGTCCATTTGGGGAATCCTAAAATGGTCGTGTGTATGCTGGACTTGAGGAAACTGTTGCATCAAAACCTTAACTAAAATAAATAGTTTTGCCAAATGTTTCAGTGTCAACAAAAGTGTCTATTTAATTAAATAACTTAGGACTAGATCCAAATGTAGGGTCTGATGCAAAGCACAAGGAATTCAGGGCAATCTTTCTAATGAGTCCACTGAGCTTAGAATCAGGTCCAGAAACCTAGTTTTGCTCTTAAGGAAGTTGAGAATCTTTGCTTTGTTGATTTGAATGGGACTGTATCCTGAATTCAGCCTTAGTGGGCAATGCCCTTTTGTTTGTTTCACGGATATTGAATCACTGAAGAGGCAGGATTTGTGGGAAGGCTGCAAGGACGAAACAATTTGAAGATCTGGTGTACAGATTAAGGACATAACATCCACTTACTTCTCAGATTTTACTAAAGGATTTCCAGAGAAGTTTTGGTATCACAATGTCATCATCTTAAGAGGCTATTTATTGCCTTTAGGGTTACAGAAGATGGAGATTCCTATGTTAGAGCAGATGATGAGAACTATGAAAATGACTCTGTTCGTCAGCTAGAGAATGAGCTTAAGATGGAAGAATATCTGAAACAAAAACTGCAGGATGAAACCTACCAGGTAAGAGAAGGAAACTCTTCTCCATACTGCTACAGTATGCCTCCTACTGTTTACTGTCAGTTAAAAATAAGAATGTCTTGTATTAACCCAGTATCTGTAATCACTGGTCTTTTCCTCTGCTTGGCTCTGTGATACAGTTTCTTTTCAGGAGCTGTGAAGCTGTGACATTCAGATTCCAAGAAGGTGGGGTTCTCCAGACCCTCACACACACTCTTTGTAAATACACAGCAAGAGCTTATCAATCAATATGCTTAAGGCTGACTTATTAACACTCAGAAGGCCATTAGCTGGTCCACTGTAGTTCTAATGACCATATTGTCTATTCCTACCAACCTGTTCCAACAGTTCTTTAAATTAACAGGCATCATTGCATGTAATACTGAGGTTTCTTCAATAATGTAAAGCACTTATGATGGTCTCTATGTTATGGGACTGAAGTCTCTTGTGCCAATTCTTTTAAATTGAATGTATGTGTCAGAATCTAGGTTGAAAAGCAAGATACATGAATGGCTCACATAATATCTCAAAAATCTAAATGCTCAGCCAGAGAAATAAGGACCTAATGTTGAGGATTCAACACATCCACATGCTCTGAATGTTAGCAAAGAGCACTTGAAGCTTCAAGAACCTAAGAAAGACCAACTAATGGAAAAACTCAGAGCACCCTATTTAGTTAATGGTCTGCATTTTTGCATGGAACAACAGATCGTCCCCTATATTATATTAATCTTCCTCTGGTTATCTGGATACAATTATATTAAAATAAGAGTTTCAAAAGTCCATAGACTTGCATCAAGAGTGCCCTCAATGCTGAGTTTGAGGTAACCACCATCATTTTAACATAACTCTATCATACAAGACTATGGTAGCTTCTAGAAAGTTATGGTCACTTTTACAAGAGATGGCTTCTTGAAAGCCCATATCACTGTGATGATCTCTGAGGCTTCAATGACATTTCATCAGCAGCATCATTGCTATGCAATATCCTTGTAAAGCAACAATGGGCAGGATCTCAACATTGTGTCACTGTTCTTATCCAGGATCAATAGCAAATGCTGTTAAGCTTACACTAAGTAAATGAGATGCAACTGCTAAAACAGAACAGGGAAAGCAATGATTTTATTATTTGGCAGGAAAACCTTAGTGGTAACATCTGCCAAGCATTATCATCACAGACTCATTTGCAGGACTGGAACCAGTAAAGCAGTACTTCAGCAACCCTTACATGAGTAGACTCAGTAATTACAGTAGGATTACTTATAACAATACCCATTGAATGATATTAAATGTGCTTGTATGTTGCAAATCTAGGACAATTAGGGTGCGATGTATATATTTCAACAATTTGTTTCAGTATTGTTCTAGCTTCAGCCACAACAGATTTTTTTTCTGTTTTCTTTTCCCAATACCCTAGAAAGGCATGGGTGAAATCCATTTGCCACTGAATTCAACAGAAAACTTCCAGTGACTTCAGTACAGCTAAGTTTTTATCCAAGGGGTACTCTTCCCAACATCACATTGCAGACACTTTAGCTTGCTTCCACTGAGCACAAAATGAAAGAGAAAAGATTTAAAACAGTTAGACTGAATGAAAAGACAGCTGACCTGTTGATTAGTAGTTAAAAAAGTCCTAAGCGGACATTGTCCTATCTGCCTTTGTCCTGTGTCTGCCTTACACAGATACCTCTCAGAATTAGCTAGCATACCACATGCTGGCTACAGTCTGTGCTGTGGGACAGAGGAGGGAGGGATTACCTGCTTGAGCAGTCTGTGGTGAGTCGGGGATGGGGCAGGGGAAACCAGGCAGACCCTGCTGTGCCTGCAAGTCTCTGCTGGAGCTCCAGCTAGGGAGCAGAGGGGCAGAGCCAGCTCTGGTATGGAGGTGAGAGCCCTGCCCAGGACTGCAAAGCATCTGGGATGCTGGGGAACTCTGGTTTAAGTTAAACCAGGAGGGGGTCTGAGACAGATATTGCATTAACTGTTTTGACCCAAATCAGTTAAGTCTGATACTACATTCAACCAAGTTTATTTCAAATCAGTTTCAGACATTTTCAAACTGGTTTATGTGCCCTAAATGGCAATTCTGTTACAGGTTTAAACCAGTTTCTCATCACTTTAAATGGGTTTATGTGTAATGTCTGTCCCTAGTCCATGTACCCATCAGGTGGCATTAGTGCTAATATGAGTAAGAATTATTAGGAGGACTGAAAGTTAGCCAGGTCATGACCTCTATAAAAATTGTGCTATGGTTTCAGCTTTTTCCCTGTGCTTTTGGCTTAACTCTTGGTATTTTATGCTTTCCATCTGACATCACAAACTTAGCCTATAACGGCAAAAGTGTATACATTGTTTTATCTTAATTTAGGAAAGTGAGAAAAAATGGTAAAAATGGAAACTTTTTTTTCCAAGTATTCTAGTGGCTGCTTGAATGTGTTCGCTTTGGATCCAGTCACTAGAACTGCTAATGAGCCTTTCTTCATCATATTTATCCATATTTCCCATTCAGCTAAATCTAAAACAACTGATGGTTGTACAGCTATTGTCATAATACAATTGTTGACTGAAATAATCTTATAGAAAGAAAACCATTAAGTTTACAATGTTCATTGTTGATTGAAGAAAGATTTCAATGGTAGCATTCTACTGCATGTGAAAACAGAACTTATAGACAAACATGTAGATTTCTCGTTGCATGAGAGATGACTGCAAAAACCCCAGTGTGACTTTACCATCAAACACATTTTTTTCAAAGAAAACTCTGAGCCGCTAGGTTCTGAGTGACACCAGATTGTTGACAAAGAAGCTGCTTTTCTGCTTTGTGGCAGCAACAGAAAGACATGATACATAAGAGAGTAACTAGGAACCCCAAGAGAGCCTTCTATTTCAGTTTCCTCAGCAGCATGTAGCAAACACACAGTTGTACAAGTAAGAATGCATTTAGAGCACAAATCTAAATGCTAACAGTGCTTGTTGGCTCGCGTTTAGCAGCTGTGGTGCTGTTTTTGTTTCATACTGTATGTATTCCTTCACATTATTTCCTTTGTTCATTATTTCATTTTTTTTATTTCTGTTCTCATGCATGACTTGCTTTGGAATAATACACTGGCTTAGCTGCTCACTGGCTTAATGGGTCATCTTCTTGTCTTATACCCTTTGTTATCTACAGGTCAGTCTTCAAGGTTGAGTGCAATATCCTTCTATCACTCTCCTCTCAAGTAAGTATTATCTTAATAGAGAAGAATTTTCTCATCAAACCCTGGTAACACGTATTTTACATACACTGAATCATCTGCATGTGTGACAGTGATGTTTCTTCCCTTGCTTATGCCCAGGAATCTAAAACATAAGTTCTCTCTAAGTCATATCTAATGATCAGGGATCCTGGTTTTCTCTGATGTAAAAAGAACAAAACCAAATGTTCAATTTTGAAAAAGTAACCTGAAATCCACATTTTTCTTTGATTAAAATGAAACACCACTAATAAATGCATATACATATACATATATAATGTGGTGCTTCATTTTAACCATGGAAAAATGTGGATTTGGGGTTAGTTTTTTAACTGAAAATTGGGGATTTTTTATCAGAGAAAACCAGGATCTCTGCTGCTCAGTCAGCAAGGGCTCCTCTCAGACCTCTGTGTGAGCACTGAGCTCTATGAGCTCACCAGCAGATTGGGGCAGGGCCTAGCTGGAGCCACTGTATTTGTTCAGCTCCAAAGCCCAAGGGCTGAACACTGCCACTATTCACCCCACCCCTTACTCCCTGAAGTTAACAGCAGGGGAAAGGAGGGAATGTGAACAGCAGTGGCAGCACTCACCCACTGGGCTCCAAAGCTACATGAAAGCGGAGACTGCAGCCAGACCTACACCGAGAGCTCAAGTGTAGCACAGCTAAAATAGAGTGCAGCCATGCTGCTGCATCCCTTCTGCATCTGCCCCTGGAGCCATCCAAAAGCTTAGTCAAAATCCTGAAGATCATCTCCACACCCTCTCTTTTATCTTACCCCCATGTTCTATTAAGCAGGAAGCTTAGAAAAGTGGGCTTCTTAAGAGCCAGTGATGATGCATAAATTACCCAGCAGACGGGAAGGAGGCTTTAGTGACTAGGGCACTAGCCTGGGACTGAGGAGACCCAGCTCTGCCTTTGACTTCCAGATAGACTTTAGGTGAGTCACTCAGGATGTGTCTATGTGATGGCAGCAACATGACCCAATATGGGCATTCCTCAGTAAACCCAAGCCCCCCTCTTGTTCTGCCTACCTGCTGCAAGCTCATAAATGAGCTAGTGACTTTTCTCAGAGGTTGTCCTCAGCAGCCACTCACAAACTATAGATAGAGGTCTTGGACATGTCCCTACATACAGGGGCATGCATTTGCCCTGGCACAAATAACAGTGGCATATATTTGTACTTTTGCTTTGTGCCCCAGGGCATGCCTCTGCTCCCGTGCTCCAGCGCACACCAAAGTGCCCTGGGTGGGGGTGGTGGGAGACTGGGATCCTTCCAGGGCAGTAGCAGCACTGATCTGGCTGTCTGGAGGCTGGACAGCAACCAGAGCATGGCTCTAGATGGCTAGGCTCCATTTACGGTGGCACACATTGCTGCCGTATGCACTGCAACAGTTTTTTTTGTGGTGGAGATCCTGGTTTCAAGTTTTGACACTGCACTGCAAATTAGCAATGCAGCAAACAGTTGCACATGCACCTCCTGCAGTTTGTGGTGCCTCAAACAGCTTTGAGATGCTCAAACTGCATGTGCATTCTCATCTACACATGCCCGTATAGAGCAAACATAGGAGGATTCCCCGGAGTGTCTTCACTGTGATATTGCCAAGTTTGGAGTGTACAAAATGGAGCAAGTGCTAAAGTGTGTTCATGATCTTCCTTGCTAGGGCATATTGCCACCATGGTGTAGACATATGTGGCAGGGCATTTGGGGTGCCTGCCCCTTTAAGAGGGCAAGTAGCCTGTGAAGCCACTGACAGGTGTGGGCCAAGGCTAATTGAGAATCAGCTGACCCAGGTAGCCAGCAGGTGAGACTAAGCCTGATAGACAGTCACCTGACTCACGAGGAGGGCTGGGCTTAGAGCAGGTATAAGCCTAGGCCCTGAGAGAAACCTGACAGTACCATCTTGGAGCCTGCTCAGCTCCTCAGCAGGGTGGCTGCAGCTCCAGAAGGTCATCATGAAGGGTAATACCTAAAGCAGTCTGGAGGTTTGGGGAAAAACTAAGGGGAGGAGGAGGTTCCCAGGGACCCAGGAAGGGGTCTGGAGCCCAGATGGAGGGGCTGAGAGTGAAGGATCCACGAGCCTATTCAGAGGCTGAAAGCATGGGACCAAAGAGAGTCCAGAAACCCCAGAGTAGGAGCTAAGTGGAAGAGAACATCAATGAGGATGCCATCTGTGAGACATGGGGCATGGTGTAGGGGAGGAATGGAGCCATACAATTAGCCCATGAAGCAGTGACTACAGGCCGGGCAGCTGGTGGCAGTGGTGACACATAGGAGGTGCACGAGGGTACACGTGCACACCCTGAGAGTACCGGTGCACTCCTTGACTGGCCACACTGCCCACTTAGATGATGGACAGAAGGAGCAAGCAGGAGTACTGGTACCCCCCCTGCAAGCACCAGCTGGGGAGTGGGAGTGCTGGATGTAGCCACTTCCAGGAGCGCTGTGGCCGCTTCTGGGAGCAGTGTGGCTGCTCACCAGTCAGTAAGTTTTGCTGTGGGGGGACCTCCACCCAGTCAGTGAGATTGGCTGCAGGGGGACTCCTCCCCTGGTTGCTGACTGATCATTGCAGGGGGCACATCCCTGCCCCCAACTAAGGTGGCACCAGTCACCCATGGCTGGTGGTCATTTTGAGAGAGCAGTTTGGGAAGCCCTGGGGCAGTCTTCCTCATATAAAAGAAAAAAAATCAAAGCATGGCAGGTGACTGAAGGAATGATTGCCTGCGCTAAGTGAGGGCTGAAGGGACTCCAGGGGCTTCACATCCACCCCTGGAGGGGAACTCGGTCACAACATACCCTTAATGTTTCTATTCTTTAGTTCCCAATATGTTAAAGGCTGAAAGATGCACACATACTATAGCAACAAGAAACACATACTACAGGAACGTACTTGTGCCAACTACATATGGCCAGAACTCATATAATAAATTCCATCACTTCCAGCTGCTAATAAGTTGCCATCACAATCAGTGGAATCCACATTTGACTCCTTTGAGCTCCAGTACAATAGCATATGAAGCCTCAGTTTACTACAGAACCTGGGCTATGTGCCAGAATGCTAGTTGGCCTATTCTACATTCTCTTTATAATCCTCTCAGGAGGAACTATTCATATTATGACACATAACAATTGTTATAATAGATGCTTATTACAATTCCCTGGACTTTGAAAGTTTTGAGTGCAGGGATACAGCCAGATATTATCATAATTCAGCATATGGAACTCTGCCATCTGAGCTAAGTTCAGCTGGTGTATTGGAAAGGTGTTAAGGAGCACTCAGTTTTGGGGGTGCCATTTTCAGATGACAGGTAAAACTAAAGAGCTTATCCATGCCACTTCTAGTACCCATTATAATTATCTTATTTGCTTTCCTGCCCACATATTAACAATGTGAACTCAAACCTGTCTGTAACATGATATATAAAGATTCCTTTTTTCTTTCTGTCCTGTGTAAACCAATTTACACAATTAAGTCGCCAAAATGGTTCATTCTAGGCATAGTTGCAATTAGTAACTGATTAAAAGATTTCTTGTTTATGCATAAATTTGATGGCCAAATGCATCTCTTGGCTACTGCTGTGCAGCTTTAACTAGGTTCACTGACAGTTACGTGCATATAACTGATGCTAAAATTTTGACCCTTGTAAAGCAGTTTCCAATCATGGGGTAAATGCGCTATTTATTTTTTTAAGTGCCTTTCTTATAGTCAGTATTTCTAGCAGTTGAAACACAACATGGAAAGAAAAACAAATAGCCACACTACAAAATATCCTAGGCATTAAATAAACACATACAAAAACTCCCCGTTTTGCTTTGACTTAATAATTACTTTTGGCTGTATTCACTCTCTCAGCAGGCTTGTTAAAAAGATGAACCCTATAGTGCAGCCTGAAAGTGGCAGCTACAGAAACTGCAGTTCTTCCTTCAATGTATTTCAGCACTATTAATCAATTACCGACCAAATCAGCAGAAACTGAAAACAGGTTACATTTCAGTGATGTGTATTGTGCATGGGACATGTATGCTTAATGATACAATTACTTACATAATGCATATGTTGGTATATATTATTATGAATTTAAATTACCCCTGTGAGACATACTGAAAGAAGATTATCTAGAACACTTACCCAAAAGCAAGTGGCTTATTTTTACTTGAATCTTTATTAAGAATAAAGAAGTATTCAGGTAATTTTCAGTACACTTTTCCATTTGGGTCTCAACAGCTGTGTAATATATCAGCTATGAAACATGCATTCCCACTGCTTGGAAACCCATTCAGTTGTATGGAGGAGATATTTAGAAATAATGTCAATACTGTAGCACCTCAGGTTAGATTCAAGACCAAATGACCTTTCTACCTCAAAGCAATATTCATCCAATGGAATTGTTCTTATAAAAATTAAATTAATTAGGGAAAAGGACAGGAAAGGTCAGAACAGTACATGGTACATGAGTTTGATGATATTGTTGACAACCAGTTCCATTGTTTCATTTGTTTCTGACTTATGAAGTCATACACTTTATTACTTTTGACTGAAGTAGCCTATTTATGTTTTACAGTAATGCTATATGAAATTCTCTGAAAATGATCCTGGAAACATATGGCATAAATGTAACAAATGCATTCTCAAGACAGCAAATGGGTTCCTGTAACATATAAATATAATTTAATTGTGTTTTCATTTTATGCTTTCATATTAAAACAAATTACATTAAAACATGTTTACATTTTTAATGGAGCAACAAACTAAAGTTGTCTGAGGATAGAATTATGGGTGCTTGTCCACGTGAGGAAATTGGCCATTTCTGCTGTTTAATTGTACACGTGCGGGGGGAGGGGGGAGAGGGTTAGGATTTAAATGAGTTTGCTACCTTGCAAAATAAACCACATCCACATGTAGTTTAGTTTGCAACATAGCTATTTGTAATCTTGCAGGCCTTTGACAGTTCAACACCACCACCCCCCCCAGTTGGGAGGGGAGGGAGCACCACTGCTGTGAAGGGAAGGACCAGCCACCGCTGCCGCCGCCCCCCCCCCGCACCCCCCACTCTACCCAACAGCAGCTCACATGGGCAGTCTCCACTGAGTGGAAAATAAAAAGCAGCAAGGGACCTGATCCTTTTTTTGTTTTTTTCCTTAGAGCCTGCCTGCCTCTCCAACAGTAAGGGGGTGAACAGCAGGCAGGCCATGAGCTGTGGGTAGCCCCAGACCTTCCCCCAAGGCAGCACCCACCCACTAGCAACTCACCCATGCGGCTGCGGCTCTAGAGAGCACTGCCACCATGGACCAGGGTCCTCCCCACAGCTCAGAGGTCACTCAGCTCACTGGAAGTTCACCCCCTGGCTGTGGGAAAGGCAGAAAGGCTCCATGAGGGGAAAAGAAGGATCGGGCTCCTCACCATAACGGTGATGGAAGCCCCTAAATTGAAATGGTGGAGCTTTAATCATCATAATTAAAAACCCACCATTTCAATTTAGGGGACTAAACTCCCCATCACATGTATAAGCCACCTACATGAACAAGTTACTTTGAGGTAAACTAGGGTGTGAATTTGCAGTGCATCAGATATTCTACAATAAGTGCCTCTATATACACCCTTAACCTTCAGTAAATGCTTGCTAATCAAAGGAGGATAAGCTACCTCAAATTTGGTGCAGGGTAGATGGGTAAAACACCATAACAAGTATTTCCTTTCCATAAAATACAACTAAAAATTACAACTTTTTAAGCTTCCATATTTTCTCACACACAGCACCCTGGAATATAATACAGACCTTATTTTTGGAAGGCAAAATGAAGGAAAAAGTGTTTTTCCCAGAGTTGTGGCTGCATAGAGCAGAGGCAGAGCCTAATATTCAGCTTATTTTTACCCTCCCTCTCCTGCTTAACTAAAGCTGAAACCCTTGTTGGTGCTAAAGATTGGTCTCCATAGGTAGAGCTATGAATTTAAAAAGAGCTACAGAGTCTCAAAGCTGTAAAATAGGAGGAGAGAAACCAAGATTAGCTAGCGGGCAGCAAATTTGCCCAAAGAAAAGTTAGTTTGATTATTGGAACATCAAGACCAGTGGTGCTCAACCTCTGGCTTGTAGATCAGATCTGGCTCATGAGGCCATGTCATCTGACCTGTGGATCTCCCCCTCAGTCTGGAAATTTGGCAGCAAGGGAGCAGTGGCATCATTAGTTGCTGCACCTGTGCTGACAAATTTTCAGACCCATGAGGAGACCCACAGGTCAGATGACATAGCCCTGTACACTAAATTGTACCAACACACTGTAGGGTCACTCTGTAGCCAGATGCTGGATCACTCTGCAGTTTATGGAGTTAAGCCGGTGTGCAGCCAGATGTGATGCACATGGTCATCCCAGGCCAACACATCAGATTGAAACCATGGACCAACCCCATACATGGAATCAGGCCCAGGGACTGGCCTTGTGCCACTCATCTAGCTCGCAAAGCCAGGAGTTTGAGCACTACTGATCAAGACCATTAAAAAGAAAAGAAAATGCCCTATCTTTTGTGTGTCATGACCCTCACGGGGTTACACATGTAGGACCAATTATCTATCTTCTATCTTGCAGAGCACCCCCTCAGTGGCCCATCATAAGACTAACTGGCCCACATTTTGTTGTAAGGTGAAGTGTTGAAATTCAAATGTAACAGGCACTTGGACCAGGAAGTGGAAAAGTTGAAGGATGTCATTGAAGCCAGTCCCTGCAAGCTGATTTTTGTGGCTTTTCAGAGTTGTCATCTTGCCCTAGCTCAGCAGGAAATTGGCCAGGCAGAGATACTCCCTGTGGCCACTTGTTACAGGATAGAGATGTACATAGTCTCAGAGAGGTCTGTCCAATATGCGAAAGAGGGTGCTGAGGGCACCAAAGAGCAGCTGCAGCTGGTAGCAGTCCAGGAAGGCATGGAAGTGAATCTCCTTCTCCTCCTCATCGCAGACAGGGCATGCTGCCAATGAATGGCAAGCAAAAGAGCCTGTGGCCAGAGCCCCATGCAGCAGTTGCCACTGGAGGCTTGGCAATGGGTAGCTTATTCAGAGTGTGCCAGGTAGGATGCTGATTCGATTCGGAGGAGATTTGGCCTGTTTTGGCAGCCAAATCTCTAAATCTGAATTGAATCAGGGGACCAATTAAAAGGTCTGAATTGATTCAAAGCTCTCCAAATCAATTTGGAAAAGATTTGGAGAGCTTTGGACTGCAATTCAGGCAGTCCCCGCTGGCAGCAACAGACCCAGACTCCATGATGGTAAGTAGGGGCTGGGTGATCATGGGGGGACCCCTGCCAGGCCCCTAACGCCCACCTGCTCCTCCAGCCTCCCCATGGCTGCCCCACTCACCCCAGCTCCCAGTTGTTTAAAATAAAGCTCCCATTGACTGGTTGCTGCCAGGTGGGGTGGGGGGACATTCCCCACTGCCTCACACTGCAGCAGCCTTAGGGAAGTGGGGAGCAGTGGGGATTGCCCTCCCACCTGGCAGCATCTGGTAAGTCAGGACTTTTTTTTAAAGGACTGGAAGCTGGAATTAGCGGGGCAGCTGTGAGGGAGGGAGGGCTGGGAGAGCAGGCAGAGGTTTGGGGGGCTTGTGGCAGAGCCCTGCATGCAAAATGGGGCAGTGGGGGCAGCAGGGATCACCTCCCCACCTGGCAGCAGCCGGCAAGTGCGGCTTTTTTCTTTCAAAGAGTTAGGAGCTGCAGCTGGAAGAGTAGGCGGGGGTTGGGGCCTGTGTGATTCGGAGATTCAGCTGATTTGACAAGAGTCAAATCAATTCAGGACACTTTGCACCAGCCTAGTGCCTGGCCAGGCAGGATTACCCTGTTATTGCTGCCACTGGGCACTGCCTCCAGGGCAGGTGGTGAGGCCAGGAGCATGACGTACTTTTTCCATGTGTACAGTGCCTTACTAGACAGGATCTCATGGCAGATGCCACCACTGTTCTTCTTGGGCACAAGGAAGGACAGCAGAGTGCCAAACCCGCCACTGTCATCGCTGTCTGTATGTTGTAGGCAAGAAAATGTGGTATATCACCGTGGTCCTATTTTGTCTCATGTCATGGCAAAATCATATTGATTTTTAGGCCTAAGTAAATAATTTAAATGTTTTGCTCAGGAAATTTCCAGTTCTATTTTTAGCCCAGAAAAGTATAGCTTTCTCTCTGTCACTCTGTCTCTGTCCCCCTTATATAGCTGGGATTCTTAAGGAATACATCCATTTCATACCTTTATTTATTTTTATTTCCACTTACATACCTCTCCCTAATATCCTTCTTCCAGGATGCTATGAAAGTTTCTGTGTGTGTGTGTGTGTGTGTGTGTGTGTGTGTGTGTGTGTGTGCGCGCGCGCGCGCGCACGCGCACTTTGAGATTTTGATTTTTAATGTGTAAACAGGAGAGAATTCTCTTTCTCCTCTACTCTGGCTATTGCAGCATTGATACGTTGAAAATGGCCAATCAAGTTCTATTGGTAAAGCTTGTAGTATCCCAAGGCCAAATGCTTTAAGGTTTATGTTTTTCTTTAAAAAAAATACATATGAAATACAAAAATAGCATGAACTGGAACATTAAGCTTCACAATGTAAAATAGACTCAAAAGTTTCCACTAAATTCTACAATCTACATTTGCTTTTCCTTTCCAAAGTAACTCTTTTAATATATTGCTCCCTGTTATTATTGTTTAGTGTAAGAATTGTTAAGCTGTATCATGAGACCAAATTAACAGGGAGGAACAACTTCAACTTGATAGCCTCATTGCTTTATTTTTCAACTTTAACATTGAAAACTTGGGTTGTTAAAAACACAGTCATGCATGCAACAACAGGAAGGAGCCTGTGCATTAAATTATACATACCAGGCACCAGTGAATAAGCTCTTACAATATTACAAACTGTTTGAGCCTCAGCTTGTGATTGATTATGGCATTATCACAATACTTCTGTATAGAATTCTAAGATTCATTGGTATTTGACATTTCTTGTATAAAACTACCTCTTCATCCTAATGCTAGGTGTGCAACAGAAACAAACATCCAGGAAATCTAGACCGACCCCTCCACATCACACAAATGCTTGTTCAAGGCTACATAGTAAATCATAAATGCATCTTAATGTTCTTGGTTGCCTCATAAAACATTCATATATGCCTGTTGTGGTTTATAATGATGCTATTAAGAGCTATGAGATGCCTATATTTATATAGTCTTAAAATTAGCAAATAAATACCAACCTCAAATGCAAACTGAACATTTAGAGGTTAAAAAAATAAAGTAATTGCCTTCCCTCTTTAATCCCTATTTAATTTTGTGCTACTATCCAGATCTGAAGCCAAGTGCCAAATCCTGCCGATTTTTTTAAATGAGATTTCCAGCAATGTCTATTGGTTTAAATGATTCAGAGAAGTGTTAGATTCTTTTTTAGATATTTATTCAAAGTAAACTTCAAAAGGTTTTGAGGTTTCTTATCACTAATGTCTATGCACTTTTCTTTATCAGTCAAATAAAACTAATGTTCAGTTTTTAAGACTGACTGAAACAAGGAAATAAAGATCAGTATACCATTTTTAATTCCTTTGGACATGACAGGATATTGCAAGAGTCTCTCAGAAGCATCTTCTTTAGGATAATTAAAACACTTTGAGAAAGAGGTACAACCCTAACTACCTGAAGGTGAAGTTACACTTCATGCTTGGACCATACTAAACCTGTGGAATGCTACGTAGTGTTAGTTACAACGTGCTGGTTATGTCCAGATGAGCGTGGTTGTGTGGTATGTGGCACTGCAAACATGCACAGCCTGGTGTTCTCCATGCTGCAAAGGCACACTGACCAAGCATGCACTGCACTGGGAGGGGAGCATTTCCACAGGTTTTTTTGACCCCTGGATATTGAGGGATCAAAAAAAAACCACAGGATAAAAACGAAGCAACGTACACTCAGCCAGCACATGCTGCTGAAAAGTGGAGCCGGGCCACCTAGAGCTGTGCTCCTCTTTGAGCCAAGCTCCACGCAGCAGAATCGTCATGGTTGTGGCCCCAGGATCCTGGATAAGGCTGCTGGGGCCAACCCAATGCTGGCCCCAGCCTCTTCTACCCCACACAGGGCAACTTGTGGCGTGCCTCAGTATGCATGGCACAAGCGTTCCCCAGGACAAGTAGCAGCAGCGCAAAGTGCACCACTTCTACTTGTCCCCAGGGAACCAAATGTCCATGCACATCTGGATGTACCTGCTGTGTGCAGTCACATGTTAAGGATTAATACTACTTCTTGCCTGCACAGGTGTGACTTGACAGGGGAGGGCTGATGAGCAGGGGTGTGGCTAGGAGCTAGGAAACCTGGGCTCTAGTCCTGCTCTGAGGGAGAAGAGAGAGGGCTGGGAGCAGTGCATCCTGGGATGCTGGGGAACTGCAAATTGTTCATTTTATCTCCATGGAGGAGACTGAAGTTGCCCTAACATGAGCTAGTTAGCATAGCCAGAGTTAACCCGTGCTGGAAGTAGCATAACTTTGAGGTTTTCAAAGGGTACTTGGCACAGGTTACCAAGCTTTAACAATCAGATGCTTGCATTTTAAGTGCCCTTAGGATTGGCTAAGTATAACATATAACTTCACCCTGACTTACCTCTGTTCACCATATTTAATAGATTCTTTGTTTATCAAAACATTTTGCATTTTAGCTCTAAAACTAGGAACAAAGTTTTCATCTGGCATGAACAGCAGAGGGTCTGTGTCCATACTTTCCAGTCCAGTATGTTACAATCAGTTCTACTGTAACAGATTTGATTAATTGGGAAAGTTCAGAAGAAAAAGGTTAAATTGGTCCCATGAACTTTTGGTGGTGAGGTGCAAATAGGAGGGGGAAAACTCCAGGTTCAATATGTCAAGCAAAAGCATCTACGATGCTACCTTAACCTAGGCCCTCAGGTATTCCCCTGCAGCACTGAAAACTTCCAAATATCTTACCATTTTTCCCATCACTGAAGAAAACTAGTAAGCCTCCCATTTTCATAATGTGAGAAGTTACTGATCCTGCAGAATAGGAAAAAGCACCACCAAGGAAGCTGAGTCAGAGAGAAGCATCTTGCTTGAGTTATGAAGTCCAGCATTGTTTTTGAGATGGTTACATTTCATTGCAGATCAGCTTTACATACACAGAGAAATGCACCAGCATGGGGATTCAATGTGAGATTCTCCAGTCCACTTCAATTCTTCAACATGAAAGGTTGCTACAAGCTGAGGGGCTTCATGTATTTGTGTCTGCACCTCCTTTACAATGGGGGAAGCAATCTCTGGGAGGCTATGTGAGGAAGGGAATGGAAGCAGACAACATTCCTTTTGAAAAATGGTCCTATATGTTGCTTCACAGGCAAGCTGCAGTCAGACAGACAACGAAAGCTACGTAAGAACTGATGATGAGGAGAGCTGCCTTCGAACAGATGATGGTGATGAAAACCTGACTGCAAACTTCACGGAAGAATGGAACCAACAGGTGCAGCGTCTCTTGACAAAAAAAATCAAATGACTAAGTTCTGAGGACTGTAGCACAGTACTTCTGTTCTAAGAGTTGTAGTCTGTAGGTGTGTGTTTTGAGAAAAAGACTTTTGTTTAAAGCTAACTCTTATTAGCTACATCTTCTGTAACATGGCTCATTACCGGTGAAGAACACAGGCTGAAATGTGTACTGCTGTTACAAAACAATAGCAGCACTAACTAAACATGTAAACCCTTTGCACATGATGTTGAACCTGTTCTGTTTACAATGACAATATTAATACTGTTTATAGATAGGAATTTGATTTCTGAATACTTTGAGATTTTAGTAGAACAGTTTACTATACACTGTACATTTTTTCCACAGAAGAAATAAAAAGCTACAATTATGCATTTAACAATAAATGATTATACTCCTGAGTGTATATATCTAGTAGCCCAAAAGCAAAGTACCAGGCTCTATCTGCAATTTGTTTGCAAGTCTTTACATAAAAGGACTTGTACAAAATGCAGTAAAGAAAAAAAAAATCTCTAATTTAGGGCTAACTTGTAACTTAGGAATGTTTTCTTTCAAAATAATCTAAAAATCAGCCATAGAAGTTAGTGTAAATATTTTTTTCCAAATAAATATCATATACAAATGGCAACATTCAAATTATATAGAATCTAGTTTTTAAATCAGCACAGATCTTCTTAAAACTGTGAACTATGTTTTGAAATACTCGTTACTAAAGCTGTTTATAAACCACAGGTGCCATAAGATCCCTGAACTGACTGAAGTTATGTATAATCTTCCATGGTATTGTTTCATTGATGTTTTGGTTTTAGTAAGCATGTGTTCAACCGATTGGCT
>JAGPOW010000261.1:71835768-71845809 GCA_030014935.1 Caiman crocodilus | reverse complement strand
TAAGTAACTCTTAACATTTGAGCCCTGGAGAATTCAAGGAGAATATGAGGCTTTTTGATCATTCAGGATTATAAAAAGGAAGTACTAACTATAAACTGCTTTCCCTACCATTACTATTATTCAACATATAGTTTTGAGCAGGGATTGAAGCAAAGTATCTAGTAATATCTCACACATAAGATATTACTTCTGAATAAAGTTACACTGTCTAGCGGCCCTGAAAACAGTACAATTTGATAGATATTCCATATCTGGCACGATCTACTAACAGTGAGTAATAAGGTTTTGATTCAAAACAATCCAATGCATGTTTAACTTCTGTTCTGTGGTAGCATCTAGGGTTGTGTCCTACCACTTAAAAATGAGATTGATACATAGCTTGTTTCAATACATGAAATCGGTGTTAGTCTGTAGGCAGTCTTTAGTCTCATGGCTTTTTCAATGGGACTGCTTTTGGGTAAGATGGATCTGTATGAAAGAGCTACTGTGATTTTTCAGTTTCGTATTATTACTTATGCAGATTTCTTGTCCACAACTTCTTGTATATCTGAGTGTGGTCTCAGACACCCAAATCAAAAGACACTATTGCTACCAGATGTCTTTTTCTAGGTTTTTTTTTTTCCCCAATCATGGTTTTTGCTTCTATGGTATGTGCCAACCAGAAAAGGTAGGCATCATACCCTTTGATGGCATACCTCTCCTACAGACTCCTCTCAGGAATGGGTGAGACTCCACTAGTGCCTAGCACTCAACATTTAAAATTATTGCAGTGAAATTATAAACATTGCTGTCAGCTCAGGATTCCTGTCAAGCATTTCCTGAACAAAGACAAACTGAGCAAGAACACATCTGTGTGTTATGGCTGACTGATTCAACCCATGTCATGTTTAATTGTACCTGGAGTAATAACTACATTACATAAGTCTAATGTTTGTATACACACCATCATTATATCTGAAATAGGTGCAATAGTATGAATCCATTGGAAGGGCTTCAGGACCCATGGTAATGACAAGTGTTGACAAGCCAAGCCCTTCTCTCTCGGGCTGGTGTCAGCAAAGCAATCCCAAACACAGTTCTAGGTGACTTCTTGTACTTCAGAACTCTGAAATGAAGCACTTCTTATTTGGCTCTCCAGATCTCTTTTTTAAACATTTTTGAAGCATCAAGCTGGCTACATTTTAACCCAGCTGTTCTTTGTCATCTTGTTAAAGATTATTTTGATTGTGTTTTGTTGTCATTAAGCAAAGTTACAGAAATGGTCCTCTGCACTGGCCATTTTGTAACTAAAAAGCACAGCACAGCAGTCAAAACTCCCTGAGTGGTTTACTGTTACTGAAGGGAAATTGAGAAGCAGGAAACAGGAGTGTGAAGATGAATAGGGTTCTTGAATGTTCAAAATGAAGGTGGATATTGGGTTATCTGTAAGTAGTAACATTAACTAAACTGCGTAAAAAGGTGTGTGGCCTTTGTTGTGATATAATATGTATTTTCTTATATGCATGAGCCAAATTGTTGCCTCATTATTTAACACAGGTGTGTCTGCCTTTACTTTTAGTCATCTTCTTCCATCCTTATTGGTCTTGGCAATTACTGTAGATAGACCTTGTAAATATTGCAACCTCAGGTTGCTGCAATTACATTGGTTCAATTCAGGAGAAGGAGCCGTAAACAGCAAGCACTCCACTGTGTCCTGAAAGGAAAAGTAATTTTTACCTTTGAACCAAAAATGTATGACGAGTTACATCTTGAGGCTACTAACTGTAAGACATTTTTAACTACTGTACTTGACACCACTTGAGACAGAGACACTAAAGATTTCACACTATTCATTGGTATTGTAACAGAACTACTATTGTATGGGTTTTTTGTATTGCTGTTAAGTATTGTTTTGTGTGTGTGTTGGAACCTACTGGGGACATGTTATATTTTGAAGTGATTAAACTATTTAATTGTGTGTCTATATTTTGGAATGGAATTATTTCTTCATTAAAAAGATTTTTAAAAGTAATCTGCCAAAGAGCATGTTTGTGGCTTTGTTGTGGCTTTTAGAACTTCTGTTTCCTGAAGTTGAAATGAAGCTTTCTTCAACAGGGAGAAAAAAGGTTATTTATTCAGTGATCTTCACTGTTCCGTCCCGTACTCCCCCTCCACCCAAATTTTCTCCTGCCTCTCCATCATTGATCAAATTGGAGAAATGTGAGCTGGACAAACCTACTATATGGTGAATAGACAACTGCCTCAATAGCCACAAGCAAAGGGTAATTATAAATGGATGCATGTCAGGATGGTAGGAAGTTTTGAGTGGAGGTCTATCCTGGGCCCAGTGCTGTTCAATGTGTTTACTGATGATTTGGATGCTCAAGGGAAGAGCTTCTTGAGTAACTTTACAAACAACACCAAACTGGGAAGTATTACAAACATATTCAAGGATGGGACTGCAATTCAGAAGGATTCGGAAGGCTGGGCTGAAGCTAGCAAGATGAAATTCACTACAAGGTGCTACACCTCAGGAAGAATAATCATAAATAAAAATACAAAATGGGTGACACCTGGCTGGCTGGCAGCACTACAGAGAAGGATCTGGGAGTCCTAACATGAGTCTGCAATGTGACACAGCCACTCAAAAGGTGAATGCAGTTTTGGGATGCATCAATAGAAGCATTAGGTGTCAGACACAGGAGGTTATAATCCTGCTTTACTCAGCACTGCTTAGGCCTCATCTAGAGTAGTGTGTGCAGTTCTGGACCCCGTGTTTTGACACACGTATGGAGAGGGGGGTTATGCTATCTATCAGGGTAGGGAGGAGTTTGCATTCCTCAGGCAATGAGTGTTAGCTACGGTCCAAGTTGGGGATTTCAGTTTGCATGTACCAATGTTCCTGCTGGGACTTAAACCCAGAGGTTCCTGGGTATGTTGGCTACAAATGTCCAATTTGGGATCCTTAAAATTCTGGTTTATTAGGCGGATTGAAACACTGTAATGAAGTCAAAGCATAAACCTTGGGGCTGGTCCCCCCTCCCCCACACACACATATGCACACACACAGTAGCAAGTTACAAGAGTCAGGTGTACCTATCCCACAGGGGCTGAAGTCTGCCGTTGTTGGCCAGTCAAGGCTTCTTTCAGCATGGTATTATTCTCCAGAAGGGGGTCGCCGGCTGGTCCTTCTGGCTGGGCAGGTTGAGTGCTGGTCAAGTTGGAGATCAAAAGTGCGCTCCTGAGGGTCACTTTTCACTGCTTTTTATCTGTCCTTGGCAGACTTTGGTGATTCCCCAGTTTTCAGGTTTGCCCAATCCAGGGGTCATTGACCCTCATGGGACTTCCCCCTTGGTGACTACTGGATGGCATTTGTCAGCCCCAGGGTTCATCCACATGTACATGCAGGTTTGGGAGTCTGTTGATGACTTTTCATTAATTTACTGCTGCCATGAATAGGGCTCTGGAAGTGGTCAGTCTGGAGATAGCCCCAAAAGTTGGTACCTAATGTTGATTAACTCAGACTGGGGCTTCTAACCCTTGAACAGTGACATTTAGAGAATTCCCGGTTGCTACATTGTCTCCTATTGATTTCTTCTGTTGGTTGATCTGCAGTTTTCGTAGGTGTTAATTGACCCTTATTACTGAAGTCTGCTACTGTGTTACACATTCAACCACTGATTCACTAGCTCTTTCAGGGGCCCACCTGATACAGGGAAGCAGCAGTTTGATTCCTGCCTTTGTTAACATTGTTACAATGTATAACTTACTTCTGAAACTAAACATATTTAGTTAAAAGGTGAAGAGTATAAAATATAAGCTACAAGAGTAATGCCATGGCACACAGATAGATAAAAATACCAAAATACAAGGGGAGGTACAAAATACACACATACAAACTTTAAAACACAATTCCTTATCTTATAGTGAAAGAAAGAGGAAGGAAAAAAAGGTAGAAGAAAAGAAACATATCCAAAGAGGGGAGAGCAAATACAGGCAAGAGGAAAAGGGGGCTTTCTGCTACAGGTAGAGGTTCATGCTGTTCTATACAGTATTACCCTCATTTTGCAGAAGAAAAATTGAGGGATTTAGAGATAAGTGGCACTTCAAATAATTCTGTGATTGACCCAGGAACTGAACCCTGGTCATGGAATCTTCTTGGTCTTCCTCAAAAGACAATAGATCAATCCCAGCTGCAAACACAAATTCAAGTCCCCTTTATTTTCCCCTTTATTGGTAATTTCCCTTACCATGGCAGTCTTGAGTGGTAGACTAAAAACCTCTGGAAAGTACTAATGATTCAGAGGTCTGATGCAGGTGTTCACTCTGTGTCAAAATATTCTAGAATTGCAAGCTTGCCACTGTGATAGGAACAGCTGAACTTCTTGTAAATATGCCGTTTATAATACTCCAGAAGGTTCAAAAAAATTCTTTTTGATCCAGCAGCACTAAAGAGTTTACCTTTTAGGCTTGTTTTAGCCAAATGACCAGATAATCCACAGCTACAGTTTTCCCTTCACTATTCTGAATTATTGCCACACATTTGATCATGTGGGGATTAGCATAAACCTTCTATCCTCAGACCCATGTGAGTAGACCATAGTCATTGGCCCATGGCAATCACTTTTCCATTTGTATTAAGTCTGTGTTAAAAAAACAAAGGTTTTTGTCCTTCAGGCACTGATCTACAGTCTGGAGGGGAACACATTTTCTGCCCCACAAATTTGGAAGCTTTCAAATAACAACTACTATGGGAGCCACCATTTCCACATGTAGGGTTGCAAGGCCCAAACTTCCTTTTCTTTCCATTTGATTGCCAAAGGCAGGGTGAAGTCTGAGCTCACTTAGGGTAGGAGCAGATGCTGTATTTGTCTCAGGACAAGTTGTGCCTGTCTTTGTCTCAGAAGAGAAAAGTCCCAGGATTGGCATGCACATGTATCACCCTTCCAACTGGGATTTAGTGAGCTGCTAAATGTATTGTTGCTTTTCTGCCATTGATTCAATAATGCAATCCCAGGCCTGCAGTTCAGTTACACTTTGTGATGGCCCAAGACAAACTGTTATTACTTCTTATCCTGTGAACTGTTTTTTAGAGTTTATCCTGGGACAAATATGACCTCTGTTTGTAGCTCTATTGTCCTCTCTGCTTCCCTTGTGAATTGTTTCCCCCTGAATTTTCTATGGTTGGTATGTCACTTAGCAAGTCAGTCAGTTTGTCTTTTTAAAAAATGTTTGTTACCAATACCATTTTGCACATCGTGCAGGGGTCCAGACTTCTTGAGCTGCTCCATTATATTGGCTGATTTTTCTCTACAAGTGATCAATCAGGGAAAGCCGATTCATCAGCATAGCACTCACCTGGATTGGACTATGGTTTAAATCCTTACTGTGCTGAATTTGGAAGGTCAGTAGAAGCTTCCTGTGACTCAAGTACATGCCCAAGTCACCTGGTTGTGAAGTGTGTGCATTTTTTTTTTTGTCCTTTTAATATAACACTTTTTATATTAGCCTTGGTAGTGAAGTGCCTATCTCCACTCATGTCAGTGGGAGTCAGGCATCTAAATATCTTAGGAAACACAGTCTTAATGCCATTAACCCTTTATTTTTTTTGTTCTCTGCAATCTCCAAATTTCCTTCACTAAACTGAGCTACTCTATACAGAAACAAAAATTATGGAATCTCTGACACTGACCTCCATCAGCTGTGAATTTGGGTGGATGCCATTAAACTAGGAAGAATGGTAGATTGCCATATTATAGATTCATAGATGTTTGGGTCTTCAATAGGTCATTGAGTCTGAGCACCTGCCCTGGGCAGGAACGAGCACTGGGGTTAGACAACCTCAGCTAAGTGCTTGTCCAGTCTACTCTTGAAGACCCCCAGGATAGGGGAGAGCACCACCTCCCTTGGAAGCCCATTCCAGATTCTGGCAACCCTTACTGTGAAGAAAGTCTTTCTAATGTCCAATCTAAATTTGCTCTCCATCAACATGTGGCTATTGTTCCTAGTTACTCCAGGGGGTGCTCTAGTAAATAGAGTATCTCCTATTCTCTGCTGCCCTCCCCTGATGAATTTATAGGCAGCCACAAGATCACCTCTGAGCCTTCTCTTGCAAAGGCTGAAGAGATCTAGGTCCCTCAGTCTCTCCTTGTAGGGACTTGCCTGCAGGCCTCTGACCATATGAGTGGCCCTTCTCTGGACCCTCTCAAGGTTCTCTGCATCCCTTTTGAAGTGCGGCGCCCAAAACTGGATGCAGTGCTCCAACTGTGGCCTGACCAGTGCCACATAGAGGGGAAGCATCACCTCTGTGGACCTGATCATCATGCATCTGCTAATGCATGATAAAGTCTGGTTAGCCTTGTTGATCACTTTGTCACATTGATGACTCGCGCTCATCTTGGAGTCAACTATGACTCCAAGATCCCTTTCTGCTGTTCTGCCGCTGAGAAGGTCCTCCCCCAGCCTGTAAGTGTGTTGGTGGTTCTTTTCGCCCAGGTGCAGCACTTTGCACTTGTCTTTGTTGAATGGCATCCTATTTAATTCTGCCCATTCTTACAACCTGTCTAGATCCACCTGGATCCATTCCCTACTGTCTGATGTGTTAACTTTGCCCCATAATTTGATATTATATGTGAACTTGGACAGGTGCTCTCCATGCCCTTATCCAAGTCACTGATGAAGAAATTGAATAGCACAGATCCAAAGACCGAGCCTTGCAGGACTCCACTGCCTGCATCTTTCCAGGTCGACACTGATCCGTCCACCACCACTCTTTGGGTGCAACCCCTAAGGCAATTTGCCACCCACCTGACCATGTAATCCTGTACATCACAGCCTGCCAGTTTATTTACAAGAACAGAATGACATACTGACAATTGAAGGCTTCTAGTTCTGCCTCAACTCAGGCATCTAAGCATTTTGTGACCTGGTAATAAAAAGAAACAAAATTAGTCAGGCAGGATCTACCTGCAATGAATCTGTGCTGATTTCCTTTCACCATTATTTCCCTTGCTAGGCTCCCACAAATGTGATTCTTAGTGATTTTTTCCAGAGTTTTCCCAAGGATAGAGGTGAGATTAACTGGCCTATAGTTTCCCTGTTCCTCCCTTCTCCCCATCTTGAAAATAGGGACCACATTGGCCCTTTTCCAGGTCTCTGGGACCTGACGGAGCACCATGAGTGCTTGAAGAGCCATGCCAGTGGCTCTGCTATGACACTGGCTAATTCATTCAGCACCCTTGGATGAAGTTCATCCAGGTCCGCTGATTTGAACATATTCAACCCCTCCAAGTGCCCCTTCACTAAGTCTGCACTAACAGTAGGTGAGCTGGTGTGCCTCCTGTTTCTGTCTATGATCCAATTGGGAGATCTGTCTTGGTCTGTGTCTAGGAATACAGAAGCAACTCATTGAAGAGCTCAGCTTTGTCCCCCTTCTCTGTCACTAATTGCCCTAGTTTGTCCTGTAGGGGTCCTATGCTAGTCTGCACCTTCCTTTTGCTCCCTATATACCTGAAGAAGGACTTTTTGTTGTCCTTAATTTTTGTTACCAGCCTAAATTCTAATCTTGCTTTGGCCTTCCTGACTTATTCCCTGCACAAGTGAGCCAGGGATGTATACTCCTCCTTGGTAGGTAACCCTTTTTCCACAGCCTGGACCCCCTTTTCGCCTATGCTCTTGAGCTTTAATGCCTCATTAACTAATCTCCTGAGCACACTGAAGTTAGTCTTTCTAAAGTCTAGCACTTCAGCCCTGCTGGTTAGTTTACCCATCCTTCACTGGATAGTGAATTCAATTCATGGTCTTTACCTTGTACCTGCAGAAGTCAGGGAGAAGCCTTGGTAGAAATGCACCTTATAGACTAACTAAATCTGAGCTGTATAAGGTTTTGTGAGCCTGCGTCACCTCATCAGATGTTGATTTACATTTGTGTAATAGTGTCACTTCTACTTAGAGGTAAAAATCCTACTTTATCAGTCCTTATGGAATAGTGGAACATGATTTTTCAATTCCACTCACTGAGCATACATTGAATCATGTTTAATTTTTACTACATGCAAGTGTGTACTGGTTCACTGCTAATTTGCTTTCAGAGCCCAACCCCCACTGTAGTGTGAAGTCCCAGAGCAAGCTGAGGCTTTTAAAGTCTTATTTGTTTTTGTTCGGAGACCAGTATTGGAGCTGGTGCATAGAATAATTAACACTCGAGGGTACACTGCTTCCAGGGATTCATCCCTTCTCCTCTCTGAGGCATGTTTATTTGAGGAAAAGTGGTCAGAGAGGCCAATGTTATGTTACATTTCATGTCTTAAGCTCTCCCAGATGCATTCGTTCCATGCGTGAGAATAACAAAAAGCAATGCAGCATCATTGCCTAGATTCACCATTATGGGAAATCTATATAGAATGAGATTTTTTTTTTCTTTTTACCTTAGTCAACCATTCCAAAGCAAGTGTATGCTACCTTTTACTTTTGCTGGTACCACAGCTCCAGCACACCTACACAAGAGTAAGCTTTATTCTGCTCTGGCTTGAGGATAATCAACCTAAGAAGTAACTAAGTTCAGGTTGCAAATGATTGTTACCACGGCAAATAAAAAAACTGATTGTGTCTGATCTGCAGAAAATCATTACAACTATTGTTTCAGAATTCTCCTCTAGTGTGAATTCCCCCTCCCCATCCCATTGTATCTCAAGGGAGGCAAGAGTGATTTAAAAACAAAAGTCAGATCAATGTTTAACTAGATATTCAGTAGCCAGACCCAACTTCCCTTGTGAAATAATTTACTAGTCATACCGCCTATAATGTAATTGGATGTCAATGGTTATACGTCACCTGTTCTGTAATTGATTATATATAATATTGATCATCTGCTATGTGGAGATTAATTGAACAATATGTGGTTTTCCCACCAAACTTAGATACCAAGTGTATTCTTAGTATAATTCCAATAAGTACAGCTGGACAACAGCAGACAGAAATTTGTCCTAGTACCTCTCAGGTTAACAAAAGTACTATATCTTGTTATCCTTTAATAAGAATGTGCTAAACAGCAATATAGCACTTTCCCTGCAGCTAAAAGGGGAACAGCTCTTCTACTTTCTTTGAATCAACAGTTACTGAAAATCATCTTTTGCCCCCTCTAATGCTGCAGAATTATTGTTGCATGAGCATCTGTTTTAAAGGTAGTATTGGCAGTCTTCAGAAGTGAAGTCAGATCGCCTGAATTAAAGCTAGCAGTCTAGTTGTTGCTAAGTCATACATTACTTCCTTCATGGTTGTTCCTTTTTATTTGCTGTCTAAAACTAAATGAGCATAATAACGTGGTCTGAAATAAAAAGTATAAGGCATGACGGTTTAGAAGCAGATAGGAAAGGTGAAGCTACATTAGATCAGAATTCTATAATATATTTGTGCCTCTCCTAAAGTCCTGCATACATACTTTATAATTCTGAAGATAGAATGACTGTCTTAAAGCATAAATTGAGGATTAAGGATAATGAGCTACTAAACAACATAACTGAAGTTTATCTTTGAGTTTATGAAACAGTGATAAAGCATTATTTATGTCTATGTAGCCAGTATCATGATGGTGTGTCAAAGACTGCCATTTGAAATGAAGAGCCATACCAACAGTTTCCCACAGTGGCATATTAGTATGATCACACAAATGCCATTTGTATCAATGGCAAAATTCACATTATTTTTAGTGGTGCAGGACCTAGCCATATACAATGGTCCGCAAGGTGAAGAAAAATTACAAATCTTGAGTTTCAGTTGAATGCTAAAAAGCAGCATAGAACAAATGGATAAAAGGAAATGGATGGCAAGCAGTGAAATGAGAAGCCATAGGAAATTTTTCCCACACCACGAAAATATGAGTGTCTGGAGTTTTTTCTCATCTACAAAGGCAGGTAAAAATGATGTTCTTGAACAGACATACTTGAACACTTGAAGATCTGGTTTATCTGCCATCGTTGTGGTAGAGCAGATCCTTCAGCCACTGTCTGTAAGCCTCTCGATCTCTTGCGATTTGTTGCCAGTTCTTGCCTAGTTTTGCTTCGA
>JAGPOW010000261.1:71807936-71835668 GCA_030014935.1 Caiman crocodilus | reverse complement strand
GGAAGACATCAACGACAATCATCATTCCAAAGAAAGGAGACCGTGAAGACTTAAAAAACTACAGACCTATCACTCTCCTACCAACTGCTTACAAAGTCTCCACGAAAGTTCTCCTCAACCGTTTAACAAGCAGACTGGATGAAGAACAGCCAAGAGAACAGGCCGGCTTCCGAAACAGTTTCTCCACATTAGACCATCTTCAAACAGTTAACCAAGTATTGCAGCGATGTCAAGAATGTAAAATCCTACTTTGCCTCATCCTCATCGACTATGAAAAGGCCTTCAACTCTATTGAATTCAATGCCGTCGTGAACGCACTCGTCCAACAGAACACCCCAAAGAAATATATCCGAACACTCCATAACACCAACACCGACTGCACGACGTCAATTCGGCTCTTCTACAAACCAATTAAGATCCCCATCGGCAGAGGCGTCCGCAAAGGCGACACAATCTCGCCGTAGCTCTTCAACTCCACACCGGAGGCCGTATTTTGTCAAATCAACTGGGAAAACAAAGGAATTCAGATTGATGGAGAACAGACATACTGAAAGGAAAAAGAGTCATATGAAAGCCTTTGATTGATCATTTTTCTTTGAATTTTCTTTAATCCTTTTTAGTATACAAAGTTTACCAAACCAAAAAATCCAAATCTTTTTATTTTAAAAAAAGTGTCAAAATGGAACCGACCCATTTCAATATTTTGAGCTGGGAAATTTTTTTTAATTGAGCTATTTTCCTTTCAGCAGTAACAATTTTGACTAATCATCATTTTTCAAGAAAATATTTTCACAAACAATAGCTCAACCAAATTCTATTTATGAAAAATATAAAATTGATAAAGAAAGCTAATGATATCACCAAAACACTCGAGGGCTGGGAGGGATAAGGGCAAAAAAGAGAGAAGCTTATTTAAAGTATATTAGAAACAATGAACACAGCAATAGGCTAGGGCCTTCATTAAATATAGTAACATTATTAATAATAATGCAAAAAAGAAAAACATGTTCAATAAATATTTCTGCTCTGTATTTTGAAAAACAAAAAAATGAAAATGATGTAGTACTTTCCAGTCCATTAATAGGTAAGTAGGAATACTCTCTATCAGGGGTAAACATGTTTAAATCAACTAGCAAAGATAATTTCAAGAATCTTAAAGATTTTATCAAGACAAAGCAGGGTCCTTACTATTAACTTGTATTCAATCTAGGAATAATGAAAAAATCCACAAAACTGAGTGTCAAAATGCCAATATCCCAAAAAGTGGTATGGCAATGAGGTTGATGCAAGTAACAATAGTCTGACTAGCAGGATTTCAGTCCTGGACAAAATAATGGAAAACTTGATACAGGACTAATTTGACAGAGAAGTAAAGGCTAACAGTATAATTAATGTCAGTCAATGTTGTTTTACAGGAAATAGTTTTTTTTCAAACCAGTATTTCATTTTTTATGAGATTAAGATATTGGCAGGTAAAAACAACTGTGTAGATGTAACAAGACTTTTGTGTTGTATTAAATTAATGCTATATAACAGTTGAATTAAAAAGTTAGCACTATGTTACATGAATAAACCAATAGTTTACTAGACCTGGCTACAAGAGAAAATAAAAAGTAGATGGGGGTTTCTAGTGGGGGACTGCAGGGGGTTTCTGTCCGAGCACCTGCCCTGGGTAGGAAAGAACACTGGAGTGTAATGTTAACTCAATTAAATAAAGTTCACCAAAGTTTTCTTCACCTAGTGGGTGAGAGAGGCTTCTTTCCTGACTTGAGTAAGGTTCCGTTTTTCCTGGACTGCAATACCCAAGGGTCTCGGATGCCTCTTGGTAGCCAGTACTCAGCTCACTTGCTCACACATTCTCTCTCTCTCTGTCTCTCTGTGTGTATGGTAATTTGCTATAGGCACCAGATTTGTGCAATGTAAACTAGGCCCGTGTGAAGCAGCTAGTATTCGCTTTGGATTCAGATTCAGCTGATTTGGGGGACAGTGATTCAAATCACTGTCCTGATCCAATTTGCCCCTAGTATTTACCAGCTCAGAGTGACTGCAGCTGCTTGCTTCAGCCACTGGGGACTGCCTGAATCATCAAAGGTCTCCAAATCTTTGATCTTTGAATTGATTCAGACCTTTAAATTGGTCCCCTGATTCAGTTCAGAGATTTGGCAGTTCAGCCACCAAATCAGGCCGAATCTCCTCCGAATCGAATCACCACCTGAAGCTTCACATAGCCCTAGTGTAAACCCTCATAGAGAGAAGTAGCACTCAGCAGTGCTTGGCCTTGAGCCAAGCTGTCTTTTTCTTGGCTTCCATATTTGAACATTTTTAATTCAGACTGCTGAATCCCAAGTTAATTTGTTGGGGCCTGTATAATTCTGATTTCTCATTAATTCAGATGATTACTTTTTCCAGAGAACCCCATTCAGTATCCTTCTAGCTGATGTACTTGGTCAGTCAGCTAGTCATCAAAAACGATTTGTTACTATAACTAGTGAAACTTTAGCTCAGATCAAAGTCCAGTTTCTACCACTTTGTTCAAGTTAGTTAATTGAACCCAGGGATTAACCCTGTCCTAGGTTAGTTAATTGAACCTCACAACCAGATAACATAAAAAATAGCTAAATGTGAGAGTTTCTTTGTCATAAGGTTCTCTATCTCTGCATATTAGTGAGGCTATTCACACAGCAGCATAGCTGTCACATAAATACATAAGGTGAAGTGTGACAGGTTCATCAAAGGAGATGGTAAAGACAGCAACTTGTTATTCCCTTGCTATTCTCTTTTGTTGCAAGAATTACTAGTCATTCGCCAGCATCGACTGTACGTTAATTAAGCTGCAACTGCTTTTTTCACCATTTTATACTGTCTTTTTTTAGGTAAGTGTGCAGTGAATTTTGTTTGGTACTCTAATATCTGATGGCGTGGCAATGTACTCGAACACCAAGACAAATTACAATACATTTGCATTGTATATTTCTTTACCTTTTTTCATGGGCCTCATAATGTTAACAGTTCATCAGAACTTTAATAGTAGAAAAAAAGCCATTTATCTGAATAAATAGTAACATGTTTGGAATTATCCTGGTATGAATTGCTTCTATGCAGTGCATCTCCTACCCAGTAAAACAGTATTATGTATCTGGAAAATATTTAACCAGGGAACAAGATCCTTAACTAATGTAAATTAACAAAACTCCACTGAAGTCATGGGATATGTATCTATTTAGATAATCCGATGATCTGGCTCTGAAGTCCTTTAAACACATTAAAAAACAACACTGATAAGAAAAAAGTGCTTCATGGGAAAGGAAGCTGCCTCTAAACCTCAGTTTTTTCCTTAGCTAAATTCTGTACAAACCATCAAGAAGTTATATGCATCTGGATTTGACAAAAAAGCGATATTGATCCTAATTGGGTTTTGTTTTTCCCATGCTGTAAATTGGCAGCTAACTGCATAACTATAACCGCACAAGCTTGAGAAAAGGAATTGGAAAAACCATCCAAATAATCATAGTAGATGCACAAAATATAAATACATATTTTTTTATTGTACAAACACAAAGCAACCATTAACACATCTAGGAAAGCCTGTCACAGCGTCAATCATTATCTCCCAGTTCTGAGCAGTGACTAATACAAATGGAACTACTCAACAAAGGCAAAGGATGGGAGAAAACAAAGAAATGCATTTTTTTTAAAAAGGAAACAAGCAGAAAAGTCTGGATTTGACATTCTGTTAAGAACCCTTTTTTACAAATGATTAATTGTAGGGATGGAAGAGTAATGCAGCAGTTTTATGGCAAGTAAACAAGAAATGACAAGCACAGATTTTTGGCATTATATTGAAACTGGGTTTTTGAACAGCTTTTCATTGCATATAGAAACAATGGCTCCAGTGTTTCGTGAGCCAGTGTGCTAAATTCTGCACAGTATTCAGCCTTTCTCCCATTCCTGCAGCATCCCAGCTACTGTACAATTTGTTTCAAGAATCTTTTGCATTTATGTGGTCCATGGTCCTTCTGAATTTTGCCAGAAATGCGCTAAATCAAGAGCCGCAGCGACTAGAAAATAACAAAAAGCATTTTGGGGAAAAATTGTTCTGAACTTTACTGAATAAATATAATTAATTCATTAGGATGTTTAATACTTTCTATTGAAGGATAGGTCAGCATCCCACATCTGGATATTTGTTTGTATTCTCAAATCCTGGCCTATTTTCCAAATTGTGATTTTGAACTTTCACACAGCCTCAGAACTACCTTATTGATTTTTCTTCAACAGCATTTCCATGAGCTAGCCCATTTTTATATTACCTTTCTTTAGTATCCTTGCCTGGGCCTCAGTCAACCCAAATGTCTTCCTTTTTGGCTTCCCTATGATTTACCTGCTCCAAATAAGTCCAAAACTGGGCAGCAAAAATCACCATGAATTACCAGTCTTACTTCTTTAAACAAAAAGGTACAAAAGATGGACTAATCATCACTTGGAATATTTAAGATGAGAGTGAAAGCCAGATCCCAAGAAGGATTTGGGTCCATTAAAGCTAAAAACCACAACACCTAACTTTGGAGCACTTAGTTGTTTGCATTAAGTCCAGAACTCAGGGTTAAACACCTAGGCCTCCTATGATATGCTTGAAGGCAAGGAGTGCAGCGAAGAATATGCAAAACTCCTGGAGCCAAAAGGAAGATAAACAAAAGCCTGACTCTAGCCTAGTAGTGTACGCAGCTGCAAAGTCTAGCCCTGAATCCCATTCTCTGCTCCGTGGATTGTTTATTTATTTTAAAATATTTAAAAAAAATCATTGATTAAAAACCATAAATAACTGTGGGAGAAGGGACCAGAACTCAAGATTCTCCAGTCCAAGGCAAGTCCCCCCAAGTATTAACCTATAAAATCATGCTTTTTCTTTTGGCCTCCTAACTCCTGTATTCTTTCCTACCCAGCTGCCAAGCTTCAACAGCAAGGATAATAGGTACCTCCACCCAGCCTAGCATTTAGAGTTGTCTACTTAGAAGTAGGAAAATGTGAGTTTGAATATCTTCAAGCTGAAGATGACCTAGAACACAGCTTTCCCACTCTCTGAGTGCTCAAGCCTAGAAGCTACTATGTAGAAGACAGGTAGCCCAACCTATTCTTCCACCACTGCCCCTCATACTTTTGAATCAAAGTGTCTGTGGCTACTGTATTTCTGTGCTGAGCTGAATGTTGTTAGACATAACACGTTTACTGGATCAGGCCCCTAAGGGGACTTGAGCAGTATTCTGTCTAAATTTCTGGGTCTCAGTGGAATGAGGCAGGTTGCATGCACCAGGCTGCTCAGACCATGGCAGTTCTGGATATAGGCAAAAGGAAGAACTTCAGGCATCTACTGAGGTTTGGCATCTTGAGAATTAGATGACCATTCGAGAAGCACAGATACACCAGTCTCATATGGGATCGGCAGCAATATAAGGAAAATTGACTGTATTGGCAATTGGCTTTTTTTTGGCTAATGTGACTGATAAATGCCCTATGCATTTACAGCTGCAGCATAGTGCACAGGCAGCCAGGAGTGCAGCCTGACAGCTTGGAGAGTAGCAGGGTCTGGCTAGTAAGTCTGTTGTGAGGGAAGGGACATGGTGAAGGGACAGATTGAGTCCCCCATGGTATGGGAGGGAGTGGGGCTGCAGCAAGCGTTGCACAGATGGGGGGGCTACAGGATGGAGCTGCAAATGGCTCATCCAGGAAATGCGGTGAGGGAGGATGTCGCTCTATCGCTGTGCGCACCCTGGGGTGGTATGGGGGGGAGTGTGCTTCTGGATCAGTGTGCAAGTCAAAGGTAGGCTACGACTACAGTCTGGAGCTGGGATGGCATCAGGCTCTTCCCAGTAGGGGGCTGGGCTGGGCTGAGCTGGGACTGTGTTCAGGGCAGACAAAGGTGGCTCTGGGACGGAGGATGGGGAGCTCTGGTGAATTTTGGGGTAGCTGCAGCCCCCTCATAACCCCCTTTCCAGCACCACCACCCACCCCAAGTGCAACCTGGCCCAGTCTCTGCCAGGAAGAGCCTGGTGCTGCCCCAGTCCCAGTGTGCAGCATGCCTTCCTGGGGTACATGCAACAGTGTGAGCCACCCCCCACAAGACAAGCCGCTCATGACTTCATCCTATGCACCACCCCAGCTGTGCAGTCCCAGCCCCACTCCCTCCCTCACCCCAGGGGCCTCCATCTTCCCCCCCACACCTCTTCCCTCCCCCCTTGCCCCTTGCCACAACAGACCAGCTGGACGCTGCTCCCCAAGTTACCCAGCTGCATATCGGAATTGGATCAGTATCAGCCGATATGGCTTGTTAAAAATCAGCTATCAGTATCGGTCCAAAAAATCTCTATCAGTGCACCCCTAGCGATCATGGAACGTGGTTTTTTTGGACTACAGTTTTGACTCTACTTAAGTTCTGTTTTAGATTCTCCCAACATTACATTCGACATGCTCCTAAAACTTCCAGCCTGTTTTGAATGTGACCTTAGACATCTTCCTAAAAGACATACTTTGATGCATGTTATTGGCTGATTAGTTAACGGGATCTTTTCTGGCCTTGAAATATGTGAAACTGAGCCTGTCCACTCATTCTGTTCTTCCATGGGCCCCAAGGCAAAGAGAATTCTTTACATGACTCTCAATATGTTCCTCAAACTTGCAGCTCTGTGTTAAGACAATTTGATTATAGTCAGATTTCATGCTTCGGGGCTTCAGCCAGTAGCCTCTAGGGGCAGCAATAATTTTTTCCCCCCAATGCATAATTTAGCTTCTGCAATTCTCCACCTACACCTGCCCCTCTCCCCATCCCCCTCACCCACATGCACATAATTTCCTCTGAAGCATAAGAGATTAGCCCATTTCCAGCTGTGGCCGCCAAATGAAGGAGGCCAGCACCCAGGTTTAACTGAAGACCTGATGGGAACATGTTAGAATGTAACTAGATGTGCAGGACTTTACAGTCTGGATTTAAAAGTGTGTTTAGAACAAATATTCTCTAGTGAGTGGAAATCTATGACTTTTTACAGGAGTTGGGAGAGTAAGCAATTAAATGAGAGGACTTTTTAATCAGAGAGACTCTGGATTTGTTGTGGTATTTAGGATGTAAATAATTAACACCCAATTTAAGGTGCAGTTATGTTGCCAGTATAGCAAAGGCAATAGCAATAGCAAAAGAAGAGCTCATGTAACTGAGAAACAGGCTGTAAGTTTGTTTTCTATTAATAGAATCCCTACAAAAGGTTGAAGGTCAAATAAACCAGGCCTTCAAGAAAAAAGTACAACAGCTCAGGCTCCCAGGATAAAAATGTCCATGACTATAAAAGAGAACATCTCACTTGGCATCTCCACTACATTTAGGGTAAGGTAATCAGATTCAGAATTAGATTTTATTTAAAACAAAATCCCTTAAAAAAAATTAAAATACATAGCACCATTGTTTAATGCATCTTTTTGTAGATCACTTTGAAAACAAACTTTAATGTTGCTCTCAATATTTCATTTTCTCTAATGGGATTAAAATCCAGATATAAGTGGGCTTTGTCTACCCTTTCTATATCAGAAAATTAATCTAGTATTATAGGCCAAACATCTATATTCAAAAACTACAGCTATTATAGTGATTTAAAGTAGAAAAAAAAATCAACTCATACAAATCCGGCATTAAAAGAGAAAAAACCCATACTCTAGCTATAGAGTTAGGATTGGTATCATTCTAAAAATTGCACATATAAATTACAAATCTGATTTTAATACATGACATTTACTCAAATTGCATGCAATTACTTTCAAAATAATCTCCTTAACTATCTATTTTTAAAAATGGAATTTTACACAGACTGAATTCTCATTGTTATACCAGTGCATCTGCAATGGAACTAACAACGTACTAGGTTGTACGTATATAACTAAGGAGAGTAAGACCCTACATTTCCAGTTAAGCACAGACATAAAAAGCTTCTGCCTCTTTGCACCAAATTAAACTATAAAAACAAGGCCCACTCTCTGTATCTAGAAGGTAACGTCTTAAAAATTGTATTGAAAGATCTCCAATTAATAAGGTCACAAGCAGCATACATCATAAACAGAACCTTTATTTGTATGAACAGATCCTTTTCCTGCAGTTTTCATTTAGGCAAACTTTCCACCTTAATCAGAATAGTGATTCTGATTAAATAGAATAGTTGGCTATATACACTTCAAACTTTACTTTTCAAAGCTCAAGCTTACAAAGCCAACTCCCTGGCTACTGTAATGCCTAGGTCAAATCCAGTGTATATTTATAATTACTTCACTTACAAAACCTTTCCTGTTATATCTGTATGCTACTTACATGATAAGCATATACAAAAATAACAAAATCAGTGCTCAGAATTTTTTTTCATTTTTTTCCTACGAAATTTCAAACTAGGATCCTCACAAATGTTTTGCTAATGGTTATAGTGACACCAGTGACAACCTTGGATTTTATTTTTTAAGATAAATTCAAATTGGTTTCCACAGGCTCTTAAATCTCTCCAACTCTGGGTTTCCTCTTTCCTAAAAGTCTACTGTTGGCCTATGGAGGCCTAATCCTACAGTATACCACAATCTAGGGGAAAAAAATCTTATGCAGAGATTGCCCAGTTTCAAAGATCTATGCAGACTGATCTAAGCACTAGGTGTTCGATTTGTTTTATGGAGTAATTATTGTTATAGGAAGAAAAGAATTTAAGACATTGGGAAATCCATAAAAAGATGCTCAGTCTTAGAATACTGGCATTATTTTGGCTTGATGTGTTACTTTATATTAGAACTGGTTACTAGGCCTGTGTAAAGCTTTGGTCCCTGATTTCATTTGGCAGGCATTCAGCCTGATTCGGTGGCCAAATCTCCAAATCCAAATTGCATCAGAGGACCCTTTAAACTCTCCATTTGGAACCCTCTGAATTGATTTGGAAAGATTTGGCAATTCGGACATAGAGACAGCTTTAAATGTTTTTTTCTGCATACCTCTAGGTAGCAGGGGCTGCGAATGCTGCAATGCTGGGGCACATGTAGCATCCCACAGAAGCATGGGGGGGTCCCCAGCATGCTTGGTAGCAGACCCAGAAGTGGACCAGAAGCACTTCTGTGTTCACCAGGGAGTATGCTGAAGGGCCCCCTGTGCCTCCCCTGCTCAGCAACTGGTGCCTTTTGGGTCTTGGAGGGCACCCAGGGTCCCTCTGCAGCTGATCACTGGGCCAGGGGGCACAGGGGAGCCATCCCGGGGCACTCCCCAGCAGACCCAGAAATGGACTGGAAATACTTTTGGTCTACTTCCGGGTTCACTACTGAGCATGCTGGAGAGCCCCCCACACTGCTCTGGGATGCTCCATCCACCCCAGCACTGTAGCAATCACAAGCTGTACTGCTACCTCAAGGTATGTAGAAAAAAATTTTAAAGCAGTGCCTGTGCCCAAATTGCTGATTCACTGAATCAGCATGGAATCATCAGACTCAGATTCGGCCTAATCGAATCAGGGACAGTGATCTGAATCAACGGATCAAATCACTGTCCCTGATTTGGGCCAAATCCAAATTGAATAGGACCCCTTTGTGCACACCCCTACTGGTTACATTGTTATAGCTTGCATGATAAATGGAGCTTGTTCAGAAACAAACTACAAAATTTTAAACTGACATAATTCCTAGACATTTATGTAGTATTTGTTAAGTTAGCAAAACTTCTTTCTTCTGTTAACCAGTTATGTAAGAGTAAATGTTTTTCAGTTCAATCCACTCTGTTCCACATGCCTATATGCAATAGGTGGCTAATTTCTGCTGTGAATCCACTCACTTTGATTGCAAGGATTAAATGAAACTCCATGTCTATTAGCTGGTCTCTGCTGCATAGCTTTTATCCATGTAGCACCCCCCCACACACACACTTGGCTTGTTTTTTGTGTTTCTTCTTTTTGTGTAAGTGTTTTGGGTTTTTTTATAAGGGCAAGATGGCCACTGTTGCTTTGGCCATGTGCTCACAACATGGCAAGCTGGAGCCTGTATCCGGGCAAAATATGTAAAACTCATTGGCTGCATTGAGCAGAGGATTCTTCAGGCAGATTGCTTGGGAGAAAGACTGAAGTGTGGCACTCCCTGACTGAGCAAGGCCAAGGTGATGTCACATGGAGGGATATAAGGTGACCTAAGCTAGTTTGGGGGGAGGGGGGGACAAGTTGCTCGGGGCTACTGAATAGTGAAATCTCCTCCAAGGGAGAAGGAATTTGCAGATAGGAAAAGGGAAATCTCAGAGAGGAATCAGTAGAGGAGAGAGAAAAAGAGAATTGCCCCAGGTTGTAGGAACTCCTCTCTCCTCCTTTTCTTCCCCCGCCCCCCCTTGCTTTTCTCAGGTTTAAAAGATTAATACCAGGAAAGAAGGTATTGGTTTCTTGGGTTGGCTGGCCAAGAATTAGGTCTGGTAGTTTAAACAGGAATGAAACTTGGAGTTTCTAATCCTGCCAGTTTGGGGCCAGGGTTGTAGCTTGCAACTTTCTGTTCCCAAACTTGCAAGTGCAGAGTTTGAATTACAAGGGGAGCTCAGGGAGGGGGAAGGACTGAGCCCTACCATAAGAAATGAAAGCCCCTCATGCCCTGTGCCTCAGGTAGTGGAGGCAGCTCCTTCTGGCTGCCACCGCTGCAGACCACCCCAAGAGCTGGGATGTAATTTGAACCCTGGAGCTGTGGACCCAAAATACCTATTACCTAGAGGGTAGGCCTGGCTTCCCCTCCCCCTGTCTTTTGTTTCTTCTGATGGTTGTTTGCTTCATTCAAGCTCTCTGATTAAGCCAGCTGTAGCCATTAATCAATCAGTCTCCCTTTGGAGTTTGCCCTGCAATTTCATTTCAGCAGGCCATGTAAGTTTTGGGGTGCATGCTGGCTGGAGCCTCATTAACTCCTATGCACATGCAGCCTCTCCATGGGAGCAAAGATTGGCACTCTACTATTTCTCCAAGAGCAAGGATGGGCCCCTTGCAATACAGAAGGACCTACACTCTCTAGCAACTCCCATGGCAACTGAACCCAAGTTGCAGCTCATAGGACTCCCCAGTGTGGGCCCCACTCTCCAGCCCATTGCTGAAGAGCAGGTATAAGGGTGCAGGCCTCCAGAACTACCTTATGGGTGAAGCATCTCCAAAAGGGTATAATCTATAGACTATGCCTTGTAGTTGGTAGTGTTTTAAAGTGTATGTGGTATTTTCCTTTGTCTTCTGTAATACATCTGTCCTCTGTGTTTGTTACACAAATTGCCAATTGCTTGAAATCATGAGCAAGACTTTATAAAGGGGGATAAGGCAAGGTGCTGCATTTATTGATTACATGAGTTAGACATAGAGGTTCAGGCACACCATTTATACAAACCATCATACACATCATCACACACAGGCATACACATACACAAAACAACCATTTCATCCACACATACACCAGATATAGTTACCAGCAACAGTTGCTCAATATCAGCCCAAGGTGGCTAACCCAGGCTTATTGAGTAGATGATGATGATTTGAAGATAGCAGATTTAAAGATAATAGCTAGAGGGGGGTGAACAGATGCATCTGTGGTCCAACAAAACAGCAGTAGAGAAAGAAACTCACCCAACTTGGCATTTTCAAAGTGTTCTTTTATAGGGATTGGCATCCTTTGTTTCAGTGTGTCACAGAGCACTAAGGTGCCCTGTGCCTGAAAGGGGGAAAACTACTAGGGAAGAAGCCCTTGCTGTGACTAAGCAGCACAGCTGTGGGTTGCCAGGGTAACTAATGAGCATCAGCTGATTGGAAGGGGCAGGGCCTGGCCCTCATAAAGCCCAGGGCTGAGACCAGGATAGCAGTTCCCTGCCGGCTATGAGAAAGAGAGAGAATCAAGGTGACATTTGCAAGGCTTGGGCTGCGGTACTGGGGAGGAGGGAGCCCAGCAGGAGGCTCTTAAGCAGCTGCTGGCAGCCACAGAGCCCAGGCTGCTCCCAGCCAGCAGCTGGGATGCTGCAAGCCCTGCTGCAAGCAGACCGGGCTTCTTGGGCCAGCTACAGCCAGGAGGCTGTAAACAGCTGCTCTGGGCTCCGGCACCTTCCAAGGTAGATGTGTTTTTTTTCAGCACTCCAGCCAAAAAATGTTGCCTACCCCTGCTGTAGGTTATACTCAGCCTTGGCATCACTGTTACAATATTGTGGGTAGTTTATTCTCATCATCTCAATCCAATGAATTTTGCTTGTTAAATGGCCACTGAATCTATTAGTGAGTGATGCAGTGATGCTTGCCAAGCCTTATTTTAATTTTGATGTCTAAACTGTCAGTATAAAGCATCTATTATATCTTACCCTCCACAACCAGAAGGAAAAGCCATGCAATATGCCCTATATAATAATGTATATTATATAATATGTGTTGTATACTGTACTATAATGTCTGACATAATAGTATAAATGAGATAAACTCAGAGGTTTGGAACAGGAAGAATGATTGTTTTTCCCCACACTTACCCTGATGTCCTCCAGGAGGAATATGCTAAACACATTATAGTCTGAAGCAAAGCAAAAATGTCACATGATAGACAGCGAGTCAGACAGGGGGTGCTCCATTATAATCATTATTTTTCTACAACTCCAAAATGTCCCCCAAAACAGGTCTAGAAGAGATGCAATCTGGGCACCATTTATGGCACAGACAGGACACTTGGATACAGTCCACCATTTTACATGAGGAGTCCACATGAAGGCACACACTGTATGTACGTGATTCCAGATAGCTTCAAGTGAAACACAAATCTAGTGGTAGGGCAGCACAAAGGAAAAATCTCTCTTTCCCTTTAGATTTTCCAGCAGCTCAAAAATAGGTAATGTTCAGGTATTGCCAATTTAGCCTCTTACTCCTGCTAAGACAAAGTACAAGACAGATGGTAAAATTCTCATGCTATTGATTTTGGTGGCAGTTAAAATCAGGCCACAAGTACACCTATGAAAACCAGCAAAGCAAGTGTTCAGTTTTATAAGGTTGCCTTAGCCAAGACCACCTCTCTCTGGCAAATAATTCCATGAGCAGCAATGGGCCCAGTTCATCAATGTCCTGCTCTAATATAAAGACAGTAGAAAGATCCCATGTCTGTTCACTTCTTGCCTCTGCAGTTCCCTGAAGGTATGTCCAGGGTTGCTGTAGTCTAGCTATTCTTGACCCTCCAGAGTAGCTCCTTAAGATAATGGCTGTTAGACACCAGCCAAGCTAGCCTCTCAGGCCCTCAAACTTCACTGCAGCTCTAGAAGGCCCCTGAGCTATCCCAAAATTGAGGAAGTATAAAAGTGTTTAAAAAACCACCTTTGTAATGCCTTTGGGTCTAGCACTAAGTGGGATTCAGCCAAATGGTGAAATAGGCCTGATGTGGCTGCCCACCTGGGGGTTGCAAGACTGGGTTCTGAGCTGCTATTTTACAGTATGTTGCCACTACGTTATAGAGATACCACATTTAATTTCTCCATTGTAAACAACAGCATACAAAGACCACTACAGAAAGGGGTAATAATTAAAGTTCAATTATCTGTTATAGTGGTCCACTTGCTCAGTCAGTTCTCAGTTCCCTTGATTAACAGGCATTAAAGAAGCCATTACTTTGAATAGTTAAAATCATGTAGGATTACAGTAAAAATTGATTAGAGACTCATAGGATATGAATGCTGAGCATAAAGACCACAGCACTCACTTGTCATAATATCAGCAACTGTTAAGAACAGGACACTATTTTAGGCTCTCCTTCTGTAGGGCACTCCCAAGGGGGGCTGACTAATCTGAACTCTCATCTCATTAGTAGTAATGCAAATCTCTCTCTCGCTCTCTGTCTCTCTCACACACACACACACACACACACACACACACACACACACACACACACACACACACACACACACACACTATTTCTCCATAAATATGAAGCCAATATCACGCATATTCAGCATCTGTACATAAAAAAATCTGCAATACAAATACCATCTGGTAAAGCATGCTTTATTTTAAGATCTACATTACATCAACTCTCTGCTATGGTAACCTGAAGTCATGAGGTTTAGTTTTGACCTAGTTATTTGGCTACTGCTTGCACAATCCTGAAGAAAAAATATCTTTTACCATTTTTTTTGGTAATGGTACCTGAGATTCAACAATATGAGAGCGTTCTTTTTTTTTAAAAAAAAAGCATTCAGTGCACTGAAATAGTATGGTCATAAGGTATGAAATTAATTCCTATAATTTCTCTATTTTAGTTTACAAATGATGCTCCAATTCAACCAAAAGTTCCTTGATGAGGGATTATTAGGTGAAATGTTGTGGCCTGTGGCATGCTCATCATAACAGTCCTTTCTGTTCTCTAAAGGTTGCCACACCACATCAAATCATCCTTAGCTGTGACTGTAGTATTAGTGCAATAACTAGACCTTGTTGCATCTGCTCCTCTGAGACACTTATTCAACATTCAGGGCCACTGAATAACTACTATCCTTATAATGGACTGCTTGACAGGGACAGGAAAGAGGACTTGGAAGCTTCATTTGTCATGCCAGCATCAGGAATCGTCTTCTCCACAATGCTAAATGGAGTACAGTATAATCTCATAAATCCAGATATCAAAAATCCAGATTTACCAAAAATCTGGCACTTTTTAAAACTACACTCCATCAAGGTGTAGCAGCGTCCAGTCCCAGAACAGCAAAGGGGGAAGCTTGCACATAGTGGCTGCTACCGCTATCCACCACCCCACACCACCGCTCTACATGCAGCCTCTGCTCCAGGACCAGCTGCCACTCCCCTCTCCACCAGCCACTGCTCTGGTTTCAAAAAATCCAGCATTTTCACATTTCCAGCAGGTGCTCAGTCCCAAGCATACTGGATTCATGAAGTTATACTGTACTTGGAAAGAAGAATGACTACTCCATTCCACATCCTCATAGTATGTTATGTAGGGGGAATGTTTGGCCCCAGACCAAGCTGCCTTATTTGCTACGCACAGAAGCAAGTACCAAAATGCAATCTGCTTATAGGTCAGCTCCTCATCTGGAGCAAGCTCTTGTAGCTCATATAATGCAATAAACCTATGACTATACAAGTTAAGAAAGGAGTCCAAAGTAGCTCTTTTAAGCAATAGGAATCTTCCCCTAAGCCAACAGGATTCCTTTAGTAAAAGCAGACTGAGCAGACCAGGAAGAACATAAAATCATCTTCATTCATTAACTCTCCATTTTAAATTCTACATACCTACAACACGGAAAAAAAAAAAAAGAAAAGGTTCAGCTATCCAGTAGGGCTGTGCGAAGCTTCAGTTCCTGATTTGATTCGGCAGAGATTTGGCCCAATTTGGTGACTGAATCTCTGAATCCAAATCACGAGACCCTTTAATCTCTCCAAATTGATTTGGAAAGATTCAGAAAGAATCAGTGATTCAGACATAGACACAGCTTTAAATGTTTTTTCTACATGCCTCAAGGTACCAGGCGTGGCTTGTGAATGCTGCGATGGGGCAGTACATGGAGTGTCCCATAGAAGTGCAGGGGGGAGGGTCCCCAGTGTACTCAGCAGCATTCCCAGAAGTGGACCAGAAGCACTTCCAGTCCACTTCCAGGTCTGCCAGCGAGCACGTGGAGGCCCCCCTCCCCCACTCCTGGCTCAGTGACTGGTGCCTCCTGGGTCTGGGGGGGCACCCAGGGTCTCCCTGTGGCTGATTGCTGAGCTACAGGAGCACCAGGGGACCCCCCAGCACACTCCTCAGCAGACCCGGAAGTACTTCCAGGTTCGCCACTGAGCATGCAGGTGACCCCCCCCCATGCAAGATGCTCCATCTGCCTCAGCACTGCAGCATTCACAAGCCATGCCTGGTACCTGAAGGTGTGTAGAAAAAATATTTAAGGCTGTGTCTATGGCTGAATCGGTGATTCTCCAAATCAGCACTGAATCAGGGACAGTGAATCAATTAATCAAATCACTGTCCCTGATTTGCGATGAATCTGAATCAAACAGGGCCTGCTTTGCATATCCCTACTATCCAGAGCCTTGTATATGTCTCCATTATCAACTCACAAAGAATTACAAAGCAATCTGGTTATGAATAAGTACAATATAACTTTCAAATAACTATTCTGTTATATGTTCTATTGTCTCTAGTTGACTGAATTGCACGGTAAGTCTGTTTTTGCTCAGTCTGTTGGCATTGGATTTATAACCCAGCCCCAATACCCTGCTCTGGCAGAGCACAACCTTCAGATGACCACCACTCCTCCAGCTGATAATAGGTAAGTTTTATTGATGTACAATGATAGGAAATAAGAGTAATGCAGACAAAGCAAGCAAGATGATTACAACATACATTACCCAAATTCCTCAGTGTCCAGAGTATATACAAGGCAAGCTGTGCAGCTGGCCAGTACATAAACACCACCTTGAGATTTTTTGGTTGAATGTCTGATGCCAGCAACTTTGGAGTTTGGTGGCAGATGCCAACTTGCTGTTTAGAAAGAATACAAAAAGAGTTTTCTCCTCATATGACTTTTCATTTCCAGGTATCACTGATTAGTTTCCTTGGTGCCGTCATGCTGTCCATGTTTTGTTTTGTCAGCCAAAATCCTATCTTCATAAACCTATCACATGCACACACCTTAATTTGGTCATTTCATTTGAAACTGGAAATCCCAAGGGTTTTTGCAAGTGGGCACTTTAGCCCTGGAACCAGGCCTATCTCTATTATGAAAATAAAGTTTGGATTTTTTTAATTTCCCAGGATGTCTATGTCTGTTGGCCTCAGATGCCCTGAAGGCTATGAAACTGTGACAAACAGGGTTTTAGAAATTGATTAACCTTTGCCATTCCCCTAGACCATTGTTCTAATGCAATGTTTACTTTACCTACAAGCTTATTCCTAAAAACAAACCTCTAAATATCATTTTCTAGTCATCACAGTCAATCAGAATATTAAAGGTCAATAACAACACAACTAAAACCAGTCGCCCTTCAGTACGCAAGATCGACCAGACAAAACTATTACATCAAGCTTTATGAATGTATCAGTCTGGTCAGCAGAGACTCCAGGTGTCAGTGTTACTATCACTGCCTCTAACATGGCACATTAGCTTTTCTGTCCCCTGGGAAATTAATGTCCACCCCAGGGAGGAAAATCAGCAAAGAAAATGCTAAATTTCACATATGGTCTCAGGATATTTGTAAATATACTTAGCAAGCACCACAAAAGAACAGAGCAAAGGTTTCCCCAGCTGTCTAGCAGCTACTAACTTTCCAGACCCATCATGTACAAACCAAATAGCATTTGTTTCAATGAAAATAAAGTTAGTAAATATTAATATTTACATAAGTTTCCCCTGGTTACCTCTCCCCCCCAAAAATTTGGGTAAGCTTGCTTAACATTTTTTTTCAACTATTTAAGTTGGTCTAATAAAGAGATCAGATTCACCCAAAGAACCTTGTCTACCTATGTCTTTAGACCAACACAGATACAACCTACACCCCTGAAAGTGTGATCTTCAAAAATCCTGGTAACTTGAAGATTGTTAGCTCTTAGTTTTTGTCACTGCTAGTTTAAATACATACCTTGCATCTTCTAACATTTTTTTCTTCTTTTATATACAACTGCAAGATAAGCAGCTTATATTGGTCACAATTAAGTGTTTCCAGACTGGAGTTGACTTCTGGAACTGCTCATCTCTCTCAAGTTGGAAAAACATTTAAGTATAATCACTCTATCTTAGTGCTTGTCACTGCAAGGTGCTCTACAAGATGAATCGGCATCATCAGTTCCAATTCACAAATGGAGGAAATAGTGGTGGTTTGGCATTTAACCCCTAACAATGGGTAATAAGGCAAGGCAACTGGCGCCCTAATTTTTAGAGCTTTCACATCATTTCTTGGTGCATAATTTTTTTCTGAGAAGGGGGATAAGTTAGCCATCAAGAATATATTACTTCTGATCCCCAAGCTAACCTGTGGGTCTCTGCTCTATACTACAAGCCTTACTCTGTAGCTATCCATATAGTAAATTAACCATAGTTATCTAAAAAGACATGGGAAAGGTTAAACCTATAGTTCTGGTCTTGTGACTTCCAGCTACTAGTACCTGAAAGCATTTTCTTATCCACTGTTAACACCCATGCTGCTTGGGTCCAGAGTGACTCCAAGAGACAACTGAAAAAGAGGCATGACCAGAGATGGAAAAATGTACTTTTTTTTCTAAGTTATTTTCTACCTCTAATGCTGCCAACTCTTGCAGTGCTATCATAAGTCTCATCATATTTAGTATTTTCCCTACAGCCCCAGTTCTTGATGTTCAGTGGTTATGTGAGATTCACAGAATACATGTTTTTAAAAGTTTTCCAACCTTCATATTTGCAGGACAATGCTTCTAAAAGGCTCAAAAACCTGAGGACAAATAACATTTTTAAAAGCCACTCTACAATTTTGTTTAAAGCTAATCTCATCATTTAAGAAGGGCCTGAGTCATGACCAGGCATCCGGGGTTTCTGCTTTCTGTTTCCTGGGAAAATGTGGTTTCCTCTTGCAGGCTGTCAGTGCTTCAGCCTCCAAGGGGTTGCTTGAGGCTGGAGGGAACAGCAGGAGGGTGATTAGAGGCAGGGGATACCATGTGCATGTGTGCACTGCACATACACATGTGCATGGCCAGCAATACAGTGAGGCAGTGTGATGGAGAGCAGCTCCCACAGCTCCCTGCAAGTAAGTTTGTGGAGGGGGTATAGGCAATGTAGAGGGGACAGGTGACATGTTGTCGGGGAACAACTTGTGGGGAGATTGAGGCACCAGCAGCAGCTCATGCTGAACCCACACACTGAGAGAGGGCATGGGGCAGGGTTGGTGACTGGGGTGCTGCACCACCATGGCTGCCAAGGTGAAGCACTGCAGTGGTGGTACAGAGTTGAGACCCCTGACTTCAGCAGCAGGCACCGTACCTCGCCTTGGCAACACAGCTGGACCTACTTCTTGGTGAGTGAAGGGGGCAGGGGAAGCTCTGATTATACATAATAAAAAAACCAAAAAACAAACACCAAAATATGTAGGTATTTAGAATTGGTTTTATTATAAAGAGGCACTGGTTGGCTTTCAAGTTATTTTAAAATTGTAAATGTATCAGTAAAACATTGTGTTCAACTGGTACCTATATATATAGTGGCATTTCATTTTAATTTGTGGAAAAATGAGGATTTGGGCAGTTTTTAATCAGAGAATTTACTATTTTTATCAAAGAATATTAGATTTTTTAAACAGAGAAAACCAGGATCGCTGGTCATGACCTTTTGATCCCAGAAAGTTGGCAACACTATGTTTCCCTTAAAAGAGCACAGCTCCACATCTCCTTTGGATCCTCTCCTACTACTCATCTGAGGCCAAGGTCCTAGTGATCTACTACACTCGATGCAGCTGTGAAGAAAGCTTATAAAGAAAGCCACCCTTCCAACATTTTCTGAACGCTTGTCCTCACCTCCTCCCTTCCTCCAAACCTCTAGCTGTGAGAGATGGGAAGTGTGACTGTTTTCTAATATTTTGATCAACCTTACCTTCTATCCTGCTAGCAAAGACAAGATTCTGTACCATCCATCCAGCTCAGACATTCATCCGTCTCATGCTTGTGGAATTTTCTGCAGCACAAAAAATACTCCAGGTTCTCTGAGTGATCTGTCAGAGCTACTTCCTCCCCATAGAAACTCAAGCACATTCTGCACACCTGTGCATGCCTGTAGCAAATGGAAGTGATGCAAAGCCTACTCTGCAAATGAACTAATATGTCAGTGCATCAATTAATAGCCAGGAATGCTGCTATCACTCATGTGTGTGCCAGAAATCACTGCAAGGTGGTAAGATGTTTATTAGTCATCATTAGTTCTCTTTTACAGATGGTTAAAATAGGGGTTAAAAGCCTAATTTCTAGTAACATTGAGTGTTGCACGTCAATGTCAATTAATGACCATCTAGGGATAGACAATTCAGCCTACAAACAATGAACTAAACTGGCAGTGCCAACCTTTTTCCCCGTGGGTCAGATGGGTGCCTGGTCTGTCTGCAGATCTGGAATTTGGCAGCAAGGGAGTAGTGGCTGTATTAATTGCCACTGCTCCCCTCTACCAAATTTCTCAACCCATGGGGAGCCCTGCCTCAGCCTTTGGATCCAGTCCGCAGTCATGGGACTTTGGCAGCATTTGGTGGTGGGCACTTTCCCACTATGCTACAGCAGGGAGAAGTCACCATGCAGGCTGCCTGCCTCTGACCCAACCTGGGTCATTTGCCCCTCAGTCTAAAAAGGCTGGAGACTGCTGACATAGGGCACATATTCAGACACTTAGCTAAGTACTCTGGGTAAAATCCTGGCCCCATTGAATAGGAGTTTTGCTACTGACTTCAGAAAAACTAAGATGTCTCCCTCTGATCTCTATTTGGTTCTTTGAGATACTGGTCTCTGTAAGGTTTATAAGGTACAGTCATACCTTGGTACTCGACTGCTTTGAAACTCATCAAAATTGGTACGTGACGCATTTTGACGCGAAAATTTTGTCCCGGTACTTGTCGTTTGTTTGGTACTCAACGCGCAAGCTAGAACTTGTCAATGTCAGTTGCCTCGTGACTTGCTACGCTTTCCAGCCGAAACAAAGGGTCACGAGTTAGTCACGCAGTAGCTCTTGCCCTGTGCACATCCCCTTGCGGTCTTATCTTAGCTTCCTTCCTGGGAAAAATTTGTTTGGTACTCGTCGTTTTTGGTACTCATCGCACCTCCTGGAACCAACTAACGACGAGTACCAAGGTACCACTGTACTCAAAATCTGGTCCATCAGGAGAGATGGCACAACAGTCATTTGACCGCCAGTCATTTGACTGCAGGTCACTAAGTCTGCTCAGAATTTTGCCATCATGCTGGGCACCTTGCAAGACTTAATATTGCAATATTAGCACAGTCATCCTTGTGTTGGCATTATGCCTTTTATATTGTCACTCCCTTACTATTTGAATGAGCCCAGATTCTCAAAGGTGCATTAATACTTTTGAGGGACCTGGCCATAAAAGCTGTCTATGCAGCCTTGATGGCATCAGTCACAATAGCTATTCTGTTGCACTGCTCTAAATCTGGGAAGATTAAAAGTGGTTATTAAACAAATGAAGAATGAGGAAATAATCAAGATGCTGTCCATATTTTTTTGTCTCTTTCACCTATACAGAGTTTATTCTGGATCCCGCCAAAAAAAGATATGCCAATGACTTTGTTCAGTCCATGAGTGACTGTCCCATTGCTGTTAATTTTAGATAGAAGACATTCAAATAATATAGTAGCAGACAACAATATAAAATCCTAAGACATTTGTAAAGCATCTAGCAAAGTGGGAGCTCAGGCTTACCTGGGGCCTCAGGTGGTATCACAATACATGTATTTTTAGCACAAGAGTGCCAGATTATCCCCATTTTCCTTTCCCATTTCCTTTGCAGCTGGTACAAGTGTTGGGTACAGTGAGATGTACTGCCTTTAGGACAAGACTTCAAATTACAATACAGAGAAAAGCGGCTTTCAGGATATTTCTAGCCATCTCCATGCGCCCTGCACTAATATGTGAGCTAGCTTTGAATAAGCTATTGCGGGTGTGTCTACAGATGCCCCTATGGTGCAGTAACAGTCTGTACTGGGCCATGCCAGTGTCTCCTGTTTATTTTTAGCTGCTACATTGCTGTACTGATGTGCTATACCAAGGAAGTGCATTGCTACAGTGCTGTAGCTGTGGTGTCATGGTTTTTGCCCACTGACACTACATTGCCATAGCAATGTATGTCTCATGTAGGTGCGCCCTTGGGTACCAGAAGCACTGTACCCATGTTAGTACTGGCCTTACCCAGGTTTAATTAATTTGCTGAGACAAAATTTACTGTGACATACCTAGCAGCAGTTTCTTCTGGGAGTTCCCTACTTACACATAGCCTGAATTAATTCCAGCCTACCCAAATGTATTCACACACTTTATTTAAACAAAAATATTTGTTATCTGTTCATCTGGTACATATTTATGAATCAGGAGGACCTGTGATCTCTTGCATGAGGGCAAGTGAGCAATAAATCTAGGAGTATATGGTTGTAAATCACAGAAGGAAGTGGAAATATTGTAACATGAATACCGTTTTCTCCTGAGTTTCACCAGCCCTTCGTTTGGCACTTCTAATGCTAGACTGTCATAGGAATGATGGAATGATAAGCTGTGGGGGACAGCAGCACAGAATAGCCACTGTAAACAAAATACTTCACTCACCTTCCTGGCAAACATGCACATATCACATGCTGATGATGCTAATCCTGCTAAGATCATACCTATTAAAAATGCTTTTGCATATCACACATATGAGGCTTACCCGCAGCAGCAGCAGCATAAATTTCTGATTTACAGCTGTGCCATTAAAAAGCAGTGCATACTTATGGATTAGTGCCAGCGCAGTCACAGAGCCATCTGTGCTGTCAGGGGGGTGACAGGGCAGGACATTGTGTAGACAGACTGGCTCTCTGCAGGGATGTCATCAGATCCACGGGGTTAGGGCATGAATTTCCCATGGATTATCCTGCTGCATGTGATAGGAGGCAAGCTGAAATATAGAATCACAATAACTAAGAATAGCAATACTATATATGTATGGTTCTGTGTGGGAGTTTGTGAGCACCACTGGAAAGGGTGATAAGTCATCTTGAGATGCCCAGAGTCATTTTTTTCTATCACCAAACTTAATATTTTCAACACTTCCAATAAAGCAGTGGTTGGGAGTTGGGCTAGCTATTTGCAGGTATCCTGCAAATTTACCTCATTTTCTAATCCGCTACGAATAAATGAAAACATTTATTATTTGATTTGTCAAATCTAGGTCTCACATGGACTCCTTCACCTAGTGAAGGTGTATCCTCCACCTGACCATCCACACTTCTGAAAAAAAAAAAGATGTGTGTTGACAGACTCTCTTAAATTTCATTTTCTTCAAAAGCAATTTCTTTGCACACATTTTAGTAATCAGGGATGGTCTATTAATCAATTTTTATTACAGTGCATTTCTGCCTCTCTGGTTGTGAGAAACAAGCCGTGAATTGTGGACTATATCTCATCTTAGCTGAGGGAGATATTCAAAGAGATGGTTAAACCTGCTTCCAATATAGTCTTATTATTTTGAACAATATCTTTTTTTTCCTGTCACCTGGGAGTATGACTTATCAATCAGGCCTTCAAATGAAAAAAGAGGGAAAAAATTAATCTATATACAATTCAGTGCTGTGGGTGAAACCCACAAATGGATTCAATTTTACTGTATTATTACTCTACTGATTTTAATTAAGTTGCATCTGGGTAAATCAGAATCTCTCTTTCATTAGAACATTTTGGTTTGATTCACATGAGGTGACAGATGAGAACATGTTTTAGTTTGCATTTAAATACATGTATAAATTGAAAACAGGAAGGCTAAGCATAAAAAAACTAAACTCTCCGGGTGATTCACATGTATTTAACATTCTTGAGATGGACAAGAGCTGAAGAAAAAATATTATTCTATAATACTGGTACAGTCTTATCTGAAAATATGGGTTTTCTTCTAAGTTAAATGGAACAGGAATCCCAAGCTTATCAGAGAACACTTGTGAACAACAATAACTGACTTATTGTCACTGTTCCGTAAGCTCTATGTCCCTTTTTAAAGTTTTCTTCTGCATGGCTTCTGAGTATTTTGTTATGTAATACTGCCAACTGCAAATGGTAAAAAATCAAAAGTCAGGTTTTAGAAAGTCATGTGATTGATTTAAAAAAACCATGAAAATGTGTCCTTAAATGTGTGAGATGCTATATCTGTCTATCAGTACTGACATTTCTCTTCCTTACGCACAGCTAGACAGAGAGAAATATTTTACTTATCTTTAAATTAGATGAGTGGGACAAACTTTATACCATGACTTTTCTGTCATTATCATCAATATCACCACCTAACAAATTTATTTTTTCTTGGCTTTTAAATTTTAAAATTATCATTCCTCAAGCACAATCCATTCATTTCATTATTATTATTTTATACTGGTCATTTCCTATCTATATGGAGTAATCAAACAGAAGGGGCTTTATTTTTCAACTCCAACCCACTCTCCATCCCGTACTCATTATAAAGCAGTGCCATGACATGCATATGTTATTGTGGCCAGAAGAAGCAGCTTGTAGCAATCGGAGGACTCTGAAAACCTGCTGGCACAAACCCATTAAGCAAGGGGTAGTATCTTTAATAGGACCAGCTGCTTGGAAAGTCATATTATGGACTTCAGTGGAAGGAACTGGGTGTGTAAGTGGTCTTTTACTATACATGAGCAAGAGTTGCAGAATCAGTACTTGTAAGGGTGTTTGCCAGATCTGTGACAAACTAAACCTGTGCAGGAGTTCTGTTAAAGCCTCCATTGGAGTAATTGATACCCTGTAGGATAGCATTAGAAGTTGCAAAGTTGTCTATTATCTACAACTTGGTGATTTCATGCATTAAATTAATAGATTCATTGGTGTTGGTTTTCATTTTGTTTTTCTATAACAACTATCTCATTTTACTTAACATTAAGATAAAATTGTATGTCTCTGTCATTCCTACACAGATGTTATAAAGGATTCAAAGAGAAAACTATTTCTCCCCATAAGCATGTTTGTTATTAAATGTGTATACAACTTGCAAATGATAATCCTTAGCTAAATAAAGGCTCACTAGCCTGGGAATTACTTGTGATTTTTCTCTTTTCTAATGATCCAGGAAATAAGCTTACTTCATTCTTCTGGAGCAAATCTGGGAGATCTATTAGAAGTACAGGCAGTCCTCGACTTACAACGTTTCAAGTTACAACATTTTGCACTTACAACGTTTATGAATTGACACCCTGTTTCAACTTTACAACGCCAGTTTTGACTTACAACGCTTGATCCAATGCAATGCCATGCCAGTGAACAAGTCTGTTGCATCTCTCATCTCCCTGGAGAACATCTGTCTAAACTTCCTTGGACACTTTGTTTAAGAAAGCAGACAAGACTCCAGAAAAACCTGCAGCCAGACTCCTGAGATGACTCCAGCCAAGAACCCTTCAAAAAGCCCAACCAAGAGCCCTTCAAAAGGTCAGCAAAGTCAATTCAAAGAAATCCTTCCAAATCAATATGATTGCTATTTACAGTATACATATATTAATGTTACATTAATATTACTCATCTATAATTGATTGAGTACAAAATTCTGGGGTATTTTTGGTGAAAATAGGGTATTGGGCCTTGGTTCAGGAACCAATCCCCCATTTATAACATTATTTCTTATGATAAATTGGTTTCAAGTTACAATGTTTCAACTTAAGATGCAGTTTTCAGGAACCAATTGTGTTGTAAGTCTGAGGACTGCCTATAGAGAAAAAAGAATATTTAGTTCATGTAGAACTGCACATCCACTTTAATAACATTTTTATTTTCCTTTCCAGATATTAAAAGCAGTTCTCATGTCACCGAGTCATTTTGCTCAATTCAGGAAAATTCAGATCCTACCCAAAATAATGAATTCATTAGAAATTCCCAGTCAGAATGTAATCTTTTGATTAACTTGTAGTATAATAATGGGTGTATCTACACATGCCTCTATGGCTCTGTTGATACTGTGCCGTAATTTAATACTTCCTTTCATGAACGTTGCATGCCTCCTGAGGCTGGGAGGGGGAGGGCATGGCGACTGCCTGCAGGCACCAGTGGTGGTATTGCGGGGGGTGGCAGTGAGTGGGGAGCTCCCACAGGTGGTCACAGCAGTGTCGGCAGTGAGAGTGGGGAGCGTGGTGATCAGCAACTGCCTGCAGGTGCCTCTGGCAGCATCGGCAGTAGCCAATCTCAGGGGGCGCACCACCAATCTCAGGGGGTGCACGTGCACCTGCATGCACCCCTACATGTCACCAATGCTTCCTTTTGGAAGTACTGATTATGCGGTAACAGCCCATATGCGCCGTGTGTGGCGCATGGTTATTTTTAGCTGCTATGTCACTGTAGTGACACACTATACTGAGGAAGCTTACCACTATGGCGATGTAGCTGCAGCATCATGGTTTTTGCCTGCAGACACTACGTCACCATAGCACATTCCTACAATGACATAGCAACACATGTAAATGCGCCCAATGAGAATGAAAGTGATTACATAGTTTGGTTGTTGTTGCTGCTGTTATTGTTTTGTATTTATTTATTTGTATTACCATAAAATGTAAGAGGCCCAGCCAATTATTAAGCTCTCTCTATGTTGGGCACTGTTCAAAGTCAGTCTTTGTGTCAAAGACTTTGTATTCTAGGCAATTCTGTTCTCAATCTTTGCTTTCCACGTCTCAAAAACTTTTAATAGTCTGCTTGAAATGTCTCATTCAGCCTTTGCCCAAATTTGATTTTCTTTGAAAGTTTAGATTTGAGGAGATTAAAAAAATGCAAGACCCTTTTAGAAATATTTGTAATTTTTCTTTTTAAACATCTTTATAGCTGAAATGATTTAATGCAGATAGTTGATATTTGACATAGGACTAGTTCCCACTATGAGGAAGTGCTTTGGAGTATTTTGGTAAAAACTGGTTTTATATGACTAATTCAAATTAATGTAGATATTTTTTGTTTCCCATCATGCAGAATTTGTATTGGCATTTATTGCAAATTTGATAAGTTCATAGGTGCCAAAAGGTTCACTACGCACATAGTGTGTGTTGCAAATCACAAACGCCATGGCTGTCAGCAAGGAATGAACCCAGGACCTTTGGCATCTAAACCTTTACCTCTGTCACTTCAGTTAAGAAGTCTTCACCTCCAAGAAAGTAGTAAGCTATTATAGTCACTGACACAAACCACTAGGGGGCAACAGCCACAAATCCCATATCGCATATGTAATAGCTAACTAATTGAACAAAAAGTACACTTCTGTTACTTATAAGTTGAGTAGGACTCAATCCTTGGCTTTTGCCTCAATCCTTACTAACATACCAAGGTGTTAGGCTGGGTTACTACATCTTTAGTAATGGACAGTGACATTGGCCTTGCAGGTGCAAAAACATGACTGCTATCTGGACATCCAAAATTATAACAATAATCTTGAGGCCACCAGAGCATGGATGTGCCTTCCACAGAAATTGAGGACATGGCTCATGCTGGTTCCACAATATTCTTTGTCTAATTCTGCTTCTACTACTAATGACAATTTGGTTAATTCCGACCAATTTGTTTTCATTTGGTTTCCAATTTTTTCCAAGGGATTGGAACAAGTAGAAGACAATGTTGCATGCACAAGATAAAAAAAAAAGCCATAAACTGAGGGGAAGAGCCAATTGAGGGGAAGCGCAGCATATGGTGTGTTGTAAACTCACTTAACTGATTTATATAGCTGTTGAATAAAGGGGGGATCACTGCTCTGAGCTCTTACAGGACACACAGGTGACAGCATTTGGGATATTAGACAATCTGTCCATCCCATCACTTTGTGACTAAACAGAGAGATATACCCAAAGCCTCAAAATGCAATTGCATCCAGTCCATGTCTGCAAGGTTTCAGAGCTGTGTCAACAACACCTTCTAATCATAGGCACACTGAGTGCTCTGATTAGAATAAATTTATCTGTAATGTACTCTTTTATCTTAGTTCTTTTACCCACTTGAAAAATGTAGACTGCTGGAGGAGAAAAAAA
>JAGPOW010000261.1:71776760-71801309 GCA_030014935.1 Caiman crocodilus | reverse complement strand
ATCTGACCCCGGTGCTCTTTCCTGCCAAGGCAGGGGGTCGGACTAGATGATCTGCCCAGGTCCCTTCCGACTCTAGACACTATGATACTATGATACTGAGGTAAGGCAAAAGACAGGGCCAAGGGGCCTCAGGACTGGAAACATGGAGATGTCTGAGGTTGCGAAAGCTGGGCCTGAATCAGTGGACCAAGGCTGGAAGCCTGCAGCCAGAGTAAAAGGGGGCTAAATCCAAGAGGGATAAGGTCTCTACAAAAAGGACTGAGTCAGGGATGACCAGGGAGGGGGTGGGGAGGAGGCTGGACTGAGGTGACAGAACAAGAAGCAATGGTCTCAAATTGCAGCAAGGGAAACTGAGATTAGTTATTAGGAAAAACTTTATCACAAGGAGGGTAGTAAAGCACTGGTAGGGGTTGCCCAGAGAGATTATAGAATCTCCATCCTTGGAGGTTTTTAAGACCTGGCTTGACAAAGCCTTGGCTGGGATGATCCAGTTGAGAATAGTCCTGCTTTGAGCAGGGGGTTGGACTAGATGCCCTCCTGAGGTCCTTTCCAACCCTAATTTTCTATGATTCTGTGACTGAACCGTGGCAAAAGTTTTGCATCTGTGAGGCACGGGCATGGCTATGTGGGGAGCACAATGCCATGAATAGCACATAAGGCAACTAGTGCCCTAAGGCACCAATAACATTGGAAGGGCCAAAATGGAGTGTCCCACAGGCAAGGTAGAGCTAGACAGAACTCACTCAGAAATTCTGGGGGCAGGCTCCCTTTCATACTAGAAAAAAATTTCATCAAGGCATGGCAGATGAGGAGGAAGGGAGGGTACCTCAGGGAGTCAGAGTGCATAGCAGGAGTCGAGGAGTTATCAGGGGATGTCATAGCTGCTGTTGGAGGCCAAGAACTGCTACATACCAGGCATTCTGGGAATGATAGTTTTGTAGAGCAGCAATGCATTTTGTCACTGAAAGGAGGAGAATTGACCTCATTTTAGCTGCTGAAATCAACAATATTTTCCCTCTCCACATTGAAATTAATGGCAACAATGTGGGGGTGAAGGATTCCCCCAGCAGCAACAAATTTCACTGCCATCCTAGAGAGCTATAATTCTCAGAACACCTTGTGCCCCTCAACACATACTGCCCATGCCTGCTGATTGCTGCTGCTCTGCATGCTGCCTTATGGGGAAGGGCAAGAGGGATCTGCCTCAAACACCTTATTCTCATGCTATGCACCTGCTCCCATCTATCCATTTGATCCAATAAAAAAAAAAATAGCCAAAAAAATCCAAAGAGATCAAAAAGTCTCTGCCATGATTCACAATAGTATCCTTGTTCAGGAACAAGGATTTAACAGATGTAATGTTAAGCACATGCTTAAGTGTAGTTTTCTGAACTGGCAGCTGCACCATAAACATGTCACATAGTATGCATTATTCAAAATGGTGCATACTCTATTTTCTAAAATAAAACAGAAAATACAGTATGCACCACTGATCTACTTCTTTTTAGTAGATCAGTGTCTATTCCAGAATCTGGAGAAGATTCCTCTCTATGTAATGATTTCAAAATTTGTCATATTTGGGCTTCCACTATCAATGATACCACTTTAATGATACCACTGAATGCATTCTTAAAAGTCATTCATTCATTCATATTACTTCAGAATTGCTAGAGCTCAGATTTTACTGTTGTAATAAAACATCTCTAATGACAAAATACTCACCTTTGCCTATGATTATTTGTTTTTAATGAGTTATACTTTATTGCATGGTATTATGTGTTGATATGTTGCATAACCTCTGCAGTAAAGGCAGTCTCTGGGTTATGAACGAGTCACGTTCCTGAGACCATCTTTAAGTCAATTTTGTATTTAAGTCGGAAGACATACCTTTTTAATGACTGAGGTGGTGAGGGGCGAAACCAGGCTTCACCCAAGGGCACAATGACTTAGGACAGCATCAGCTGAAAGTGGGGGTGGGAGGGAGGGAAAGAAAAATGGCAGCCAAGCACAGAGCGGGAGTGCGGTCCTGGCGCTGTCCCGTGGGTGCAGCACCCAGCGGGACCTCGCGCCCCTCCCGGCCCGTGCTGTTCGTAAGTACAGATGTCCGTAACTTGGACGTTCGTTAACTGGGGACCGCCTGTACATATACTGTTGGTATATATATGGTACAGTCTGTCTGTATTTCGCTAAATAATGCAATGTTACACCCTAGAATTCCTGAGTTTCTTTCTGAAGACATGGGGGAGGCACAGAAATCTTCCATTAAAGTATTTCACAAAGTATATACAAAAGAAAAGGGTGGGTATAAAAACAAATAAAAAAGTATTTCTAAACAGTTTTCTCTTTTTGCACTATGCTGTGGCCATTTACATTCCGTGCCAAATATAAAGAAACAATTCATCAGAAATGTTCTGTCAAATAAGAAAATGCATCCTTTGGTGTATTATCATTATTGTAACTAACTAAGCTTTAAGATGATACACTTTTTTATACAAAACTATTTCAATTTGTAGAAAATATTAGCAAACGAAAATTACAAGACCCTCTTTTCCTTGACAGCATGTTACATTTTTTCTGTTACTATATTTGGGACTAATCAGTCTGTGTAGAGCAGATTCAACGTCTGTTGACTGTTTCATGGCCAAAATATATGATAGGACATTGTATTACAAGCCTAAGTATGTCTGGAGTCCTGGGATCCAAGAACTAACAATTTTTAGATCAAGTAATGAATTGGATAGTGGAGGTAGTTGCACATCTTTGGATGAAAATGTTTCAAAGAGTTCCTGTTTTCCATTTTATTTTCATTGAAAAACAATCTGCTTTCTATGGGGAAAAAAATTATTTTTTGGTCCTGAAAAAAAGCTGAAAACTGAAAAGTTACAGCATTCAGCCCAAGTGGGATGGATGGGTGGGTGTGCGGGAAGGGATTAATGACAAATTAGGATTTTCCTTTGGGGGGAGGGGGTAAACGTTTTCTACCTAGCTCTGCTAAATGATCTTTTTACCAAAGAATCAGTTGCATTCTAAGTATCAGTTGCTGTAATTGAGGGAAATTTGCTGTTTAACTCTGTACATCCAAGAAAAATATAATACCACCAGGGACCTTGTTCAATGCCTATTAAAGTTAATAGAAAGACGCCAAATGACTTTAATGGGAATTAGTTGAGACCTTGTGTGCATAGCACATTTTTTGGATGCTACAAAGTAAATCAATATTAATACTGCATCCAGTTCATGCAACTGGTGAAACAGTAGATGAAGGAATATAGAAAAACAATTTCAGGCAGAAATGCTGAGTTTTAAATTCAGATAGCTTAGTAAGGTGTAAATCTTTTTATTAAAGTATAAACCATGCATCCCCACAGACCTAGATATAGATGGGGTGAATGTCTCAGGTTGCAATTTGTTCATGGGCCCCAAGCAGTGGGCGCCTCCACCATGGCAGGGCTTCCCCCTTTTGGTAGTGAGGAGTTATATGAGTGGTATTTTATGAATTTTCTCCATCTCTAGGAAAACATCCATCTACCACTGCATTCCATTTTCCTTATGCACTTGGTTCTTTGGGTATTTTGTCTTAGGGCCCTGCTACACATTCAGTTTAAAGCCAGACAAAAACTAGCTATTGAGTCATTACACGTTTTCAACCACTAACTTTATAGCTGGTTGGCTTGCTTTACAACTGGATATTCATTTTTATCAAGTGATAATTAATTTGTACTTGTGGCTGGTCTTAATTTGCACATGTGGGCTATCTAATTTTAGTATGCAATTAACCATTTACTTGCATAATATATACAAAGTGTAGCAGGGGTCTTATAATCACAGAATAAGGTGTGAGACAATGTTTTGCATTAGGCAGAATAATTTCCCCTTTTGCTTCTCCCACTGGAAGACTCACCAAATACTTCAAATGCATTCAAAAAAGGAAGTAGATTCAGATATGTTAAATGCAACTCTGCATTTATTTTAAGTGCTGTAGAGCCACACTCTAACTGTCAGTTGAACCCTGCAACTGCACAGACATCAGTAAGGCTGAACAACTTTAAAACATACCTAAATTTAACATGAAGAATTCAGCAATAAATTAGGCTGATCATCTCCCATTGCCTGATTGCTACAGTTGTCCCTATAACAAAAAAGTAAGAGTAAAGAGCTCTTCTAAAATATTTGTATCAGCTGTTCCCTGCAGGAGATGCATGCCCAAAGGTGTGTACCCACTCTTCATCAGAAACAGTAGCAAATCATACAGAGTACCTTCCATTACGCAGTTCTCCTATCTGTTTCAAAGTCAGTGTATAACCCACCACTGCTGTGAATGTTCAGGATTTTTCTTCATTTAGGCTTTCACTCTTTGCTGAGAATAATTCTTGTACTTGTTTTGCTGTTTTCTTTGCAATTCTGCTGCTTCTTTTTCATGTTTTAAATGCTATACAGGTACTAATTCAGTTTAGGAATTTGTGTCTTGATGAATAAATTGTTGTGACCACATGCACACATTTTTGTATCTAGTGCTAAATTTGGCTTGCTGAGCAAAATGGAGAAATAAAAAGTTAATAAGGGCAGGAAAATGTAGTGAGTGTATTAGATGACAGATCACTTTCTGGTTAGGAAACTAATTTGAACTCTGCATGTCTGTAGTCTACTCCCTCAACTGCTGTTGAATTCCTATACAATCATGGACAAATCACATAGGTTTATTTCAGGTTTTGTCTTTCTCTATGAAAGAAACTTGATAGACTTAGATGTTTCAAGTGTAACACAAACACTGATACACTCAGAAGTAGTGGCTGTTTCTGAAAGCTTGAGCTTTTGTGTCTCAGGTTCTCTAAAGGAAAATGAGGATAATATTTCCCTATTCCCTGGGCACATTCTGAAAATAAATTAATTGATGTTTGTGAGGAACTTGGGATAACATGTTGTGAGGAACTTGGAATAAATGTCTACTTTTTAAATAAATAACATGTCTACTTTTTAAGGGCTCTTGTATGCAGTTTGCAGAGTCGGTACGTCTCTCATTTAGGATGCCTATACATGAGCACAGAGGCTGCTCTGATGTACTGTAATTACAGTGCATCAGAGCCGACTCAATTAATCAAGTCTGCTGGAGCATGGTAATTACCGTGCTCCAGATGCCTCCTGCATCTTATGTACCAGTGTCTCCATGCTTAAAAATGGTGGTGGAGGCACTTGAACTAAAGCTGGTCAAACAAGCTTTAAAGTGCCCCTGCTGCCATTTTTAAGCATGGGGACACTGATACATGAGATAACACAGTGCTTTAATTAGAGCAGCTCTTGGAGCCAATCTAATTACAACACTGTACCCCCCCACCCTGTGAACAAGTGTAAAAGCACCTTTGTTTATTTTTATATACTTATACAGTTGCAGTAGGAAAAGTTAGGGTGCCCTTCCTGTCCCCCTCAACTTCAAAATGCGGATGTTTCTGTTATGCAAGTCTTCCAAAGATGTTCCTTCCAATAAACATATTCATTTGTATAGTCCTGGAGATAACACTGGAGATTCCAGGAGAAATCAATACTGTTAAAATAACTTAACTGAAAAATTCAAACTATTGTTCAGTCAAGAAAATGTTTTCACTGTATTCCTAGTTCTACTTTACAGCCTGCTTAATTCTCAAATTAAATGCTAGCCTTACAAGGAGAGTAGTACTAGCATATTTCTATTAAAGATAGGATTCTATTAGCACATTCTTGTCCCTGTAGCTATAAGTTATCTGCAGAGGATGTTTCAGCACTTTTAGACTGTTTCCTGTTGCTATATTGTTTGTTTCTGCAAAACTAATGTCATGAGCAAAATCAAATCTAATATAGCCAATTTGGTATATGTCTGTTCAGACCTAAATTAGGGAATTCTACAGCAACAGAATGATGGCTTTGTTTAACTCTATGAGAAAAAACATACATGACAATTTTTAATTAGTAGCTACTCCTTTGCTTATGCAGGTCTTTATGCTGTACCCACTGGCATGCTAAAACATAAACAAAGGCTGTAGCAACACTGAATGAATTTGTACCACCAAAGTAGTACAAATGTTGGATACCTGAATTATGTGTAAATGCTCACAAAATAGCCAAGTGGAACAAGTTAACCAAAAGAAAAGCTAGGGGAAGGCCATTTCAGACATTTGGGTTCTTCTTCTTGTGTCCTTGTCATAAACTAGATGTTTTTTCCAGAATTGTGCACAAGCAATGGCTTTTTCCATTGCTGCAGTGAGGTCCTCCTTCATACAGGTCTCACCAAGGACTGGGCAAATGAGCAGGTGCTTCATAGTCTGCAGTTCACCTCACATGCATATATTCATGTCATTAAAGTTGCAACACTCGATCATATTTGTTTTTGATCTTCCAGCTTGCATGTGCAGGTGATTCAGGCATTGCCATTTTGGCCAATCTAAATCAGCCCCTCCGGGAAGGCTCTCCTAGGGCTCCAGGTCCATTTCAGAGCACCTGATTCTGCATAATCTTTCCTTCCATAATCTCAGTTGCACCCTGTCAGTCATCATATTCAGTGATGCAACACTGGTCACAAAACTCTTTCATGTTTTAAGCCGTTTAGCTATTTCTATGTGGCCATAGAGTGGATACCTGGGGTCTTCCATCTGCTTTGATCTTTCTTTTTGATCCTCTACCTTTCTTCTGATATCAGGTGGTGCAATGCCAGCCAGTAACTACAGCTATTCTTTTGTGTTGGCTTTAGAAATCCTGTTATTTCATGACAGATATAGTTTAGAGCAGGCATGAACTGAACATTCCCTTACTGGACATGCATACTCTGCAGTGGAGTAATACAAGGCAGTAGCAGTGGTCTGTAATGTAGCTGGGTTCACTGCCCCCTTCAAAGTGATCAACTTTAGAAGTATGTTGTTGCAGGCACAGATTTACACTTTTGTCTTCTCTACATGTACTTTGAAGGTAAGTGTTTGGTCCGATGTAACCCCCAAAGTACACATGATTTGGGTGATTTGTCAGTGAGATTCCACCACAAGAGATGCTTAATTTCTGCTTGGCTTCCCTATAGCATAGGTGAAAAGCTGTGACCTGCATCTTGGTTGGGTTAGCACAAAGCTGGTTCTTACTGTAGGAACCTGAGAGGCTGCTCAGTGCACATCAGTCTGTTCTTGACAATGGTGAATTCCTTCTCTTGTGATGTGATGCATAGATCATCAGCATATATGAAGCTCCTTATATTACATGTGTGAGTTGGTCATTAGCATATATATTAAAAAGGATCAGTGTTAGTATGCTACTTTGTGGGAGGCTGTTTTGTTGTCATCTCCAGTGGCCCTGTTTCTTTCACAGTTCTATGTGAAAACTTCTGTTCTTCAAAAGAGATCAGATGAGCTACCCTAAGCGGTAGCTGTGTATCATATTATAGACTTTGGCAAGCAGATTTCAGTGGTTGCCTGTGTCATATGCCACTGAATGGTCTATAAACACAGCACCTATTATCATCCCTTTCTCCAATCCATCTTCTATATGCTGGGTAATATTTAGTATTTGGCCAGGGCAGGACATGCCTGAACTAAATCCAGCTTGTTCTGGTATTAAAGGTTGTTTGATACTTGGACTGAAGAATCCCATGTACCACTACAGGCTTAGGACCAACTGGCTAAGCCACAACTCTGCAGAAAAGGACCTGGGGGTTACAGTGGACAATAAGCTAAATATGGGTCAACAGTGTGCCTTTGTTGCCAAGAAGGCCAACAGTGTACTGGGCTGCATTAGTAGTATTGTTGCCAGCAGATTGAGAGAAGTAATTATTCCCCTTTATTCTGCACCAGTGGGGCCACATATGGAGAACTGTGTCCAGTTTTGGGCCCCCCACTACAGAAAGGATGTGAACAAGTTGAAGCAGAGTGCAATGAAAATGGCTAAGGAGTTGGACTCCATGATTTACGAGGAGAGACTGAAAGAACTGGACTTATTTATTCTGCAGAAGAGAAGACTGAGGGGGGATTTGATAGTAGCCTTCAACTACCTGAAGGATGGTTACAAAGGGGATAGAGCTAAACTGTTCTCAGTGGCAGAAGAAAGAACGAGCAATGTTCTCAAGTTGCAGCAAGAGACATTTAGACTGGTTATTAGGAAAAACTTTCTCACTAGGAAGGTGGTGAAACACTGGAATGACTTACCCAGAGAGGTAGTAGTATCTCCATCCTTGGCGGTTTTTAAGGTCTGACTTGACAAAACCCTGGCTGGGATGATCTAGTTGGAAATGGTCCTGTTTTGAGAAGAGGGTTGGACTAGATGACTTGCTGAGGTCCCTTCCAACCCTACTTTTCTATGATTCTATCATATGAGGTGAAAGGTAATTGAGGATAAGGTGTTCACAAAGCTTAAAAAGATGGCAAAGAAGTGACTGCATCTAGGGAGACAAAGTGCTTTATCTAGGGAGAAGGAATCACCAGCACACTTATGGGCTGGGAGATGACCTTTGCAGCAGCATAGTGGCAGAAAGGGATCTCAGAGTCATAGTTGACTCCAAGGTGAATATGAGCCATCAATGCAATGAAGTAATCGGCAAAGCTAACTGCATTCTATCATGCATTAGTAGGCTCATCATGAATGGGTCCAGGGAGGTGATACTTTCTCTCCATGCAGCACTGGTATTGCTGCAGTTGAAGTACCATGTCCAGTTTTGGGCACCGCACTTCAAGAGGGATGTGGATAACCTTGAGAGGGTCCAAAGGAGGGCCACTCATATGGTTAGGGGCCTGCAAGGAGAGACTGAGGGACCTGGATCTCTTCAGCCTCCACAAGAGAAAGCTGAGAGGGGATCTTGTGGCTGTTTACAAATTAATCAAGGGGAAGGGTAGGGCAGCAAGAAATAGAAGATGCTTTGTTTACCAGGCACCCCTTGAAATAACTAGAAACAACAGCCACAGACTGACTAAGCGCAGATTTAGGTTGGAGATCAGGAAGACCCTCTTTACGGTAAGATTTGCCAGAATCTGGAATGGACCTCTAAGGGAGGTGGTGCTCTCCCCTACTTTGGAGGTCTTTAAGAGGAGACTGGACAAGCACCTAGCTTGTCATATGACCCCAGCACTCTTTCCTGCGCAGGGCACTGCATCAGACTTGATGATCTATTGAGGTCCCTTCCCACCCTATGAAACTGAAACTATGAAACTCTGACATTGGCCTAAAGTTTTGGGCCAGAGGCATCCTTTCCTGGCTCTAGCAGAGCTAGTACATGGGCTTGTCTTAATAGTTTTGTTACTCTAAGGGTTGATGAGTAATTGTTACAAAGGCATAATACCACTAACTTGGTTGCAGGACCAAAGTGCTTGATCTACTCTGCATATGTCATTGAGTGCAGCTGCTTTGCTGTTCAAGTGACTTATTCCAGAATCAAGTTCACCCATTGTGTAGAGTGCTAAACTGATTTTTCCTTCAGATCAGTTTGCCACCCAATCCGTGTTTTAGACTGTTTGTTTGAAGCTTTACCATTGAGCAGAAGCTGGTGAGCCACTTGGTTGGCTATGATGTTGCTGTACTTTCTTTGCGTCATTACTCAGCATGCAAATGGTTAACTGTGCTTTCCTGCTAGTATGGCTCATATCTAGTCCTTTGATCAATTCTTTCAATTTCCATTGTGTTTCTTCTTGGAGCTTGTTGACATTAACATTGTTGGAGCAGAAGTGTTCATACCATGATCCCTGTCAGATTCCAATGAATCTGTTAATATCAAGGTATTTAGCAAAATTTAGCAATCTCATGACATTTAGGTGACATGAAGTTATGCACTCATTGGAAAGGACTATTTTGGCTATAGCAGGGTTTCCACTATACTAGAATAGGTCAGACAATCTAGTATTCCAGTAGTTTCTACAGAATTTAATACTTATGGTTGTGAGAGGAGTTTTCTAAATTTGACTTGGTACAGTATTTTCTTCCTCAGTCTGTAACCAGGCAGTTTGAAATAGTAATTCTGAGAGATTTGAATTGCACCTATTTACCTCCTTACTCTAATACCTTATGAAAATAATCTGAATGTTAACAATATTTCTCTGTTGATTGTTTTATCAGAAAAAGACAGCTAACATATAATATCCAGTAATATTGAAGGGAGTAAGTTGTAGATATTGGCTGAGAAATACTAAGTAAGATTTTTTTTTCTGTCATACACTGGACTGCTCTACAGTGTATTGCATTAATCTTCATCTTTCTAATGCTTTGTTCATGCTAGTTTTAAATGAATCAAGCCATGTTGCTATCACAGTTGCAGGAAAGTACTCCATAATCTTCTAGATCTCAGTGGAAGGAGAATTCTCTTAATTTTTTTTCTCACCAACCCTAACTTCTACTAGTTACAACCTAGCACCCAAGGTAAACTATGTGAGAAGAGGAAAGGATGGAAAAAAGGTCAACAATACCAGGAGAGGAGGTACAGTGGAGAAACCAGCAGAAACTCGGATATGCCTACTTCCACTATTTATTTTTTCATTTCAGACTCTGGTTTATGCTATAACCTAAGGGTTGGCAACATTTTTGGGCAGAGCGTCAAAAACATCCGCAACCTCAACTTGTCAGATGTTGGCGTGCAGGGGGTGGGTGGCCCAATCCTTGTTGTGGCAATGCAGCCCCGGCCCCTTCCCCACTGTCCACCCTGAGGTACACGTACAAAACAAAATGCCTTCACGTGTCATGCTGTGACACACATGCTGGAGGTTGCCTACCCCTGCCATAAACCTTAAAAAGACAGGAAAACCAAGCAAAGTTATACAGGAGATCAATATTTACATTTACGTGGGCATGGAAGCGTCAAAACACATGCAAAATCCTTGGCAGTATGGGGGCTGAACTTGAGGAACAGCCCATCTGTGAAGAAGGTTATTAAAGGCACCCCGGTGACAGCTTTTCCTGGAACGCTGTAATTTCCCAGCTGCATGGTTGTGTGTGCGTGTGTCGGGGAAACAGGGTCATTTCTAAACTGAAACTCCCTCACCCTCTCAGGCTTTGCCTACCCTTTGCCCTGCTAAAATGCATAGAAAGGCTTGCATCAGGGTTGGTGGGAGGTGTGTGAGTCCAGGGAGGGCTGGGAAATAGCGAGGCCTGATCCACACCTGCAAGCGCAGGGTGGCATAAACAGTACTTCGATACCATGGAGATGGGGATGCTATAAAAATCGTAGCTGGAAAGACACCCTCCCCCACACGCTCCCAGCAAGAGCAGGAGGGAGAGCCTTAGAGGCACCTCTTTGCCTTTCTTAGCTGGGGGTTAGGGGACGCCCTGAGGAGGCAAGGGGGCCACGAGGGGAGGTGCAGCGAGAAGGGAGAGCGGGCTGCCCCGCGCAGAAGGGCGGAGCAGATAAGGGGAGGCTGGATGCCCGCAGCTGTGACAAAGCTTTTCCTCTCGCACTTGCGGAGGCAAGGGGGAGCCACCCCACCCTAGCCCGCCCATCCGCTGGTGCAGGCCGCCCATCCCCGGAGCCGCAGGCAGGGCCGGCCGGGTTGGCTGGCGCGTGGCGGGGCGGGGCGGGGCGGGGCGGGGGGTGGGGACAACAAAGCCCAGCAGCTGTCAGAGCTGCGCGGCAAGAGCACGCGCGGCGGGCCAGGGCGGGTCGTACTGGGGCCGTGCCGGGCAGGGCAGGTGAGTCGCGTCAAGTGCATTTAAAGCGGTACAGCCCCTGAAGTTGCGGTGGCCCCTTGCTGAACCCCAGGCGCAGCTCGCCCTCCGCCGCCCGGGGGCTGCCACGCTGGCACGGCCCGGGCCTGCCCGCGGGAAGGTTCAAGCCGCTCCCTGCGCGGGGCGGGGGCAAGCTTTGTGGCGCGGGCGCTGGGTGCTGCGGCGGCGGCGGCGGCTCCTGCCCACCCCTGCTCAGTCCCGGCCCCAGGTGCGGCCGCGGCTGCTGGGGGGAGGGTGGCTCTGCTGCCCCCCTCCCCCACCCCCAAGGAAATGTTCCCCTGCTGGAAAAGTCAGGGCAGTTAGCGCTAAGTCAAAGGCCGCTGGCGCTTCCCCCTCTCTCCCCGCGGCTTCTGGCACCTCAACCCAGAGTAAGTGCCAGGCCTGAAATAAGACAGCTGGCATAGAGGGCCCACGGCATAGCGCACTTCGAAAGAAGGGGCAGATGCGCCTTGGGGTGGCCTGGGCTGGCCAGAGCGTCTGCCATTTGGGTATTGGAGCCACTCAGCATGGGGTTGGGGGGTTTTTTTATGCTTTTCTACCAGCACTTTTAGCTGGAAGTGATCTGCAGGGCTATCATTTGTGCTTGCATAAGAGAGAACTAGAGACAACTGTCACTTGCTCTGCTGAGCTGCTTGCTGACCATGCTAAAGCGCCTTAGTGCTGCCCTCACAATCCCCAAAAATTGTTACTTGACTGCAGCATGTTAATGAATGTCGCCACCATGTGAGGGCTCCTCCAGAGTAGTTTTTATCTTGGCTATACCGTGTCTGTATATGTGGAGGGGCTTCCGTATGAGGAGAGACCAAAGAAGCTAGGCCTCTTCAGTTTAGAAGGGAGAGACTTGAGTGGGGACATGATGAGGGTTTACAAAATACTAATTGACAAAGAGAAAGGAGATATGGATTTATGATATTTATTCCCTCACACAATCCCTGAGGAACTCAGGGTCACAAACTGAAAATAGTAGGTAGAAAGTTTAAAACTAACCAAAGGAAGTTGTGTTACAGCGTGTAATTAAAGTGTGGGACTTGCTGCCACCAGATGTTGTAGAAGCTGACAGTTTAGCCAAATTCAAAAAGGGATTGGAGGAAAGGGGCATAGGTAGTTATTGGGCATGGGAGTTAGGGGTGCAGCCTACTTAAGGGTACAGCCTCCCTCCAAATGACCTTAAAACCTGGAGGCTGTAAGTGAAAGAAAAACAGCAGGGGGGAAAAAGACTTGCTTATACCCAGTTCATTCTCCCTTTAAGCATCCTCACAAGGATGCAGGGCAGGATGGCTCTACGGTCTGACCCAGTAAATCACAGTTTTTATGTGCTTGTGTACCAGAATGTTTTGGGAAACCTACTAAGCTTTCCCTGACAATTGGCACAGGTAAGTGGGTAGTAATGTTGTGAGCACTACTGGAGATGGGATGCAGATGCCCAGCTTGGCTGGACCTGTTCCAAGAAGCATATGGTAGCAAAAACACTGCCTAGTTAGTGTCCTGACACTTCGTCTGTTGATTTGCAAATACTTCATGAAAAAACCTAAGTGTTGTTCTCATTTTACATAGAGAAACTAATAGTAGAGAGGAAAATGATCCCAGTGACATGCAGCAGGTCAATGTCAGAGCCAGGAATTAACGAAGATCTCTTAACTCTCAATTCACTACCCTCTCTGCTGCCCTATGCTACTTAATTAACCTAGCAGTTCTTGACATGTAGGTAGTAAATAGTTATATTAGAAACCAGTTAAGTTTAAGGGTGCATGGAAACTTAGATAAGCATTTAAGAGAAGATTGCCATCCTTGGGGGATTCTGTTATTAGCCCCTCACAGCATCTCGAATTGTTTCACATTTGTACATCAATGGAGTACACACGTTCACTTCTGCATTAATTTAAATTACGCAGCGTAACCCATTTGGATATTGCCTACTCACTCTATAATAACCATCCAATGCAGGCTTCTGTACTTCTTGTAAGATAGTTGTAAAAGGAGTTTTCACTCAAAATGCCGAGTAATAGAAAAGATCAAGTGTGAGGAAATTGCATTGTAATGAAAGCATGCAAGTGAGCCTGCCTGATGAATCAGCAGGCTGCATTCACTGAAAGGTATAGCAGCTACTGCATTGAAAAGTAGAGAAATAACAACAGGGGTATTGAAATGTGTGCAAGCTCCACAATAGCACAGAGTATGTGATAGTTTATAAAATTGCTTTTCATATTTGTTAGTATTCTACCACTGATAATTTATTTCATTCACCAACTTAATCATTCAGGAAAAGGCCCTCATTGTTTCTATGGTGAATGATGAAAATAAAAAGTTTAAGATGCTCTATTCAAACAGGTATTTCCTTTCATCTGTCTTTCTCCATTGGGTATGTCTACATATGCAATTATGTGATTGAATAAACTAGCACAATTTCATCTGAAGTAAACTAATCTGGATGTCACTGTGTACATGTATGTTTTTAAGTGCAGCAATTTACCCTGCTGTGGGATAGTATTGTGTCTGACATGACTATTCAATGGTGCGGTAAATTAGTCTGCATAGGCCTAATTGCTGCGCATGTGTAGGTGGTGACACTTTACTGTGCAGCAAATTAGTCTACTGTGCAGTAAAGTGCACATGTAGGTGCATCTACTGTAGAGTAAATAAACAGAAGCAACAGAGTTTTTCATAATCTTACAACTTTTTAAGAAATCAGAGAATAGTTTCTGTGTTATGCTGCAGTGATTGTGTATTCTGCCATATTGCTATCACAGCAAAGACAAATCAAAAGGAAAAAAAGGTTATTTCTATAATGGAGTTGCAAAAAACAGATTTAAAATAAACAATTAACATTACTTCTGCTAAAGAGCAGCATCAGACACATAATGTGATGTTTATTTTTGGAGAAATACTTTGGTTGTTTTAAAAATATCATTTATTTGTTAAAGCAGTAAGTGTGTTCAGAATTATTTTAGATGAATACATTTTACTCCACAGGTTACGTAGGAAGGTGAATGAAGGGATTTGAGTTCAGACATGGGGGGGATTAAGGATTTTGAAAAGTGGCACATCATCACATAACACAAAACGCATCTTTTTTTCCAGTTAAAGAGAAACCAGATGCTTTACTAATGCTAGGGAACAACTACTATGTTATTCAATTTCAGATCAAAGCAAAAATATATGTGCAGGTAACTGTTGGCATGTGCACTAATTTGCTAGTTGATATATAAAGTTTGAAAGAAAAATAAAACAAGAGTAGGTGAAAAATAGTCAAAATAGTGAAAAGATATTGTGTCATAAATCCTGTAGCCTTCAGTTAAATATACATCTCTTATTCAGGTTCATAAAACAAAATCTAGCCTTCTTGAGCATCTTATCAGTGCCTCCAGTAATTCACTGTCAGTTATTTCTACATCTGGGTTGTTATTACCACACCAGATTTAAGGTTTTTAACTAAAGCTAAAAACAGTCTGCAAGGCTGTGAAATGACAGAGATATAACCAGGAATGGCTGACAGACAGCAGAATTGCAGAAGAAATGAAAGTTTGAATGGTGGAACATCAAGACCACTAAAAAGGATAGAAGGTTGTTAATACCTGTGGAATGGAGAGAGATTAGCAAAAATCTGAGAGTTGACCATGAGTCATGAAGTCAACTGACTCTCTCAGCACTGCCTGAATAGAAATACTGCTGCCTCTTCTAGGTAGGTGTTCTTAAGCTTTGGGTGGAAGAGGAATCAAAGGGGGCTGCAACTGTGCCACTGCACTCTCATTGGATCCACCTGTGAGTTCAGACCAAGGTAAGGCCTTGGTCACCAACTTTGGATTTCTCTTATTGAGTACTGTAGAATGGCAGAACTGCTAGCTTTAGATAACAGAACATAGAAGAAAAAGCTATCTGCTTTAGCACGCTTCCCTAGTACTGGAACCATTCAGTACTTTTTTTTCATTTACAAATAACTGAATAAATACTGTAACCACTTCTCACACTTCAGAACGTGTTAGAACAGCGGTTCCCAATCTATGGAACATGTACCACCAGTGCTATGTAGACAAACTGTCAGTGGTATGTAGGATTACCATGCATCCAGGTTTTCCCATATATGTCGTCTTTCTTATTTTTTTGGCCCCTTGTCCTCTGTCTGGGCAGGTTTTTAAAAATGTAAGCAAACGCCTGGGTTTTTGCTTCACTTCTGCTTTTCCTTGAAGCTGAGGGCAGCGGGAGAACAACAGCCTCAGCAGCTGCTGGCTGGCTGGCGCGTGTGTGTGTGCGCGCGTTGCAGGTTGGTAGGGCAGGGGCTGCAGGTCAGTACTGGAAAAAATTGCTGGTGATACTTAAGGTTGTACACTTTCAATTGGTGGTGTACAATTTGTCAGTTTGGGAACCACTAGGTTAGAGAACAAGTTAGGATATAGGCAGATGTAACAATTGTGTTGGTATCAAAGCTGTACAGACTGTTGCAATGCAACAGTTACATCTGCACAGGATGCAAGTGAAGCAGAATGGCTCCAACTTAAACCCAGCCTCATTCAGGGTCAAAGTAAGAGCAATTTACCTCACTTGTATTGCTATAGGATTGTGCACGTGTAACAGTTAGAACCTAACAGCTACTGCATGCTCCCCTGCCCCTTTTGAAATGCCTGAAATACTGGTGTATACATTTGTCCAGTCCTTCTGTCATGAGTTGCGTTGCAATTAACTTTCCCAAACTTCTTGCTTATCCTCTTTTGTTTTCCCCCATCTTGTACAATAGACTCTTGGATTTAACCTCACCCATGTCTGTGTACACACAATAGGATTAGTGGGGTGAACCTCATTCAAAAAGTGAGAGACTAACCTGTTCTGCACCTCCCTAAGGCCATGCACCATCAATCTAATTGAGGGTACTCTTCAGTCTTTTGTCAGACTTCAGAAGTGACCCTTGGTTTTGGAAGCTCACATGAGGTACCTTGTTAGGGTCTTGAATTCCAGAAGCAGAATATTCAGCACTTTCTGAAAGCCAGGTCTGTTTTAAACTGCCTTTAGTTGGGTACTCTTGAAAACCTAGGCTTAACTTGTAAGCAGAAAAACCATGATTTTGCTAGGGTAATGGGAGTTCAGCATTACAGGGTGTGGAGGAAGTTAGCACCTTCTGGGGTTTGGCTTACAATGGCAAGGTACATGTTTATAACATAAGCATACTTCTAGTGTCTTTCAAGGCAGGGAAAAATAAGTTTTTTTTTCTATGACTTCACTTCATGGGGTGTGCCATGAGTTAATTTGACATGGTTTGGCAGACTATTCTAACCAGCTGCCCCACCATTTCTAATGCTGAATGTGGGGGGGGGGGTTGTTTGTTTTGTTTTTTTAACACTTTGGCAATAACCCTCTGGTACTTGTTCTTTCAAGGTTAAATCTTACGGCATTATCTTTAATCAGTGTTAAGGAACAGGACTTTTTGTGAGGGACTACAGACTTTGCTTCTCATTCAAAAAACCTACATGGTCAGTCACCTGAGGAGCAAAGAAAAGTGTATGAATAAAGGAAGAGATAAGGAGCATGCTATAATTAACTGTGACACCAACATCTCAAGTCCTCATTTTTCAGAAACTCAAAGTTATGAGTTTCTGATCTTCTGAAGGTATGTCTAGGTTTACTTTGAAGACAAGACTGTGAAGTTAGCAACTGATGTTAGAGGTTGTTTTGTGAAGAGTGTTCTCCCATCATTATATTCCAAAGTGTAATGGTTGCTTTGTTTCCACGTTGTTTTCAAGACAGCATTTGGTGAACTGGATCTGGTAGATTATATGGTGTGATAGATACCCATAGGTTCCATGGACTCTGAATGTTTGGCTGGGATTGACAGCCCTCCCCAGTGGTTTTCTTGAAGGTTTTGCATTTGTTGTTTCAGCCAAGCCAATTTCCTCTGATGTGTCTGATCAGCAAAGAGTTTTCTTTTAAAGATGATATTCTAGGTAATGCCTTCAGAGTGGCAGATGTTTGTATATGCATGTAATCTGTGGTGGCAAGGATGTCATTTTTAAGGAGATGGCTTATGGTATGAATCTTGTTGAAGGAGTCTGTTGCATTTTGTAGAAAACTTATTGGTTTAAGGGTGGTTCCTGAGAATGCTGATAGTACCTTCACTGAAGAACTATGGCTGTTGGCTATGATGGGTCTGCCAGTATTTCTTTATTTTTGTGTTCTGGAACATGTAAAATGTTTCTGTGGTGGAAAAATGGAGCATTAGCTTGTGCAGTTTTTCTTGGAGTTTCCAAGGAAAGGATTTGATTTTTGTCTTTGAGTTTCAAGGTGAATAGTGGTTAGAGTCCCTTATAGTAGGTGGTGCAAAGGAGTTGTTTGTTAGCTTTGTTGATGTAATCCTCAGTCTCTAGGATTACTATGGGATCCTCCTTTGTCTGTTGATTTGATAAGTGTTTTGTGTTTGGATCTTGGGGACTATGTAACTTAAAAGAAGGAGAGGTTTTTGTAGTCGCTATATTTGCTGATTCTTCCAGAAGCAGTTGATGTAGTCCAAGATGTAGTTTCATTTTTTTGAAGAGTGTCTAGTCAGATGTTTGTTTCTTGTTCTTGAGTTTGCCTATGGAGAGAAGGTGGTTAGGGTAGATGGTTTTTATTGGTTGTGGAAAAATTTTTTCTTCTAATTCCTCATATACAATACCAAATGAAAATGGCTGAGCATAACCAATGCCTTGTAGGGCTACTCTTTCTTCCACTGAGTCTTACATAGAACATTACTGATTTAGTAGCCACTGGGCACATCTACACATGCCCCCCACTGCACAATTTGTACTGTGCAGTCCTTTCATACTAGCTTTAGCAAGTACTAAATGACTGTGTAGTACCTGCCACTATTTTGCAGTCCTGATGGTGCACAGGTCATTTCCGACCCTACTGTGCATTAGCAATGAGCTACTGTGCAGTAGCAGCAGCATCGCATTTAGTATACACTCACACTGCATCACCAAAATGACAAGTTATGTTGCATAGCTCATTACTACAGCAGTGTAGAGTCTCATGTAGACATGCCCACTTCTCATGATTTGAATTTCAACTTATTTGAGAGGACTGATGGTCTTATGGCTAAAGCACTGTTTGAAAGTCAGAACATTTGAGTTCCGTTCCTGGTTGTGCCTCCAAGTTCCTCTGTTTTGCTAAGAAACATGCTGTCATGTATCACTATGCCTCAATTTCTCCATCTGTAAAACCAGGGTAATTCTGCCCCTCCTTAGCTTCTGTATCTAGGTGAAAAAAAAATTCCTGCTTCTGCTCTTATTTCCTTCAACTCAACCATCTTGTTTTACTTACCCTGAACATGGCTTTTTGACTCAGCCCTTCGCATCTTTTCATGCTCTTCTCTCCTTGCCTTTATGCCATTCCTTATGCAAAAAAAGTCTCAATCTTGGATTACCTGGCACCCTCGTGAGCCAAATCCTACCTTAATATATGTTGAGGAGATCTTTGATCTAACAGTTAGGTTATACCTGTTAATGTGTATGGTTTTCATTGCTTTGCATAGAAACATTTTTTGTATATTTCTGTTCCATTTCATACAGTGATACCATGAATATACTGGTTCTTGGTGCTTTATTTAGGTAGATATTTGAAACTGGTCTTAGGTTGCACTGTTAGTGCAAAACCAGCAGAGGTATTTTAAACTAAGGTCTAATGTATTGTATCACCACTTATAACAAGGAAAAAAAAATTAACGTTTTTGGACCAAAGCAAAAGTTGATATGGAAAATTGTTTAGATTTCCAGTGGATTGCTGAATTGTCACAGGTAACACCAGTTAACAAGATGGCAATACTGAAGCAGGATGTTGAAATAATATAAATATTGTTCCATGGCAAAGATTTGACCATGTTAATTGCATGTAACATATCCACATAGCTTCCTTTGCTTTTTAAATGCTTTGGAAATATTGTGCAATGATGTACCTATCTAGCATTCATATTCACAGGAGTATATATGCCAGGCGACATGCGTATTAGATCAAACATATAGCTGATGTTTATTAACAGCTACTTATCAGGTTTAATGCTGAAACAACTAAGACTGAACCACTAGAATAAGATAACTTGTCTTGGCATTCAGTACTTTATATAGCATCATATGCATTGTAATCTCTCTTGCCTGCTTAATGGCCAGTGTAAAATGTCTTACTACTAGTGGCTGCATTCCACATCAACAGATTAAAGTCTGGATGACTATATTAAAGCTCAATGATATTAAGTATTTTTAAACATACAAGATATACAAGACACTGATGAAAACCATAAGTATTTTAATGGTCTCCTTTAGTTAAGCATTTGAGTTATTTCAGGTTTATCACTTAGCCTTTTAAATCAAAGACTGATTTTTTTTTTCTTTTTTTCTTCTTTTTGGCAAGTAAGTCTTGGCTGATATGAATTTTGGTAGCTTCTTAAAGTCATTTTAAGGAAGGAATTCAGATATTTCCCTCATCCAACATAGCATCCTCTAGGTCAAAAGATCCTTCTAACCTCCAGCTTGCTTCCTTGTCAACAACAATCCTCCTGGGTCGTATTCATTATAGAGAGTAGCAAGTTTAAAGGTGTAAGACCTTAAGACTTGCATGAATATTAAATAAGTTGCATCATGAAGATGATGTTTAGGCCTTATTGAAGGCCAAGTAACAAGTCTCAGGAGGAAAAAAAAAACTACAGATTAATCATTCTGCAGTGGATTCAAAATTAGCTTTGAAGATCAGAGATTAAAGGATGAAATATATGCCAATCGGAGAACCCTGATTGTTAGGTTTTGAATCCAAACTTGATCCATTGCCTCCTGGGGAATCTTGGCAAGGTTGACTATTTCTGATTATTAATACCAATGATCAAAACACAGGCTAAGGCTTCAAGTTTGAGGAAATAAGCAGATAAGGCCTCAGGCTCTCCCTGCCTAGCTGTTCTTCTGTCCCCACAGCCTGTTCCCTCTGCAAGGAGGTAAACCCTGTAATAATAAAATGGGGTGCTGCTTAATTCACAAAAGTTACAGTGCTTTGATTCTAAAATGGCTAAGGCACTGGTTCTTGACCTAAGTCACGTGGCTTAATTCGGGGGCTAAGCATGCTACTGCTGTATCAGTAACACTGGGTCCTATTTGTCTATAGAGCAAAAACACCTGGGAATAGAAATTTTAATCTAGATCTTCCAGGTGGCACTGGAGAGTGTCAACACTAAGCTAATTCTACACATCATAGAAACACTGAAATTCCAATCTGTAATGGAAAGCATGTATAATAATTCAAAACTCTTATGGTACTGGCCTGTTCACTCAAGTAGTTTTAGATTCTGCATGGACTATCCAGCAAAACCAATTTCATTTCAATACAGTGTATGCTAGATTGCTAGCTTCTACTGTAGTGCATTTAGTCAGTCTCTAATAGAGGGGACTTGCTGGTATAGGGCAGTCCTCTTTTAGAATATGTGCTGCTTCTATCATTCTGTTAACAGAAAAAATGCCTTTACCATGAAGCTAACTGTTCCCTGAAGCAAATAAGCAACATTAGTAAGAGAGAAGTTTGGGGGATTTTTTGTTTGTTTGTTGGTTGGTTGGTACAAGTGTATCTACACTCGGTTTATTACCAATATAAAAATATCACCACTCCTGACAGATGATGCTAGCAACAGTTCCTCTTTTAAATGTGACCCTAGACTTAGGGTTATAAGAGGCTCAAACGATGCCTTATTTATTTCATATTTTAAGACAAGAATATGGCTTAAAGCAGCTGAAATGTTTATTCTTTAAAACTTTTTTTTTTTCTGGGATCTCTCCTGGCATTTGAAGTTCTAGGCTGTGGTCTTGATGTAAATCTTCTCCTAATATCATAAGACACATTAGTGCATGAATTTACCCCCTCAAGCAAAATATATTAGTATATTAGTTTTGACTACTGCCTTTTCCTGTCTCCTACAACCTTCCACTTCCCTTATTCTTTCTGTATACAGTAAAATACCAACTGTCACAGGGGACCAACAGCAACTAAAAGTAAGTCATACACCAATTTTACAAAAGTTGAACAGCATTATCAGTCATGAACGAAATGATGAGGAAGAAGCTTGCTCAAAGTCCATGTTAAATTTTTAAAGCTATAGTAAAGAAACAAAAACTTGTACAATTCTACAGAATAATGGAAACAACTGTCTACTATATACTTATCTGTTTTAGGTACTGAAACAAGTTTTTTTTCATGGTTGGCAATGTGTACGTAGTTCTAGCTATCAATCCATCTTTGAAACTTTAGACCCAGGCTCTCCCCCCTCATAGCATGCTTAGTTTTTCAGAAGAGAGAGTTCAATAGGATGTAGTCTACCACCCACACCCTCCTCCCAATCACCACTTGGCACACAAAATGAAGTATTTGTACAGCTCATTTAACCTCTGACTTGTAGCTTGGATACTGTCAAAAGTCAGATTATGATCTTTCAGACTGAAGGAAACATGGGTCTATACTTCAAAGAAGAACCTGCCTTTGAAAGGGGAGTTAGACTGGTCAGCCTGACTTCAATACCTGTGAAGCTACAGGAACAAATTTTAATACCATAAATATGGAAGCATATGGAAGATGGAGTGATAACTAGCAGCCAATGCAGATTTCTTAAAAACAAGTGAGCCAAACCAACTTGGTTTCCTCCTTTGGTGTAATTTTTTTGGTGAAATGAGGAGCATTTGGTAGCAGGGATCCTGGTTTTCCCTGATCAAAAAAAATTGTAAAATCTCTGATTTAAAAACCCCCAAAACTATGATTTAAAGTCCCACCTGGCCCTGCTCATGCCCTTCACTTCCCTTCCCTCCCCTCCCCTCACAACTCTCCAGCCCTAAACCAGAGAGGGCTCTCAGCTGCCAGGGCTATGGGGCCAGGGACCCAAATCTGCAGCTCCTTGTCCCCACCAGAAGACAGCAGGTGCTACAGCAGAAGGAGCATGATGCCTGCTCCCCGTCTGTTGTGAGCTCCAGCAGGGACAGGGTCAGCTCCTGGTAGAAGCATGCACTCCTGGGTGGCAGTGGATATCTGGGGGGGCAGGGACATGGCAGGTGCATGCTGTGTGTGGTTTCCCTGAAGGGCTAATAGCGCACCACTGTGGATCTACACACTGCCAGCCAGGGGGGCACTCTTGTGAGAAGCTGGCTGGGGGCTGAGGGAACAGGGAAGAGTTGAGGAAAGCCCCACATGGACCTGGAGCAGCGTGGTATTGGCCCTTCAGGGAAGCTGCATATGGAGGTGCAGAGCTCGCTCGGGCCAATACTACGCCACTTCTGATCCACGTGCTATTGGCCAGGCAGGCACTCCATGTGAGGCTTTCCCCAACATCTCCCCACTCTCTCAGCCCCTAGCCAGCTTCCCACAGGAGTGCCTACCCAGCTGATGGCATGTGCACCCAGAGCAGCACAGTATCAGTCTTTCAGGGAAGCCACAGATGGAGTCATGTAGCCCACTCAGGCCACTACTGTGCCACTCATGGTCCACATGCCAGCGGCTCGGCAGTCAGGTTTTCTCTGTTTTTTCATGGGAAATGGAAAACTTGGATCCCTGGACATAAGGTACCTGGACATCTAGAACTGTGTGACATGTTATTTTCATAACTAAATTAGGGGAAGTTGGGGTCCATAGAATAACCCTTAGGTAGACACATACCTGGTTGCATAACTTCAAGTAAAGTGCAACTCTTAAAGAGTTAGTGTTAGACTGGCAGGAAGTCTCAGTTACCATTCCGGGTGGAATAGAGCCCAATATTGTTTTAAAATTTTTATTAAGGATTTGGATGAAGAATAAAATGTTATGTTAATCAAATTTGCAAATGATGGGAAGCTACAGAGGAGATGGAAATTTCATCTTATCCTCCCTTACAAGTGCTGGGCTGTAGACCATAAAAATTAAACTCAGACAATTTTCAGAAATTCAGTGTTGCACATGAAGAAAAAACAAACATGCAAGTGCAGAATAGGGGATCTCATCAGTGCTCCTGCTATCTGAGTTAAGGATTTGGAGACCATGGTGGATCACAGATTCTACTCGAGTCAATGTGATGCTGTCACACACAAAGCAAATGCAATTTATGTTGCATTAACATAAATATTGTATGCCAAACACAGGAGGTGTTAGTGCCACTCTCCTTGGTGCTGGCTGAGCCTCAGCTGGAGTACTATGTCCATCTAAGTTGCTTTTTAAGAAGAGTGTCAAGGATCCAGGGGGAAGTGACAGAGATAAGGGGGCTGGAATGTCAGCCATGTGAGGACAAGTTGAAGGAACTAGGTATGCTTAGTTTGGAAGGTTGCCATGAAGAAAGTTTTCCTTTGCCACAGAGGTCAGGACACAAAGGATGCACTACATGTTGCTCTATGGTGACACAGGAGATGCACTACATCACCATATGGCACACTATGGCAGTGTTGCAATCATGTGGGTTTACATGCAGTTGCCAGCTATGTTGCTATAGTGGCATGCTCGCCTGGCATAGCATGTTGCTACAGCAACACAGCAGTGAAATCTCACTGTGCACTGCACATACAGTACAGTATCACCCATACTACTCCATGCTTTAGTACTTCCAAAAGAAAGTATGAAAGCATGGCACTGTAGCAACATCACCATATGACAGTGTAGATGTGCCTAAAGAGTTTAAATGACAGAGAAACAGTATTAGATCACATCTCAGGAAGAGCTTCCTAACTAAAGGCTGAAGGACAAAAGAACATACTTCCCAGGGAAGCTGTGGTATCTCCTTCACTGGAGATCTTTTAGGAAAGGCTGAATAGGCATTTGGTTTCATAGATTTCAGAGACATTAGGGCTAGAAGGGACTTTGGAAGATCGAGTCCAGCCCCCTGCCCAAAGGGCAGGAAGTCAGCTGGGGTCATAGGATCCCAGCAAGATAAGCATCCAGTTTGCTCTTGAAGGTGTT
>JAGPOW010000261.1:71765315-71776660 GCA_030014935.1 Caiman crocodilus | reverse complement strand
TCAGATTCTCATCCACCCACTTGCTGAGCCTGTCCAGGTCAGCCTGGATCACCCACCTGCCTTCTGGTGTGGATGCTTTGCCCCAAAGTTTGGTGTCATCGGTGAACTTGGCCAGTCTGCTTCTGACTCCAGTGTCCACAACATTAATGAAGATGTTGAACTGTATGGGTCCAAGGACAGAGCCTTGGGGGACCCCACTGGTCACAGGACACCATGATGAGTGACTTCCATCAATTACTACCCTATGGGTCCAACCACAGATCCAATTTTCCAGCCAGTGGATTGTGGAGGACCCAAGGCGACATTTGGCCAGTTTCTCCAAGAGGCGATCATAGAAAATCAGATCAAAGGCTTTTTTGAAGTCAAGATATATGACATCAATCTCTTTTTCCCTTGTCCAGGTGATAAATCACCTGGTCATAGAAGGAAATGAGATTGGTCAAGCAAGATCTACCTACAACAAACCCGTACTGGCTATCCCTTAAGATGTTGGCGTTGGCCAGTCCATTAAGGATGGCCTCTTTAATAAACTTTTCTAAGATCTTCCCTGGGAGAGAAGTCAGACTGATGGGCCTATAGTTAGCCGGATCCACTTTCCTCCCTTTCTTGAACATAGGCACCACATTGGCCTTTTTCCAGTCTTCAGGCACTAGACCAGAGTACCAGGAGTTTTCAAAGGTCCATGGTAGAGGCTGTGCTATGATGCTCGCCAGCTTCTTGAGTACCCTGGGGTGAAGATGTTTAGGGCCAGCTGACTTGAAGGTATCCAGCTTCTCAAGATGTTCCTTGACGAAGTCAGCATTAATAGAGGGCAGGGGATCGCCCTCACCTGGACTTCCCTGTCCCGTAGCAGGCATGGGCATGGGTTTGCAATAGTGAATCCTGTATCTGTGCAGGGGGCTGAACTAAATGGCCCCTAAGGTTCCTTTCATACGATTCTGAGTTCTGTTGTACGATTTCATACTTCTGTCATATGACTGCCATTCACCTGGACCAAACCTGCTGTAAGAAATTAAGTTTGAAGTGTTTGGCTTAATTTTGTTCACGTGACAGAATACCAGAAGTAATGTTAGTTAAATGAGCCTTTTGGTTGAAATGTGGTATACAAATCAAATAAATAAATGCACAAAACTTTAGACCACAGCTCATTTAGCAAGACTTCCTGTTGGAAAGAAAGGAAATCCTTATGACAACTGACATTTTATGCTGTAGGTTTTATTAGGGGAAAGGAGGAGTGGCAAGTATAATTGTCTGGCCCTAAAAATGCCCATTAACATATTTTCAGTTTTAAAGACCCATGTAACAGATGATTCCCATCTTGCATGTTTTTCTTCCCACATATAGTTTTATTTTAATAAATGCTAACTGACCCTTCTAGTGACCAAAGCTCATCCATTCATATCAATAAAGGAACATGAATTAATAAATTTTCAAATCTAGAACATGTTGGGTATAATAGCCATTACTCATACATGTTTTGTTAACTACAGTCTCTTAAATGTTCCCTTGAAAGCATACCAGACGATAGTTAGAGACAGCAGAAGTGGAACTGGAATTCTTCCAAGCAGTCAAGAAACTCAGATTTCACACCCCAGCTCATGCAAAAATGACAGCATGACCTCACTTATTCAATAAAATAGAATAAATAAATACAACACAGTTGAAGATATCAGACAGTGCAGATAACTGACCAGCCTCTTGAATGCTTTTTTTTTTTTTTAACTGTCATCAAGTTCCATCTACAGGACTGTAATGTAACCTATGTACTAAAGCAGTATGTGGCATGTGGTCTAAGTTATTTGTAAGTTTTAGGAATCATTGGCTCAATAACCAAATTGTTTTCTGCCTTTTGTGTTGTCTTAAAAAGCCAGAAGATGCCATTTTTACCAGGGATGGCTAAATCAGGGTAGGAAACCAATGCATGTAGCTATCTTTGAATTGTTTCTCTCAAGCCAGGTCAGTGCAATGATTCCAAAACTGCATGCCAACAACTTTGCTCTTATTGTAAACTATAGAGATGGGGGATTACTAAAATAACAAAGTCCTTCTCTTGTTTATGAGGCTTCTTTCACTCAGGGTGATTGTAGAGCTCTACAAACAGCTGCAGTAAGTATTTACACAGTTATGGAAAGTTACCAGACAATAAAATCCACCCCAGATTGCTACAGCTATATTTTTTTTTTTATAAACTAACTAAAGAAATACAAATAGTAAAATCTCAAAGCTTAATCCTACACCTTCCAAAGTGCTTCTTTTAGTACACAGAACAATCATAAGCTGTCTGTCCACTCCCTTCTAAATAACACAATTATGTAGTAAGGTCATAAAAGACATGTGATCCCTCCAAAGCTTTTTTTCATAGGTTCTCTCAAATGCTGGGTGGGATTAAGGGTGGAGCTAGGGTTTTAGCTGTGCCCATAATCAGGTTTATAAAAGGTGACTTAAGTAAAGCCCTCTTCTAAGGAAAATCTACAAGTCTGGGATTAGTTTCTTTGTCTTACAGTGGGATTTTTTTTTTTCTTATCTCTTTCTACTGCCATATCCACTGCTTTCATGTCAAAGCATCACAAAGCTTCTTATAGTGGGGATGAATCTCTAAATAGCTCCTTGAATACCTCCACCAATCAGCAATGCAAGGTAAGTCATAGAGTTTACCAGTTCAGTTTGTTTGTTAATAGTAAATAATTTAAATCCTTAATTTTTACAGAGCCAAATGCAATTTAAATTTTCTTGAACAATATCTTACAAGTCTTTATTTTTTATGCCATGTGTAATTCTCTCTCTACTCTGTAACCCTCCCTGCCTATAAATCTAATGCAGGGGGGGCAAAACTAAACTAAAATGCACTTCAATTGAATGTTATTACAAGGAGTTACTACTTCCCAGGTGTCCTCTGAGTTTTTGGGGCTACTGATTTGGAGAGCTAACATAACATCTAGCCTCATCACCAAATCAACTTGATGTAGTTTTGGTAATTATGTAGCTGTTTGGCAATGTTAATAAGTATGTCTGAGCAAATAGGAAATGTAGTGCTGTGCTTAATTGCCCTGCCTTAGTCAGGTCTTTTGATACACCCAGGAACTGTCATAACTTTGGCTTGCAGTATTGTAGTTTCCTGATCATACATTCCTGATTATTCCTGTGTGTAATAGTTTCTGACTTGAGCTCTTTTGACCAAAGCTCTTCAACCAGCAGTTTATTTCTTTAACTGAGATGCCCAATAATCATCACACTTGCAGTATGGAAGTTTTTCATAGTTTATTATTCTTTCATAATATTGATACTTTTCTTTGCTATCTTTCCATACCTGGTGGGGATCTGGTGACTTCAGTACTTCTGAAATAGGTTGTACTATCCTGTGCTTGTGGGGGGGATTTTCCTGGTTGTTCTGTTTCATGCATGCTCCATCTCTGTGTATTATGGGATATTCCAAACTGAGTAGAAAGATGCCCCAAAATATGAAGTGTTATTTCTAATAATATCACCCAGCAGCAAACCTTTTAAGTAATGCAACATAGTTGGAAGCAATGCAGGTTACTTGGAAAGGTAAGGTAACTAGGCATGTACACAACCGTAATGAGTTTCTCAGCAACATATTATTAATTACCAGTCCCTCATGCTCAAAAGACCCCTTTTCAACCCATGCATCTTGGTAGGTAAACATATCTCAACTGAGCTTCTTAGAGCAACTAATCCATTATTCCTGGCCTCTTACTGGCTTCTGACCTCTTGTAGCTGTAAGGTGAGAAATGTTGCTATCTCACTTTCAGCTGAAAAATGTTCTTACATTCTTCCATAGGTACCTTCAAACTGACATATCCTAGTTAAGAACCCCTTCTGTTTTCATATCCTAGCAAAGCCCCAACATCCAGTCCTAGTTTTCCTAACTCATGAAACTTCCAGTGATAAGCAGTCTATCCTTCTAAGCTGAGAGCTTTCCCACCCACTCTTCCTCATCCAAACTATGAATATTTTCCCATCCACACCCTGAACAGGTACCTGCACTTGAGTTGATGACATCCACCAACCTGTTAAACTACTAAAACCAAATGATCAAGAAACATCCTGCTCCACCAGGTGCCACTGCTCTGTTTTGGCCAGGAGTTTAGCTCTGGTGTTTTCTAATAACGTCTGTTGATCGTCCTGATTGTTTCTCTGCCCAGCATAAATAAAATAGAACATTTCTATCATAGAGATTTTTTGCAAGAAAGTTTGATAAATCTGGCTAAACACAGCTCCTGACTTATATTTGTACTGAGTTTCCTTTGAGAATACTCTTCTAGTTGCTGTCTGTACAGTAAAGAAGCAATTATTTGAACACCAGTTACCTGAACCATTCAGTTATCTGAATGTAAGATGTGCTGCCAATCTATGTGATGTGCAGTATATGTGGGAACAATGGACACTAAAAGAATGAAGTGAAAAATTAAAATATGCAACAAACTAAAAAAAAAAATTATATGTCTTGCATATATTAATGTTCATTTAATGCTTGTTTTATTAACTGAACAGTCTGGGGGTTTTTTAGAATGGGTTTTGGTACCAGTTATTCTGGTTAACTGAAATTCTGCTATATTATGGTAGTACCTAGGAACCGAAGTCAGACATCAGGGCCACACTTCACAAATTTTAGGTAACAGAGGAGTACCTTGCTTTGGAGACCTTACAAGCCAAGTTTAAGGCAGAAGAACAGAAAGACAGGCAGCTCAAGCATATGAGGTGTATATCAACTTAAAAGCATCTACTGGATAGAGTGAAGTCACCATCTAAGGGCTGACTAAAACAAATGCAACATATTTAAAAATGACTGCAAATAATCTATCTGCGTAACCCCAAAGTATCAAGAAACACAAGAAAAAACAGGGCTGGAAGGGATCGCCCTGCTTAAGGCAATCTCATTAAGTGTTTGTGAAACCTGCTCTTTAAAACTTCGTGCTGAAGACTCCACAACTTCTCTAGGTAAGCTGCTCTGGTGCTTAAATACTGTCATGACTAGGCAATTCTTAAAATCCATAACTAAATGTCTCTTGGTCAGCATGAGAGGCAACAATCTCAGCTCACTAGTAGCCTAGCTTTATCTTTTGTAGGTATCCCTGACAAGGAGAATTTTAAGGAAAAGGATATTGTTTTGTGAGAGAGCACAGGCTTACTTGAAGTACCAAGTGGGTAATGATGGCTGGTAACTTTAGACTGATTGCAGGAGGTGAGCTTTATTTTGTAGGTGACAGGCAGTGAGAAGAATAATACATTACTATATTTACTCAATTCCAAAGTGAGGGTCCTCTTCGCTTCCCCTCCCTTAACAGGAGGAGGGAAAAAGCCCCTTGTCTTGGAACTAAATACGAGCCAGCAGGGGGACAGGCAGTTGCTGCCTGTCTGCCCACCCTACCTACAGCCTCTACCCTCCACCTGCCCCATTCCAGCTCAGACTCTGTTCCCACTGCAGCCCAGGACACGGTATGCCAGGGCCCTGCCTGGGCTGCTGCCACCACCACTGCTACAGGCCCCATTTTCACAGCTGTGGTAACTTGATGATCAAAATACTGAGCTGACTTATTAAGTGGAAACTGGGTGTGTATGCTGCACCTTTGAAAATCAGGTGACCTGTTTAAGTACTTGCCTGTAAAGATGTACATATTTGATGAAAACAGGTCCTTCATATTTCTGGTTTCTGAAAGGTTTCACATCCTAAAGCTATCTCTGGATTTAAACTTAGGTTTTATTTTTGGAAGAAACCTTTTCCCAGCCATCACTCCAGGTCTCCTATATTAATACAAGGATCACTGAACCAGAGAGAGGATTTTTTTGTTTAGTACTGCCTTTGGCCCTTTTTTGCCTTGGTTTCTAGTTTTGTTTTGTTAACTTTGATTGCAGTTATTATCTACTACTTTTGCAGACAAATAAATATTTGCATCAGATTGTAGGTAGCTGAAATTCAATCTTGCTGAACTTTATGGAAGAAGTTGCAGCCAAAACTACAGAACAACTAAGACTATTTAGAACCAGTTAATAAAAAAAACAAAACAAAAGTGCAAACTTTTTTTTTTAAACCAGCCAGTGACCCAGTCTTCCTGCAAAATGTCCTTCAACCAAAAAGGTCTGCAAAGTGTATTTGCTAACCATATGGAAGCCACATCAGTTTAAGTATGTGGTAGTAAGATATGCATAACCTGCATATTTAGAACAATATAGCAGCTCTGGAGCTATAAGACCCTTCATTGTGATGCATAGACTATAAATGACACATGAATATGCTGGAAAAAGACAGAGAAATGTTATGATGCACTTGTCAAGTGACAGGGAACTTATTATGTGGGTTATGGAATTGAGGATTTGCTGGGCAACAAGAAACGTTTGTCTCACTGATAGGAGTGGTATCCTTTGTCTTTATTTGAAAGGAACGAGTAGCTACTGGTACTGTTTTTTGTCTATCAAGACAATAAGTCGCACAGAAGGGCTGGAGGGAATGCTGACTAGTTACAGTATCCCCTGCAAACTAATTAAAAACCTTTCAACGCCATCTTACATGTTTCTCTTTGTCTTGCAAGTTCATACTATGCTTCATTCAATTCAGTGGGGGAAATGAAAATGCATAGGTTGGTGAGGTTTGTTTTGTGTTGGTTTTTTTTTTTTTAATCCTTATCTTAAAAGACATTTCTTCTAATACAGACTTCATTTTCTTCTGCCTTCCTAATTGAGAGATTTTGGGGAGACTTTTTTGTAAATTAAAAACTAAGTCCTCAGTCAGAATCCTTGAAATCGTGACGTTCTCACTGTCTGCCATCATCTGTCAAAACTGTGACACTTATTCTACAGACTAGAGATGAAAACTAGTTGATGGCATATACTGACTTTTCCTTCCACTAAACAAAAAATATGCTAAGGAGGGAAGCCAGTTTGTCTTCAGGGAGGAGATCTGGGGCACAGGAAAGTCCCCATCAACAGAATAAGGAACCAGGAGTTAGATGGGACATGTTAAGTTTAAGGGAATTAATGGAGCAAGAGGCTTTGATTAGGGGAAAGAATCAAAGGAGCATGTTTTTTTGTAGCAGGAGGATGGAAGTCCTGATTACCTGCTAAAATCTGAGATCTGGTTATCTGAGCATAGAAAGAGGATACTGGACTCTTCAGAGAGCTCCAACATATGTCCAAAGAATTCTCCAGAGTGGTTAAGAAAGTGGAGCAGGGAAATATATACTTGTACCTTGATGAGTTTTTTTGTTTGTTTTTTTTTGCCTGGAATATTCTTTTATATTTGCTTTAGCATCCTATATAAGGACTTTTCACTACCATGTGTTTCTGAAGAGGAAAACTAAGCCCAAGACCTCCAAATTTGGAGCTTTGAGAAGGGGGACACTTAAACCAATGGGGAATGTCATTTGGCCAATAGTGCTTTTGGAGGTCTATGAAGTGGGCCTGTAAGCCCCAATTTCCAATGGAAGATTAATAATCCCTTTTCCCATGAGGGGATCTGAAAAAGCAAGGGGTGTGTGGTGGGCGGATGTCACACTGCTAAAATCTACCCAGACCAAAGCAAGCTTAAGAGAATATGGGGTCCAGTGAGGTGAGACACAGCTCAGCAAGCTGGTGAGTGTCCAGGTGGAAGAACTCAGTTAGGGCTGTGTGAGAGGGACTTTGTGAAGTGCTTGCTATAGAAGTTTTCAGTCTAAGCAGTCAGCATCTACTCATAGCATTTGTCACTTGTAGACTGCTCATGACTTCGGCATTACATTAAAAATGGATTGACCAGAGTATTTAATGAAAATCAATTGTCTGATTAAAATTAAATTGGGCTACTTGGTAGAATTTAACGCAAACTATTTCACTCTATAGGCTCTTAAGAGACGCCATCTAAGTGAGGGCTGTGCACTTGTGGATGATCACAGGCAGCATATCATCAGTAGCTTAACTAGATTGGAGTGAGTGGGGGGGGATGGGATGGGATCCCCCCTCTATTAAGAGTCTTTGCCGTGACAGTGACAGCTCTGCACTGCCCCTGCCTGGCTGTAGGAGCCAGGAAGGGCAGGACTGCACCAAGCTTGTATCTGGGAGGTGGGGAGTGAGCAGAATGGCAAGGTAAGCCTTCCCTTCCCTGCACCCATTCAGTCTGTTTCCCTTCCCTCCCTTGCAGTAGCTAGCCTGCCCTCCCACCACATCCCTGGGTACTCAATGAGCTGGCTATGCCTTTGTATACCCTAGTTTGGAGAGTTACAAAAGACAAGGGATTACAGTGATTTATAGAATTTTATACTTATCCCTCTTCTGTAAATATACAAAGTATTTCCAGAGTCAGATTCCTACCTAGCAGTGTCACCAGATGGCTGTACTTAATGCATATGACACAAACATTTATGTCCCGGCATTCATTGCTCACTGGGCGTACTAAAGAAATACAGTTTTGCTTTTCAAAATTCTATACAGTCTTTTAAGAGAAACAACAAGTTGGGTTTCTGAAATGAATGATCTCTTAACTTATCTGAAAGCTACTGTTAAATCAATCTAGATGTCGCATATGCCATTCATAAGCAAAGAACTAACTCAAACAAGAATCTTATGTTGGAATGGCGAGATTAAGCTAGGGCCTTTGTATTTAGAGAAGATACAGTGGTATTTTTGTGAAGGAAAAGTGTGCTGCTTAACCGTAACTCTTATGTTTGATGTTAGAGGTGAGGCTTCTAGGTCTTAATGTCAACTCATTCAGAATCTCTCAGTATTTTCATATTTAGAAAATTCAATGTCTATTTGTCATGTGAAAACAACTGGCAAAGTGAATGCTGACAAAAGTATAAGTGTTTTGACACAAAGGTCTTGAAAGCCTGACAGCTTACAGTGAGGAGACATAAACTAACATGTTGAGGCAAAATGATGGCACTGGCACTATCTGAATGGGTGTAAGGCATCAAGGATTTGTTTGATTAAGCTGCCAGATATTTCCACTCAAGAGGAAACTGTGACACCCTTAAAAAGGGTTGCCATTAAGACTTCAGCTGTCTGAACACAAGCTAAATGTCTACTGGGCCAGGAACTACAATTCCTATCTCTAGAAATATTGCATAAAATTGGCCCTTTGCCTCATCTTGTTAACTAGCAGATGTATTTATTTGTAACAGTTCATGTTTCAGGGTTCATATACCCTTTGGGAGATGTTGTTGGATTCCTGTTGACTCATCATGACTTGTGGCTTGTTGTTTCCACCATAGGTAGAAGGGAGGCAAGTGACTGAGCAGAACGAATGGTCTATGATGGAGCAATCTTGGGGGTGGGAAATGTAGGCCAAGGCTTTTGTTTTGCTTAACTTTTAATTCAATTAAGCCATGCCCCAAAAAAGGAGAGCATTTGAAACTAAATACAATACATCTGTGCAACTTGCTTATCTGTTTTTTGCATGCTGTTGAGCTGTCCAAAGACATTTTTATGGAGACTTAAATTACAATGTTGCTCAAGATTTGAAGTGGAACACCTCATTAAAGAACATGCCATAACAAATGAGTAATGCTTAAAAGATAAAGTTTTCTAATATGAATAAACATATAGGAAATAAGGGGCTCCAAGTTGAGGCCTTTATGCTCATACATAGACATGTGTAGTAAACACTGTGTATACATGGCTATATGTACAGCAGTTTACTAAAATTGTTATCTTCAAAGGAGTTAATGGCTTCCATCATGGTAGCTCTGGATCTAAGACCAATTGGAGAGCTTTATGAAGCCAACAGGTGTGCCAGCATCCTCTCAGGCTCAGTAGAGTGCAGTTAAAGATCTTAATTGTTTAAAAACACAGCCGAAGATATGGGGGCTACCACTCAAGCCACTAGGCTGCACAGGAGATCTGAGCTAACACATGCATCTGGGCTTACCTGGTTGCTGTCGAAGGGACTAGGTTTATAGAATATCTGCTATAGTCTGTGTCTTGGGTAAGGAGCTAAGAGAAGCTGAATATGTAATTCTGAGAGGAACAAAGGGGTGGATCTTTGGGTGCAGAGTTTGCTGAAGTGGCAGACTAGTGGATATGAACAAGGAAGCTGTCTGTTGCTCTTTCCTGTTTGGTTTTGGGTAAACTAGACTCTCTAAACCAGTAATTCTCAACCAGGGTGATGGGCAGATAAGGTCAAGTTAGGCTTGTCCCTGCCTAGCTGTTCCCCATACCAACTGCCTGGGACCTCTGCAGGGAGGGAAGCACTATAAAAAGTATAAAAAGTAAAAAGTATAAAAAGTAGATATTGAAGCTGGGTGCCAGTCAGTTCACAACTTGTTATGTATGGGTTTCTCCAATGAGGGGTACCTTAATTTAAAAAATGTTAAGAGCCACTGCTCTAAAATAAATGAGAAAACGGCAAATATACTTGAATCATATAATAAATTTCTATACCATGTAGGGCTCAGGTTTTTTTGTCTAGCCATTCAAGGAAAAGGACTAACTTTGTTTCTTAGATGTGAAAAACAGGCAAGGTATAAAAGTTGTTATCTCTCTAGGGAAGCCTGTGAGAGACAGGTGCAGTGGTGAAATTTTTGCTTTTTCTGAATTTTCATTTTTTATCTTTCCTGATTTTTTGTTTGTTTGTTTGTTTCTATTATAAGCAGTTCTTTCTATAGTGAAGAAATAAAAATAGGTAATCACTGTATGCACTATGCCAGTTATTTAAAGGTATTTTTAAGTGGTGACAGTATACTTGCTTGCTTTGACTGGTACAGGTTGGAACATGTAGGAAAAGCAGAGGCAGGAGTAATGTCATGGCTGGTGGAGAATGCAGAAACAAATTTTCGCAGTGGATTTTAATAAGGCAGTGCTAAGCTCTCTGCATTAAGAATTCATTCAGGGATTTAAATTCAACCTGAAATTGTAGAATCCTGTAGGAGTCCCTCTTATTTTCCTTCCCATCCTTTTCCACTCAACAGAGAAGAATTGTGGTGTCTTCAGTTTGAGCCTGAGCAGATCACTGTGGTGTTTCTCTAGAATTCAAATGGTTCAGTTCCCATCAGTTTCTCATTACTGCCACTGTGAGGAAATGCAGTTCACAGAGCAAATTTTAAACATCAGCTATTCTCTCCCGCTCTTCCTCCCCTCCTCCCCTTATTGTTTGAATGGACAGTCTTATATCAACCTGTTTCTACTTTATTTACCATTATTAAAGAGATAATGAGGTTGATTATGATGAAAAGTTGTCGTCACTATCTCTTAATGTGATCATGCTGTTTCTCAACATTATAAGCTGTGCTGATATAATTGAAGGAGGCAGAATAAGGCCTACACATACAAATTTAAAATTCTGCTCTCATAAGTGACTTATATCCTGTAGCTTTCTTCTGTTTTTTTTCCTTTTGTTTCAAGTTCTTAAAAAAAAAAAA
>JAGPOW010000261.1:71713776-71759864 GCA_030014935.1 Caiman crocodilus | reverse complement strand
CTCCAACAACTTGTGGCCATTATTCCTTGTTATCCCAGGGGGTGCTAGGGGAAACAAGGTCTCCCCCAAACCCTTCTGGTCCCCCCTAGTGAGTTTATAATGTTACACCAGGGAAGAGAAGTGGCTGTCTGCTCTGTCAGAAGGAAAACTACCCTTTTAGCAGGGAGCACTGGGAGATTCTCCTGTCCATTTGTGAGAAATTATGCCTGGCTTTTTGTGCTGTCCTGTGCAAGGCAGGACTAACCTGGTTTTAAGTGTGACACTTTCCCTAGGCATTACAAAGAGCTGGTTGCTTTATAAATAAAGGGAGGAAGTATTTGGTATCTTCTGTACTTGTTTCATGCCAATGTGTGTCTGGGAAATTAGGGCACTGGAAAGGATTCAAAACAATCAGTTCAAAAATGTGTTTTAAATTACTGAGACATAATGAGATCTGAAAGGTCTGTCACATGCTTCCTGTTAACTAACTGATGGCTATGGATTCCATCAGTCTTTCCTGTGAACTGATCCACGTCAAATGAGGACAGCCTGTTTTTGGAGACAAAGGGAGGTGAATTAAGCTCTCTTGTTTTATTATTTGTATTACTGTAGCACCTAGGAGCACACTATATGGACTAGGATCTCATTGAGCTAAGTGCTTTACGGAAATGTGGTAGACTTCTGTGTCCCAAACCACTTAGAATCAAAGTATAAGACACTTGGCAGAGTACAAGGAAATGGGGAGACACTCTGGCTAGAGACAGACATTAAAAAAGCCTGAGCCTGAATCAATTCAATCTTTGCAGGTTAGTCTAACCTGGCTAGGATAAATCAGTTTGTAACCATATAGACATCCCCTCTGGACTGAAAAAATGCAGCCACATGCCTACTAAGGCTATGCAAAGCTTCGATCCCTGATCTGATTCAGTGGCCAAATCTGTGAATCCAAATCAAATCAGGAGACCCTTTAACCTCTCTGAATCGATTTGGAGTCAGAGAGATTCAGTGATATGAACATAAATACAGCTTTTAAAGATTTTTTTTTTTCTATGTACCTCAAGGCAGCAGGTGGCCCATGAATGCTGTGATGCTGGGGCAGATGGAGCATCTGACATGACAGGAGTGCAGGGGGGCACCCAGTGTTCTTGGCAGCAGACCCAGAAGCACTTCCAGGCCCACTGGGGAGCATGCAAGGCCCTGCCCTGCCCCTGTCCTTCCAACTCAGCAACTGGTGCCTCCTGGGTCTGGGAGGGCACCTGGGGTCCCCCCATGGCCAATTGCCAAGCCAGGGGGGTGTGGAGATTCCCCCTGCACACTCCCTGGTGGACCCAAAGTACTTCTAGTCCACTTCCAGGCTTGCTGCAGAGCACGCGGGAGAGTCCCCTCTGCTCCTGTGGGATGCTCCATCCGCCCCAGTATAGCAACATTTACAAGCCATGCCTGGTACCTGGAGGTATATAGAAAAAAGTTTAAAGCTGTGTCTATGGCCAAATCACTGATTCTCTGAATTGGCATTGAATCTTCAGGTCCCAATTTGGCCAAATTGAATCGGGGACAGTGATCCAAATAAATGAATTGAATCACTGTCCCTGATTCACTCCAAATTGAATATGGCCCACTTCACACACCCCTAATGTTTACAGTGACATAGGCTTGAAGCTGGGGAGACCCTAGAGTAGTCCTCCCTTCCCTTCTAAGGCAGAGCTAAAGGGGGTGTGGCCAGACCCTGGCAGGATGCTCTTGATATTGGAGCATTTATCAGCTCTTATCAACATTTAGCACCCCATCAGAAAACAGTCTTGCTCATTAGTTCAAGTTCTTCTTAAATGGTTTTTTCCAAAGGAAGGAATGCAGGGATATTAGCAGCTGACCTGTTGATTAGCTCCAAAAACCCCTAAGCTTACACTGTCCTATCTGCCTTACACAGATACCTCTCAGCATTAGCTAGCATAACTCGTGCCGGCTACAGTCCATGATGTGGGAGAGGGGAGAAAGGGATCTCTGCTTAAGTAGCAAGTGAGGGGAGAAGAAGGGGAGGGAGACATGGGGAAGCCAGCAGACCCCACTGTCTACGGAGCTGCAGCTAGGGAGCAGAGGGGAAGGGCCAGCCTGCTGTGGAGCAGAGAGCCCTGTCCAGGCAACAGCATGCTGGGATTTTGGAGGTATCTGATTTCACTGAAACCAGGTTTTCTCAAACTGGCTTCATCCATTTTCAGACTGGCTTATGTGCACTGAATATCTGTTTTGTTACAAGTTTGCATCAGTTTCTGATCACTTAAAACTGTTTGTGTAATGTCTGTCCCTAGATTCTCGGTCATTAGAACAGCCATGTTCCTAGTATGCTAGCAGTTGTCTTCCTTATGATTGCTTGTACCCCTGTGGGATTCTCAACATACAGTATTGTATTGTATTGTATGGCCATTTTTAAAGTAGTCCAATTAATCTGTTTGCCAGTTCATACTTCATAGAGATAAGTTTATCCATTCTGTAACCCATTATGCCTGTGGTAACCACTCATTTATTGAGGCTGGATACAAGGAAAAACTTCTCTGCCCTGGAGATCTTCTAAAGGAGACTGGACACATGCACCTTGTGAGATCATGTCAAATAATCCCAGCAAGGTCCCTTCCAGCCCCAAACTTCTGTGAACCTGTGAGAGGAGAGCTTTTGGCAGCACTTCTGGCCTATTTTAAATTCCCCCCAATTGTTTTAAATATATATATATGGTGCTGTGGGTATTCAAAGCCATGCTTGGTTAATTTCTAGCAAGCTGTTAGCACCTATCACTTCATATTACAGTGTGCTGTGAGGAATTGCATCGTGCAACATTAAATTCCCAGTGCTTTGGAAGAAAAACATTGCCTGGTACAATGGAAAGCATTCAGTTCACTGAGGCACAGCAGAAGCGCAGGAGCTGAGACTCCAAAGAAAATATCTTTTTGAGGCATTACATTCTTAAAAATATATGACCAAAAGTAATAAAAGCCATTTGCATCTGATCATGTCAACAACTTTCTGCTATAACCTTTCCTTTGAGTCCTACAAATTAACTGTTGTGGGACAGTGCAATGTGATGAAATGTAGATGATATAAGGGTACAATACATTTCTCTAGGCTACTGTACCGTACCGTACCATACCGTGTGTTCTGCCTTTCTTCTCTCACTGTTTATTCCATTTCCCTTTGAGTTTCTCATTCTTCTTTGTGTCTCCTCCCTTTTCTTCCTATTCCTTTTTCCAGTCCCTTTTATTTTACTTTCATCAAAATGCAAAATGTTGTTGAATATTTATTTCTAGAAGTAATGCTGTTAACAAGCATTGATTACAGTCAAAGTTCTTTGAGGAAGTAAGAGCTTTTATTAGACCAGCTCAAATATCTGGAAAAATTCTTCTTAGCAAGCTTTTGGGCACAAACACGCTTCATCAGGTTGGTTGACTTATAGTCAAATATGTGAGTGTAGAACTTCACTGAACATTGAACATTCCTGCCTCAAAGATTGCAAAATTCTGTGTGTGGGGCAGGGCTTTGTTTGTTTGCTTGTTCTGGGGGGGAACAAGCAAACAATTATTGTTTCCTTTTTCCTCTTTACCCCTTTTGGCATTTGGCTGAATTCCCATATCCTTACCAATATACAATGTAACTCAATGCTTTATGAGGCAGGTAGCTTTCAGCATAGGTCTCCTCAGAAAGTATCAGCAGTAGGCTATCTAGTAGAAGTCTGAAAGCACAAATGGGAAAGACTGGGATTTTTGATTCATACAGTTATAAAAGGACCTTTTTAGAGTACACTGTCAATAATGTTTTCCATGTTGGTGTTTGTTATTCTACAGCATATTCTATCAGACAGGCAACAGTCTTGCTTTTATCTTCTGAAAAGGAAATGAAATGCATTCTTTAGAAGCCCTCTGAGTGGATCTTAACTTTCCACTTTAGTTCCGAGAAAAAAATAGTTGTACAATAATCGTCCTTAAGCTGTCTTTGGTACTTTTACAGTATTTGATCAACATTCCCTTTGCATTTGGACCATATAATATAGAAAATGCTGCACAAGCTTAGGTCATTTTATGTACCCCCCCCAAAAAATAAAACAGAGCTTTTGGAGCAGCCACTGCCTGAGAGTAGCATTACTGAGTAGGTGATCCTTCAGTTCATATTTCTTTGTAAAAGTGGACTATAGCCAGGAAGGTCATTGCTAGGTAATGCAATCCTCACGAACTTTTTGTGCTTGCCATTGCTCAAAAAAGGCATGGCAAGACAAGTGGCAGTAGTGTGGCTTTGTTATGAATAAACCCTGAATGCAGCCCTGTAGAAGAGACCTGATAGATTTACTTCTATGCAAGAGGAACATCTGATTGTTGTGCAGATGTACCAGACATTGTGCCACTGTTAACTTAGCTGAATTAAGTTTATTGTTATGAAGGGCTTCTCCTTCTGTTTCATTTTTAGAACTGTCATGGCCATTACGTTGCTGTATACCCTAGGCAGACAAAGGCTGTTCATTATTTTCCCCCCCTCCCCCATTTCCTCACTGAGCTAAATTTTGTCATGTTTTCCCTTTTTTAGTATCAAATTGCTGCAAGGAATAGTTCAGTCCGGCAACCAGGGAAGGTGCTTGGATGCTCAAAGTAAGTATTGTGTGTATGTGCATTCATGTGAAGATGTGTGTACGATAAAAAATGTTCAGTACGTTGTGAATGATAAAAAAGTAACCAGGGATTGTCTTTAGATTTGACTGACATTTTAAAAAATATAAACAATTACCAAAGCAACTGTTCAGTTGCATTTGGCATGTCAATTCTTACTTGTATTTCTCTGCACCAAGAATGACCATAAAATGAATAGGTAAAAGACAGGATCTGGTGCCTCTGATAGCTCTGTAATCAAGCAATGTCAATTAAGACAATGAAGTTGATGCTCCAAACCCAATCACTGTTTCCAGAAATGTTTGGGAGTTTTTTGTTTTGTGTGTTTGGTTTTGGCGGGGGGGAGGTTAAAAACTCTGACATCTTAAGAAGAATCATGAATAAAACTGTGTTGGTTGAGAGCAGCAATGAAGAGGAAGAAAACCAGAAGTAAAGGATAAATTTTTTTCTCACTTCCATCTTCTTCTTTGTTCCCCAATTTCTCCTTTTTCTCACTTTCTCCACTATTTTGTTTTACTGCTAGCAGCTGTAACAGTTTAAAAAAAAAATTTTCATCCTTACTTTTAAGCAGAGGAAAAGAGCTGACTTAAGTGCTACTCTGAATGGTTAATGCATGTCAGATGTATTTTCAGTGAGTCTGTTGGATGTCTAATCTAGCCTCCAATGTGCCATTGCTGTAAATTGCATGATAAAACTTGCCTATAGGAGCAGCTGAGGACAGAGAGAACTGTTACAATTAGTGGTTGGTCCACAAGGTGGCAATGTTTAGAAAGACTTGAGAAATGATGGGCCCTGAACACTAGGGTGTTTGGGAGATGTTTTTTGATAAAGGAAGCATTGTCGTTAATTGTCATCTCTTTTAGATCATTTAAAAATTGTATTTTATCCAGTGTCTATCTTGTTACACAGTCTGAATTAAAAGCTTATTTCCCCCCCGCCCCAAATGATATTGGAATATATAATGTTCTTCTTTAAATAACCTATGCTCTCTTTTCTGACAACATAATGCATGCTATTCATATACAACTTTTCTTGGCAACATACAAAGGGTACAGTTTGTTTTGTGAGATTTGTGTTGTAGAGCAGAAGTTATATTATGGTGCATAGCTAACATCTACAGGGTATATTAAAAACATGCACAATATAATAGGTCTCTGCCCAGAAGAACTTTTCAGTTTAGAACTTGTAAACCACCCTGCAGCCTTGTAAACTATTGATCAATAGTTTTACTAGCTAGTGCATGAAAAAGTCAGCTACACTTTCTAAATCCTGGCTTTGGGGCATATAGGATCTCAGGTGGGTGGTTTTGGTTGGTTTTTTTTCCCCCTGTTGTGCTTTACACGTGTTTTATGTATGCTTCACAGTGAAACTAGGAAACCAATTCAGATGTTGACTGTGGGATTCTAAAATCTTGAAATTAGCTTGGATGTGTTTTTGATTTTTTTTTTAATTATTATTATTTTAATTTATTTTAAAGGGTTACAAATGCAAAATAGTAGGAGTAGACCTGAGAGGTGATAGGAGTGTTCTCCAGGAACATTAATCAGAGAATTGGAAATGGCTGAAACAATCCTAGCTGCTGTGCACTTAGTTTTACTAACACTCTCAAATAGATGCAAAACAGTAGGAAATCTGAAGATAGGCTACTAATAAAGACCACCAGGATATTGCCTACTTTACAAATGACTGCTTGGTGATTTGTTTACTGCCTAATGAGACTTATCTGAGATGTACAGACTTCCTGGAGTGAGTAGTCCCACTCTTTGAGAAACAGACAGCTTTCCCTTGGGGCTTCTGCTTACTGTGTAGTCCTTCCTCCTGAAATCCCCTGAATATTGTAGCGTACTGTATCTAAATAAAGAGTCCAGCCATCAGGCTTTTAATAACTCTACAGCATTTGAATGAAACTCTGGTATCTGAGCTCTTATTACAGCATCAATCCATAGGTTTACCTATAAAATATACAGTTGTATTTTGACATAAGTTTGTGTTCTTCCATGACAGATGAACATATTGTTCTAGTTCAACAGGGATAGTAATACAGCTAGCCACATAGTAATACAACAGGAAAGCTGAAATTTGCATGTAGTTCTAGTGTTGTCATACAGAACTCTGACCCTGAATGTATACATGTTTAAAAAAAAAAAATGCTTGTTTGTTGAGCTTGTATTGTGTCAAGTGTGGGGCATTCTAAGAGATGTTTTTTAATGCAACTGAGTATATATCACAAACTATTTCTGCCTTCCAAATTTGCCTATAATTATTCAGTATTTTTTTTGGCTAGGAGTACAGACTAACAAAAGCATAAAGGTGTAAAATGGGGAAAAAACACTGAGTTTGTCCAGCAAAGAAGCACAGCAGAACCTCAGTAGCAAATAGTTTTGCTTGCCTTTACTAAATCTTAAATTTTAATCTGTACATTATTAGAAGCTTTCTTTTTTGCTCTACAGTTCTTTTAAAAAGCTTTGGGTATGGATTACTTGAAAGTAGGAAGAGTTGGGGAACAGGTTTTTTTGCCAAAGGAAAGAAAATGAAGGTTTCTTTAGCTTTTAAAATGCACCAGACATCCTCTCACCCTTTTTATATTTTAATTCTTATTTTCATGTACTAGTCTTTCATGGTTTAAAAAAAATAATTGGTACAACTTGATTTCCTGTTGGGTCATTCTACACTTTCATTACTAGGAAAGTAGAGGAATGCTTTGCAGGGGAGGGTGCTAATAGAATGCAAGAAGCACTTTAATCCTATGGCTGAGTGCACTGTTTTAATCTCGTTTTCATCCTCTGGAAGTCAACTTGGGGTCCCCAACCAGTCAATGCAGGGCACTTCCATAAGTCACAACTACAGAGAAAATGGTTTTCTGGTCCATTTTGATTTAACATGGGAAAGAGAAAATGTAGTAGGAATCTAAATTTTGAACCTAAAGGACAAAGTTAACCTAAATGGAATGTTTGTTTATGACTTTGTGTTCATCAGTACTTTTTCCCTGCTTAAGTTAGTAATTGAATAGCCTGAATATCCTTTTATGGTCTTGTCTGAAAATATTCTGAACTTTAGGGTGACTTCTTTTCCCCCGTAGTCTTAATATTAGGAATTATCCCACAGGCCTTCACCAAAGTAGCTTATTCACAAGTTTAATATAGTTCTTAATAAAGAAAAGATAAATGGTTTTGTTTAAAGTTTATGGTGACAGTCTATTCAAATGGTTAGGTTATCAATAATATTAATTCAGAGTCACAACTATTAGAAGAAAATGTGGGATTTGCATTACTTTGCAATATTATCAGCATGCTTTCTAACATTACGAGAAAAATATACTGGCATGCAACTTTGGGTTTGCATTTGAAAGACAGACTTCATTCAACATAGCTATTTTAATCCTCAATAAAATGACTTGTTGTAGATTTTAGATTTTTGCTACATTGTAGTTATTGAATACCTCATAAAAATATCCTTAAACAAAAGATCATACCATGATGCAATGTTCTGACCAACTTATACATTTGGTCCAGTTTTGATTTGCTACCGTATATAAAAGATGAAAGGGGTAGAGTGGAGACTTCTATTGCTGGACATTTTAAGCAGTGGTAAAGTACTCTCACTGTCAGGGAAAGAATTCATAGCTGTTGTATTTTTGTAAAACGTTTTTGGTCTGTTTTGAAACAACATTTTAAAGCCTAACAAGAAACACTCTGTGTGTTCTCTCTCTCTCTCTCTCTCACACACACACACACACACACACACACACACACACACACACACACACACACACACACACACACACACACACACACACACACACACACACACACTTGTTTCTGTAGGGGGTTTGTTGTGTTTTAATGTACTACTTAAAGTTGTGAAGATAATATTTCACTGTGATCAGAATGCAAATCAATGCAGTGCAGATGTCCTGAGTCCAAACATGGTGTTAAGCAGGAATGAGAACTTTAACCCACCCCCATTAATTTTACTAAAGTGTTTACTTAAATTGTAAGGGGTTGGGAATAAAATGGCTAGTGGGAATCCTTGCAAGTAATGAAATTCAGATGAAGGAAATGAGGAAGAATATAAAGACAGGAAAGATAGAAATGAATGAAAAGAGAATAGGAAAGAGAAACAAAGGCTGAGTGTGGTTCTAAAAATGGTACTATTGTATGGAATGAAGTACTGAACAAATAAAGAATGCAAACACCTAACAGCCCAGTGCTTCTGTCCTGAGTGAATCACTTGCCATTCTCTGTGGGGAAAGTTTAGTACTTCAGAATGGTTTCAAAATAGGTGCAAGGAGCCAGAGCTGCCTAAATTTGGCATGGACAAAATGACAATTTTTACTCGGTCTGGCACCTGAAAGTGCTCTTCAGCCATGACCAAACAGAAATGCGTGGCTGCAGAGTGCCTTAAAAGGGCCTAAACCCATGAAAATCTGAACCTTCACTGCATGAAGGTTCAAATGAAGATACTCCAAAATAGAGCACCTTCAGTAACCTGTGTCTGCATGTAGAGCTAGGCTGACTGCAACTTGGCCCTGCTGATGTGCTGTCGTCAGAATGGGAGGTGATGGGGAAGAGAGCAGAGGATGTTTGGTCTGGGGGTTCCCCAGCAGAATTCAAGATTCATAGGACCAGAAAAAGTGCTATATGGAGCATGATCTGGAACCAGTCACCTGGGAGTGGGAGCCCTGGGTTCTGCTTCCTGCCCCAAGTACTGTTTGAAGTAAATTAGCTTAACAACTCTGATACTAATTTGGCACTGCATCAAATAATTTACTTAAATCCATGTCTGCTCTATTTTCTTTGTCTAGAAAATAACAGGTCATATCAGGATAGTCTAGAACAGTCAACCTTCGATCAAATTGCATTGGGTGGGTTGGTTGGTTGGTTTGTTTGTTTTTAATCCTTTTTTACTTTCTCTCTCCCTCCCTCCCCCTCTCCTCCCTGCCTTCAATTATTCTTTCCTACTAAATTTGTTCCATATCCTGCATACTGTTTGGGTCGTACTCCTTGAGGGTGGTAGCTGCACAAGTTACTCTTTTTATATAGGTTTTATATCTGAGGTCTTAGGATTCCTAATTTGCTACTGGACCTTAATACTTCAATTCCTTCAGGAATGAAGATTATTCAGCTTTTCCAATAAGATTTTTCCTTTTCCTCAGATGTGGAAATTCCCATTGTCCATACACCTGTTTAGTTGTCCTGCCTTGCTTTCTGTTTAGCATCATCACCCTTATTGAAAACTGAGGCAAAGGTGTTCATTTACATGTTGAGCCATATCAAAATTGTCTTTAATCTCAACTTCAACTCCATTCTTCTTGCATAAAATTCTTGCTTATTTTTTTTTCTTGCTCCATCTTTATTTATATGGCTGAAGAATCTTCCATTTTAATTTCCTTTCCAAAATTTAACACAGCTTGACTTTTGGCAGTTCTCACTTTATTACTACACTACCTGACCTTTACAACATACTTTCCTTTGCTTTTCCATTCTTTGTAGACTCTCTGCTTAATCCTAATATGCTTTTCAAGGTGGTTATTCATCCTGTCACAGGGAATCTTCCATACAAGTTCTCCCCTGGCTTGAAATACATATTCCAAATATATTTTTCTTTTTTAACGTTCAACTGACTTGACATTTCAAGAGATTTCTATTTTTCCACTTGCACTTTTTTCAAATTTCAAGCCTGTAATTCACTTGCTTTTTAATCCATTTTTGGTTTAGCTGTCCATTTAACTTAAACTAAAACTTGACTAAATAATGCATAGGAACTATCTAGGGTAGCAGTTCCCAAACTTTCTAGTTGTTGCCTTGCCATAATGCTTTATGCAACCCACAACAGCACCAAGCAGTTTATGTACCTGTAATTAACATGCTGTGAGGGACTTAATCACATCATGGCTGTTCTGCAGTAGTTGTTATTACCACACAACCATAACTGAACCAAAAGAGCTCACCCCGAATATAAAAGGGCTAAATTTAGGTTTTCTTCCCTGCGGGGTAATTGCAGGTACCAAATAGTCACCACAGAGCAACTGAAATGCAGTTAAGGCCCCACCTCCATCTTAACTGCAGCCACACAGTTTAATTGCAAGGATGGGGTACCTAGGGTCTCTCTGGATGTTATACCTAATCTGGAATCTTTGGTTTAAGTGATAGTATGAATGTTAAGTATTTAACTGTCTCGGGCAGATGAATAGAGAGAGATTAGCCATGTTAGTCTGAAGCCAGGTAGAAGGCAGGGCAGGGCAACATCTTGGCTAAGCACAGATGGTTAAAAAGCCCAAGGCTAACCTGCAATGACTGAATCAGTTCAGTCTAAGCTTCAAAGACTGAACCAGTAAGCAAATAAACAGACATTCATTTTTGATTCAGGAAATATAACCATATGCTTGCAGTGGCCCATGCCAGAAGCTGAGAGAACTAGAAAATGGTTCTCTGGCATATAATCAGCATGGGCTATGTGTTTTGCTTTCTCTTCCTACTGCCCCCAAGATCTCTGGGATTTGCAGAATCACAGCAACAGGACCCTGCAGGGTTGCTCATCACTTCCTCTTTCCGCTTCCCGGTACCTCTGGGATTTGTAATCCACAGTTGCAGCCAGCAGTAACTAAACCAGCAAGGCAGGGCAGCTCTATACTTGGGGGTGGAGTGGAGGTGAGTTTAACCCCCACCCCCCCCGGCCCCAGACCCCAACCAGGGTTTGCTTGAGGGCAGGCAGTGGGTCAGTGAGCCAGCCCTCACTGCCTCAGCTGAGGAGCAGAGGGGAGGTGCCAGCCCTGCTCTCTGGAACATACAGCACAGCCTGTCCCAAGCTGCGAAACCACGCTTAGATGCTTGAACCAGGACAGGGTCTGGGACAGAAGTTTCATAAACCAGTTTGACCTATATCAGTTGAGTCTGATACTATGTTCAACCAGGTTTATTTTAAACTAGTTTCAGCCATTTTGAAACTGATTTATGTGCACTGAATGCCAGTTCTGTTACAAGTATGGAAACCATAAATTTGGGTTTTCACAGACATGTTGTCTTTTTTGGCCTGTGCTGTGTCTGGGTGGCTTTTAAAAATAAGAGTAAATGTCTGGGTTTGTTACTGTTCCCTCTTTTCTCCCAGGCTGGCTGCTAGGGACTGGGAGCAGCAGGTAATGTGACTGGCTGTTGCAGGTCATGTGTTCTCCATGCAGGCCCCAGCAAGCCAGGTATGCATGTTGCTGGGGGGAGAAGAGGCAGCAGTTTGCAGGTTGGGAGTGAGGGGCACCAGTAGGGCTGGGGGGCAGAGGGTTGGAGTGAAGGGGGGACTGGCAGGGCTGGGGGAGCAGGGGCTTAGGAGTGAGGGGCACTGGCAGGGTATAGACATATCTCCTCCCAGGTGTCCTCTCTTTTACTGCTGGAAATATGGTAACATTACAAGTTTTAAATGGGTTTCTGATCACTTAAACTGGCTTATGTGTAACTTCTGTCCCTAGCCCTTAAAGACCTTAAACCAGTTTAGTGTTTAAGGTGCTATGCTACCTTGCCTTCTACCAGACAACTGAATATTAATGTCAAATAGTATAGTCAAGCATTTATAGGATTTGCAATCTGCTTTAAAATTGACCTTAAAAATAAGTTGCATGAAAATTAAAGCTAATTTTCTTATTTTGTTTTTTGTTTAACCTTAATGGCTAGGGTCAGAAGATAAACTGGTATGTGTAAGTCAGCAGAAACTGATTTAAACCTGTACCAGAACAGAAGTTCAGTACACAAACCAGTTTCAAAGTGGCTGAAACTGGTTTAAGATAAACCTAGGTGAATAGAGCATCAGACTTAAATGACTCGGGTCAAACCAGTTTATGAACCTTTTTTTTTTTTTGTCCCAGACCCCTTCCTGGTTCAAATTTTTAAATCGCAGCCCCCCAGCATGCTTTCTAGCCCTGGGCTGGGTTGTGCTGTCTGCTCCAGCAAAGAAGGGTTGTGTGGGGGAGGGACTGCCCACTCCCCCTGTCAGCAAACCCCAACTGGGGGCTGGGGCCAGGGCATGTGGTTAATCCCTCCTCCCCCACTCCCTTTCCCTGGTTAAACGGCCCTTCCCCTGAGCACAGAGCTGTCCTGCCCTGCTAACCTTACAGAAAGTTACTGCTGGGTTCAGCTGTGAACTACAAATCCCAGAGGCACCTGGAAGCAGAAAGAGCAAGTGACCAGCAACCCTGCAGAGTCCTGCTGCTGTGATTCTGGAATCCCAGAGACCCTGGAGACAAGGTGAAGAGAGCACACACCCATGCTGGCTATGTACCTGAGAGCTGTACTCTACTCTAGCACCCCCTGGCTTCTGACCTGAGCCACTGCAGGCATATGGCTGGCTACGTTCCTAAATCAAAAGTGAACATATATCCAGTTGTTTCTGTTTTAATCTCTGCATCTTAAACTAACCTGCAAAGACTGAATCAATTCAGCCTTGAGTTTAACTGTCTGTACTTAACTTGTTAGTTGAAGTGTATGTGCTTACGTTTTCTCTCCAACTGAGATCTAGAAGCTACTTTTTTAGTAAATAAAATGCTGAATCATTTCAAGAGCTGTGATGGCAAGAAAATCATTGTATCATGACTTAATAAAACTTCAAGTGCTGGCAACTCTGAGTACATTGGGTAGATGTAACTAATTTCTTATTTAATGTTAACAATAGATGCTGCCTTCCTGGTAAGATGCTGTGAATGATAATGACCTTCAGCTTGCTTAGAGGGTTACTCTGTCACTATAATAGAATGCATAAGCCACTATTTTATGAGCTACAAGTCCTTCAATAAGATGGTGTGTAAAGGCAATAGATGGTGTGTAAAGGCAAGATCAGGGGGTTGATTTGCAGCCATTTAAATCTACTTGGTGACTCTGAAAATCCCATTCTAGAAGGCTATATAAATCTAGTAATCATTTGGTGCATGAAATGCCTGTAAATATCTTATTCTTTTTGCAGCTTATTATACTGAGACACTGATAAGGACCTTAAAACTATTTTGTGATATAAAATTAATGGCATCCCATCCACTTCCAGGAGGTTTGAATTTGGCTAATAATTAATCATTGGACTAGAGTATGCAGGGTAGAAATATGTGCAAGAGTATTCAAAAAATCTTGTTATACAATAGTCTCTCTTAAGCTATGATGTAAAACTAGTGGCTTTGTACATATGGACAAAGTTAAGGCTACAAGTTCAACCTTTTGCTTTCACATTTCCAGACTTCAAAAATAATGTCTTTGTTACGAAATGTTTTTGTTGTTATATTAGCTTTTTGTATTTAGCACAAGATTACTTGTATAATTAATTCTCTTTTAAATCTTAAAGCCTGTGTTTGACAAGTGGGCCATTGTTTAATGGAAGCAAGTAAATCCAGCTGTTTATCTCTTCAGTAAGATGCATATAATTTATGGTCCTGACTTCATAATGAAGAGGTTTCTATTTTTAATGGAGTTCTGTTTCTTAGATACACAACTTATATTGGATTTCTTTTGCTCCCTACAAGTTAATATATTTATTTACTATAGAACATTTGCATGACCTTTCTGTTCATATCACTGTGTGTCTACATGCGTATTAAGGCAACTTTTTCTAATGTGCATTAAATTTAGTACTTCCATTGTGAGGTACTAAATAAATGTACATTAGGCTGCCTTAATGTGCAGTAATGAATATGCAGGCTTTTTAAAGTGACGCTTAATATGTAGTAGCTTATTTTACTGCATACTTGCTTGTTTTTTACATGACACTAATGCTCAGTGGCCTATTTTAATATGCATTAAAAAGTGCACATGTAGATGCACCCATTTGCTGTTTGACAGTGTTAATTCTTCTGTAGCCTTTCACAAATTTTACTTTAACGATCAAATTTTAGTGTGGTGTTCTGTTTTGTTTTCCCCACTTCGTTTACTCCTCTGCATATATTTGTGATGAACCTTGTACATCTTTTTATTCCTCACCTTTTAATATATTTGCTTGAGTCTTGCTAACAGACTGGATTACCTGCTCCTTTCATTCCTTCCCCTTACCATATCCAAGCATATCCATACAAGTCATATCCATACAAGTAAGGCATATCCAACTAGATAAGAATTTCAGGAATGCAGAAAGTTTGTGCTAGATCATTACAAAGTGTAGTTTTCGGTAACGTGTGTATGTATGTATAACAGTAAATAAATCTCTTTGCATAAACTGATGCAAGGCGCTTTTTTTTTTTTTCTCAATCTAATCCAATGGCACACGCTCTAAATTATTATTTTTAAATATTCTGCAGTCTGGACGTAAATTTCCTAACATTCTCTAAAACCTTTTTATTTTGTGGCTTTGTTACATTGAGCATAATGTATGAACATAAATGCAACTTTCTTTTTTTTCTATTCATATTAAATTTTCTTATTAACAGTTTTTTCAAATGCACAATCCTCATTATTTGTGTGAAAAAGGAAGGCATTGTCTTCATAAATAGATGATGGAGGAACCAAAATACTATGTAGCTTACTTGAAGGTAAGGCCACACAATTGCCCAAGGCAAGCAAGGATGTGAACTTACAATATTGCAGCTGTTCTGGGGAAACTGGTTGGGTGTATATTCTGTTACCTTGGGGTAAATGCAAAATAGCTTACCTGGTTTTCACTGAAGGGCAGCTGTCATACAATGACATGCATAAATGCCTTGAGTAACAACTTTTGAAAAATAAGCAGTGTGTCTACAAAAAAGCATACATTCCTCTGTGTTGTTGCTTACATATGCTTTCATGCACTTATAATCTAACCTACTAGAGAAAGCTGAACTTAAGCCAGAGGCTAGGTGATTTTGATGTCTGTTGGCAAGTGTCATACGTGGCCTATGGTTAATCAGTGGTAAATCCAAACTATCCTTCACTCTTGCTTAGTAAAGAGTGTAACCAGTTAGCACGTAAATACCCAGCAGCAAGCCAAAAATGTACTTTAAAATGGCCTAATTGTAAAGAACTAGACATGCAAGATATAGCAAGTTTGAAATATGTATGTACAAAATAAATGCCCCAGAGGTGGAAATATCTATGATAAAGTCCCCCATCTATGTCTGGTCCAATAAAGTAATTTGGGATAAGTGAATGAAATGTTCCATGGAGCTCTCTGTAAGTTGGTATTTTGTTAAACTATCAAAAGGAACTAAGTATAATTTACTGAAACTCCATTTTGATAAGTTTATCCTTTTGGTATTTTTATATGGCTATTTCATTATTGGAATGACACTTTTTGGTTCAAAACCAAAAGTTCAAAGATTTGTTCTGGCACAGGTTTGTTCTGTCCATAGGATCTGGTTTTCATAGGTATGGAGTCCTCAAAGGTAACTTCAGTTGCTCAGCGTGTAGATATGGGAAAAATGTCACCCATTAATTCTCTATGAAGCCACAGAGTTGGAAAGAAGCTATACTTTTTCTTTTTTTTTAATGTCTGTATGTGAATATGTACATATTACAACAACTTCAAAGACTGTTCTTTGACTAGACAATAGGTATGCGAAGGAGGTTGTCTGACAGGAAGGAAACAGTTGAACCAAAATTCTGCTAAAGGAGCCTGGTGACAAAAGAATGAAAAATTCCATAAGCACTCCAAAGGGATATTGGTAAAAAAGGTGGCATTGAAGAAAGAGGTCATCAATACCTTTGTGCAGAGCCTGAGAGCACCATGGAGAAGAATACTCCCTCCCTTCCCTCCTTGTTCTAAGCCAGCTTAATCCCAGAAAACTTCTAATATGGTCTCTGTAAAGCCACACTAAAGAGTGCCCAAGGCTGTTCTCAGACTCTCTTTTTGGGTGCCTAACTGGTATGCGCTCAGGAGTACTCCTGTGTTTATCTAATTTCTGGGACTCAATGCAGTGGGTGAATGGAGGTGTCTCCTGGTAGTACCCCTGAGCCAGGCACAGAGACAATGTAGACATGTCCATAGAGACACAAAGAAGAAGGAAAAAGCAGCATGCTGTCAAGAGTGGGAAGGAGACAGGGCTGGTTCAGAGACTAGTCAGGATCAGAGAAAGCAAACTGGACTCAAAGGACTACATAATTCAGAGCCTCACAGAGTGGATTTGAACCCCAAACTGCTGTCTCAGTGATCAGATAGGATGAGCTCAACAAAATCTCCAACAGCATCCTAAAAATCCTGGTTGTTAACACCCCTTTCTCAAAACAGGGATCATTACAACAGGGGTCTTTGAGGCTCAATTCATTTACCTTCACAAAATACACTAAGCATCTTGATTTTGGGGGGGGGGGGGTTGTTTGGTGTTTTTTTTTTGCCTTGTGCTTTCCTCCCACACCTTTTTGTGTAATTTCTGGGGGCTGTAATTTAGTGAAAAGAATAATTATAGTGAGTAGATACTTGGTGTAAATTCCTTTTCTAGGAAACTAAAATGTAATATCCACTATATTAAAATAATAAAATTGTTATTGTGAACAAAAGATTCTATTTGGAAAGCAATCTGTTAACATGTCCTTTTGCAAGTTACTAACTTAGGAGGGTCCTACTACTGATTCTAGGAAGCACGCTTTGAATGTTGGGATATTCATTTTAAGCGTATTAACAGTTCCACAGAGCTAACATTGTCCGTCTTCCTTGCATGTATTTTATGCACACATAGCAGATATTGCTGTAAGGAGTTAAATTGCACTGTATGCATAAATTAAATAGCCATTATCTATAAAACAGTTTGCACAGAATTCTGCTGTATAACATGAGCAGAGAATTACTAATCCAAAGAGTTGTCATTAACTTTGGAACATTTTCTATAAAATCTCAGAGCCAACTTCATACTATTTAATTTCAACAAGCAATTTTTAGCATTAAAATTATTACTGGGTGTGTTCTCTGCCAACAAGTTAAGTTGAGTTGAGCTGTGGCAATGCTAAACTCATGTTTTGGAAAACTGCTCCCTTCTTTCATTTTTTATATTTTATATAGAATTGTCATACAGCGTTACTGTTTTACCAAAATTACTGAAATGAAAAGCACAGTTTAGCTGAAATGGCTTCCAGAGGGTGTTTTCCCATTTACCCCATTGAAGAGCAAGGCATGAATGCATGAAGTCTTTTTAAATCGTGTCATTTATGTCACTTCCTACTTGAGTTTAATAATAATAATACACATTTTCTACTTCTCAAATTTGGGCTATTTTGGGGACAAAATACAAGGTGTAGGAAGCATGAAATCCTTGACATTTGTCAACAGTTCAAAATCCATGAGAGAGATTTATCCCTCTCCCCTTCTGTTTTTCCTTGCCGTTCCCTAAGGCTGAGGTTCCCAAACTTTCTTATTGTGTGCTACCTTCAAGATTTACCAGCTGCCCATGTACCCCATCAGCCTATGTTTTATTTTAACCCCTTAAATGCAAAGTATTATAATGCTGCCATTACACACATTCTCCCACATACCCCTAGAGTGGTCTTGTGTATTCCCAGGGATACATGTACACCACAGTTCAGGAATCCCTGCCCTAAGATTTTCATCCTAGTCCCACATGTACTGATTTGGCTCATTTAGAATATGGATATTTGGGCACAGTAAATAAAATCTATACCTCAAGTAAACTAGATGGCAGCATTCAAAGTGCTCTTTCCCCTCTTCCCCCCTTGGCATACTCAGTTCAGTTCCCATCCAGTGAGGCCTTGCTCATCCCCAGAAAAGGCCTAGGTGTCTAGGTTAGCTGACCTACCTTTTGCACCCATAAAAGCAGTCTCCATATGCAATATAATTTTCACATCTTAAATTTTGGCAAACCCAGTGAAGAAGCCAGTTACAGTTGAAGACCCTTCCCTGAAACATGCTGGTCTAGACTGTGCTCTTAAATATATTGGAGCAACTCCATTGACATCAATGGAAGTTTATGCTAAAATAAAACTCTCTAAGGCTAGGGACAGAAATTTACACACAAACCAGTATAAGTAATTGGAAACTGGTTCAAATCTGCAACAACAGAAGTTCAGTTCACATAAACTGCTTTCAAAATGTTCAAAACTGATTCAAGATAAACCTCAATGGATATAGTATCAGACTTAACTGATTTAGGTTAAATCAGTTTATTGAACTTCTGTCCCAGAGCCACTCCACATTCAAGTTAACTCAGTGTCCCCCAGCTTCCCGGGATGCTTTGCACACCCCAGAAAACCTCTTCCCCCACCTCCTTGCAAGGTGGGTGGGCTAGGCCTGGCCCAAACTGTCATTTCAGTTGAGCAGGGAGGTGGCCTCCATTATCCCCAGCTTCTGGCTTCGGCCACTGCAGGCATATGGGGCATTTGCACAATGAAAAGGTGAATGTCTGTTCACTCGCTTACTCATTCAATCTATGCAGCTTAGACTAACCTGCAAAGATTGAATTGATTCAGCCTTGGGCTTTGTGACTGTTTGTACTTAGTGTAAATATCTCTGATTAGCCTGTCCCTTACTGGGTGCTTTTGCTTCATGGATCTTCTCACAGGATACATTTGGCTAGGTTAGGAATATTGATGCATTTGCATATAGGAACATGATGACTATTTGATCCAACCTTTCCATGATTGAGTAAGTTATGGAGAGCTTTAGGATATGTTGTAGGACTATGCCTTAGTAGATACAGTATGCAAATGTAATTGTAATCTGTGGGGCTCTTGCTCTGAGGAAGACCCAGAGGCCCTCGTGTTATTTGGAGCTCGGTTCTTTTCCATATCTTGTATTTTCTTCAGCCTTCTGAACATATGGTAGTGTTTTTTACTTTCTGAGCAATTGCATGAGATTATGTTAAACTTTCTACTTCTATTAATATTCTATTTTAATATCAATGGAGTTTCATGGAATTCTATATAGAATATAATATAGTACCTGATATTACTAATAATGTTTTTGTTAAAAAAAAATCCTGTGAAAATTGAAGATCATTTGAAAGCTTCTTTGCTTGTGATGAAAATTGTTTTAAATCTAAGCAATCCTTTAGAAGTTGTGGTACCTAAAGGTGTCATTTCCTAGAAAGCATAGCTTACTACTTGCTAAAAAGAAAGCCTTTAACTAGAGGAAGGAATTTGTTACAGTAATGGCCAGATCTTCAGCTGAACATGCTTGAAAATACAGCAATGATCAGCAAGTTCAGGGTCTCAACTTTCCTGTAACTTTTTTCTAATGGACACAAAGCACTTTTTATATGCAACGTGACCCTTGGACTATACATATGCCCCATGTATATAAAAATAGAGATGACTTCTCTCATACTTGGGACACAGTCTATATACATGGTGCATAGACTCTTTCAAGGCTAGCAAATATTCAAAGTCTGGCCTGAAGTAACAATAGTCTGTTCAACAGAGAGAGGTTTCTTTTCTTTTTTCAATCCACAGGATGGCTAGAAGGAGAAATAAATGTTGGGCAAACTTCATACTATTATATTTACTCAACACCATGATGAGGTTTCTTTCCTATTTTAACATAAGGGAAGCCCCTCATCTTGGATTTAAGTGTGATGGACAGACTGCTATTGCAATGCTAGCTCTAGCCCTGACCTGGGATCAGGGATGGAATGATAGCTGCTGTCTGCTCCTGCCCCACAGCCTTGCATTCACAGCCTCAGTCACACCCCACTCTCTCTTTCTCCTTTCCCTTCCTCATTCCACAGCCTTTGCTCCTCCCATTCTTCTTCTTGCTCCTCCCTCTGCTGCTTATCGTCTGGCTCTGGCAGGCTATGGCCCTGCTCCAGCCCTAGGCCAGCGTGGTAGCAGTTGTTGGCAGCTGCAGCCAGGTCACGGAGCCCAGAACAAAGCTGCTGCCACTACCACTGCTACCAGGCTAAGCTGAGGCCAGAACAAACAGGTGGAGTGGAACCAGAATCCTGCCAGAGTTGGAATGTAAGTGGTGCAGGAAGGGAGGGCCAGAGGTTGTGTGGGGAGCAGGCAAGGAGGCAGAGGCTACAGGGAGTGGTGGGAGACGCCACTAGGGGCTGGCAGCAGGGCAAGTGCCAGGGGTGCAAGCATCAGGGCCAAGTAGCAGTGGGATGCATGCAAGGGAGCAGGCAAAAGAGGTGCAAATTGTGGGGGGGAGGCGGGAAGATGAGCAGCAGAGAGCAAGGTGTGGGAAGGTAAGGGGCAGGTATCGGGATGCTTGATTTCCTGCCCCCCACTGTCTTCCCCCCTACCACCTTTCTACTGCCTCCACCAATGCCTGACCCCAGCCACTGCTATCCCTGCAGTGGGGGGTCACAAATTTAAGATAATCCTTGAATAATTAGATTCTATATGTAGACAATAGTAACAAATCTTATACATGTTTCATGTATAAAATCTAATTATTGGAGGGTCATCTTAAATCAGTGGTCACCAACTGTTCTATCAGATCGTGGAGCCTCTTAAAGTTGATCCTGGGCTGAGGGGGCTGAGCATGCATTTCCCCCCCAGCCCAACAGGTCAGTTGATAGGAGAGGGAATGGGCAGTGGCCCACGGGGCTTGGGGAGCAAAGCCCAGCCTGAAGCAGCAACCACCTCTGCTATTGTGAAGGGCATGTGCATCCCCCTCTCCCCCCCTCCAAATGTGGGCAGCACTAGCAGCTGTAGGTAGCGCGTCTGGGCAGGCCCTGCACAGCTAGAGTGGGGCGGGAGATGAAGTTGTGAGTGGCTCATCCAGGGGGTACAGGGAGGGGGGCCCCATAGCCCAGGAGGGCATGGGGTGAGGGCATGTGTCCCTGGATCTGCATGTAGGGTGGGGCAGGCTCATCCCAGCTGTTCTCTTCCTGGCCAGGCAACTGCAGTGGCAGCACTGGAAGCAGGGCCACAAGAGTGGACCATAGCCAACCCTTGCTCCCAGTGCCATGGCCAACTCTTGCACCCAGTACTACCAACCTTTGTTCCCAGGGCAGTCTGGGCCAGGCCTGGAAGGAACAGCCTGTCACAGCCTTCCCCTCCCCACAAGGACATGAGGGCTGGTGGGCACAGGGAAGGGTGAGCTGCAGCTGCAGGCTGGAAGGCTGTGCCAGGCTATTCCTGCCAGACCTGGCCCAGGCTGTGCTTAGCACGAACAGTGGCAGTGCTGGGAGTGGGGACCCCTGCCCCCATGTTCCTGCTCCCAGTGCCGTTATTGCAGCCTGGCCGGGAAGAGACCAGCACTGCCCCAGCCCACCACGTACCACATGCAGATCCAGGGGCATGTGCCCTCTCATCTCTGCACTTCCCCCCAGATGACCCACTTGTGGCTCTGTCCCCCACCCCATCTCACCCCGGCCATGCAAGCATTGCCCCTCCCTCACTGCCATTATGGGATGAGGGTGATCAAGGCCCCAGCAGTGAGGGAGGGAGTGGGGCTAGGGCTAGGGCTTTGATCGGCCCCACCCCACCATGACCCTTTCCCCCTCCCTGCATCCCCACAGACTTACTTGCTGTAGAGGGGCAGGGTGGTAGATCTTTGGTTCCTTTTAAATTCCAAAAGTAATCTCTGACCTTATCTTGCGTTCCGGTGAAAACAGTAAATTTCTTTCTCTGAGTAATGACATAGAGGGACTACCCAGTTTATTGTACTGAGTGCAGCATGTACAATTACCTGCCTTGGAGGCAAGTACATTCTCTCACGGTTAGGGTGGCAGAACTGGAACAGCTAAAGGAGGCACAGAGGGTTATAGACGAGGCTTTCAACGACATGTTGAGCAGTCCTGCACTTCACTTCAGCAGCTCCCACACTACTGAGGAGGATGAGACCCTCAGGAACGAAGGGCATCAAGCTGGGAAGGAGAGAAAATGATCCCTTCAATGGGACCCACCTCCTAGCTGACGTTGTAGTTTTGCGCCAATGATACTCTTCTGTGGGAGGGAACCCCGATGCATAGGAGGAGGCAGGTGGCGATTGTGGGCAATTTGATTATTAGACATATTGATAGATAGCTGGGTTTGTGATGTCCGAGAGGATTATGTTGTGACTTGTGTATGGGGCTCAAAGGTAGTGGACCTCACAAGATATGTAGCTAGAGTACTAGGGAGGGCTTGGGAGGAGCCAGTGATTATGGTCCATGTGGCTACCAGTGTCATTGATAAGGGTGACAGAGAGATCTTGGCAGTTAAATTTAGGCTGCTAAGTAGGAGGTTGAAATCCAGGTTCTCCATGGTAGTATTTTCCTAAATATTTGCAATGTCAGATACAGGCAGGGCCAGCTAAGTGGTCAAAGCTCCACTTTCAATGTGTAACTGAGGCAGTGGTGTAGAGAAGAAGGATTTAGGTTTAACAGGAAGTGACAGACCTTTTTGAATAGGGGGGACTATATAGGAGGGATGGTCTCCACCTGAGCCAAAATGGTACCAAACTGCTGGCAATAGTATTTAAAAATAAAAATAGAGCACTAAAAATGGGAGGGAAAGCTGACAGGTGCAAAACAGCATACAGTTAAGACTGACAGCCATAAAAATGGGGATAAAAAGTGGTGAGAAGATGAGCACAAGCAAATAACTTTTAATGATTAAAAGGCTCACAGAAGAAGCCAACCCAGGACGCAATAAATATCTGTGCTTTTACAGTAATGCTAGAAGTCTAAGATCAAAGGTGGGGAAACTTGAATACTTAGCAGCAAATAATGATATTGACCATAAGAGGTATCTCTGAAACTTTAAAATGAGGAAAATCAATGGAACGCTGTAATACCAGGATACAAATATACAGGATGCACGTATGCCAAGATGAGAGTGGCACTTTGCATCAAAGACTCCATCAAATCAAATAGGGTTTTCCCTTCAAAGAAGTCAACAAGCAGGACCTGAAGACTTTTTGGAATCCACCTAAGCATTTGAGAGGCCTTAGCAGGAGTTGGGACAAAGTGGCACTCCCTTTTCAATCATGTGGTCCAGCATCCTGATAAGAAAGTTACTGTAATTACAACAGCAACGTGACTGAAGGAAACAGCTTGTCAGTACAGTAGCCCCTAATGCTGTGTACACCTATGATCACTGTGGCAGGACCTGCAAGTCTACTATCGGTCTTTACTGCCAGAAAAGAAAATACACCACTAATCAGTAGAATAGCTGCGATAGCCACTATCGCTCACTGATGAACAGATCCCCATACTAGATTTTTCAGATGATGAGAGGTACCTCTAAATAGAAATTCCAGGTTTCAGTTGGAAAAAAAAGTATGTACAATCACCCCACAGACCAAGATAGCAGCAGTAAGCTAGAAATGCTAAGGGAGATGAGGGGCCGCACAGCAGAATACACAATAATAATGGGTGTCTTCAGCTACCCACAAACAGACTGTGTCAGTTTTAACGTCAGGTTGGGATTCAGAAACCAGATTTCCTGAAGTTATAAAAGACTGCTTCCTGGAGCAGGTATTCCTGGAACCTACAAAAGGAAAGGCCTTTCTTGACCTAGTCCTAAGAAGTGAACAGGATCTGATGCAAAAGGTAAGAGTTACTGAGCTACTCAACAATAATGACCACAATGCAATTGGGTTTGACATTGGGGGTGAGGGGAGGGCAGAATCTACTACAGTAGCTTTTAACTTTAAGAATGGAGACTATACCAAAATGAAGAAGCTAGTTAGATGGTTGTTAAAAAGGCCCCTAAGGAGCAGATGAACACAAGCAGCATGGGAACTGCTTAAGAACACCATATTGGAGGCACAGAACAAATGCATACTGCAAATCAAAAGAAAAGAAGAAAAAAGGCAGACCAGAAAAACCCAGCATGGTTTAATGGCAGAGTTTCAGAGGCAATAAACAAAAAAAAGGGCTTCTTTCAAAAAGTGGAAGTCAAATCCTAATGAAAAATGAAAAAGAGCATAAACTCTGGTAAATCAAATGTGAATCTGTAATAAGACAAGCTAAGAAAAAAATTGAGAAGAAATTTGCTAGGAACACAAAAGGTAATAATAAAAATGTCTAAGTGCATTAGAAGTCAAAAACTTGCCAGAGTCAGCTGCGCCTTTGGATAATCAGGCTATAAAAGGGGCGCTGAAGGATGATGGAGCCAGTGCCAAGAAACTAAATGCATGTCTTTGCATCTGTCTTCACTGTGAAAGATGTTAAGGCAAGGATGGGCAAAATATGGCCCATGGGGCTCATCTGGCCCATCAAGGGATTTTATTCAGTCTGGGGCGGGTTCCTTGGTCTTGCTCAGCCCAGGTGCAGGGACTAGCCTGGGCCATGGCATGTGTGGCCGGTCCCACTGCCCTGGGCATACTGCAGGACTGGGGCGGCATGACTGCTGAATTCAGCTTCCTAGCAGCAGTGGCTCCTGCCTGCCATTGCAGGTGTCGCAACTGCTGCTACTGGACACCCTGGCCTGTTTGCTCTGTACCCACCCCGGGGGCACCAGACAGAGGGGGTGGGTAGGGTCTCCATCAAGAGCAGCCCAGGACCCCCACAGCCAGGGCATACTTGTCTGGGCAGGTTGGATGGGGCCATGGGTGGGCGGGAAGTGGTATAGTCAGGGTTGGGACAGGACCGGGACCAGGGTAGCTGAGCCAGGATCACAAGGCAGTGATGCCAAAGGCTGCTGCAGGGAGCAGATTGTGACTCTGCCCCAGGCCCCTACCCCATGCTATCACTGCCCTGTGATCCCAGCCCCACCTACTCCCAGACACTGCTCCCCAGCTGCCTGCAGCTTCATTCCATCTGCCTAGCCAAGTGTGTCCTGCCCATGGCAGTCCCTAACTAGTTTGTAGGCAGGCTCTGCTCCATCTGGCACCCCCACACCGGTCTAGTAATCTAGAGACTTTTGGTGAGCTGTTGCAGGCCTGGAGGTACTGATCCAGCTCAGCATAGCAGGGGAGGGTGATGGTGACCCAAACTGCAACAGCTCACCAGAACTCCCCCAGTAGCCTCACAGCCCAGATCCTTGTCCAGCCCTGCATTAAGGAGATATCCCTTGAGAGGAGTGAATCTGATGAGGAAAAATGAGTGGAACTGACCCAAATTGAGGTTTCAGTCAATGAGATCATAGAGAAAACTGAGAAACTTAAATAGCAGCAAATCACAAGGACCTGATGGCATTCACCATAGGGTCCTGAAAGAGCTTGGATCAGAAATGAACGAGCTCTTTACTGCAGTTGCAATCTATCACTAAAAATAGCTTTGATACCACAGGACTGGAAGGTCACCAATATGACTCCAGTATTTTTAAAAAGCTTTAAAGAGGTTGCAGAGAACTATAGGCCAGTGAGCCTAACTTGTGTTCCTGGAAAATTGATAGAAACTTTTTTTTTTTTTTTTAATTGTTCAGCACATAAATAAACATGAGCTGGTAGGGCAGAATCAATATGCTTTGACAAAAGGAAATCATGTCTTACCAACCTACTAGAGTTTTTTGAGGGTGTCAGTAAGTATGTGGATGGGGGTGATCTATTTGATGTAGTATATCTGAATTTCCAAAAAGCTTTGACAAGGTCCCCCATCAAAATTCTTAAGTAAATTAGGTAGTCACAGGATTACAGGGAATGTCCATTTATGGATTAGTAATTGGTTTAAAGGTAGAAAACAAAGAGCGAGTGTAAATGGTCAATTTTCAGGATGGAAAGAAGTAAACAGCAGGGACCCCCAGAGATCTGTGTTAGGACCAGTGCTATTTAACATATGCATAAATGATCTGGAAAAGGGGGTGAATAGTGAGGTGGCCAGATTTGTGGATGACAAAAAATATTCAGAGTGGTGAAGACCAAGGCAGACTGTAAGGACCTACAAACAGATCTGGTGTGATTGAGCAAATGAGCAACTAAGTGGCAGGTGAAATTCAACCTAGATAAGTGTAAAGTGATACACCTGGACAAAAATAACCCAAACTATACCTCCTATGATATGATGGGCTCTCTGTTAGCTGTTAGTACACAGGAAAGAGAGCTGGGAACTACTGTGGACCATTTGCTGAAAAATCAGCTCTCAGCAGGTATCAAAAGGCAAACAAAATATTAGGGATTATTAAGAAGGGAATTATAAACAAAACAAAGTATCATCATGCCCTGTTATATATCCATGGTGCACCCACACCTTGAATACTGTGCCCAGTTCAGTTCCCCAAACCTCAAAAAGGATATACAGGAACCAGAGAAGGTACAGAGAAGGGCAATGAGGATGATTAGTGGTATGGAAGGACTTTGATATGAGGAGAGACTAAAGAGGCTTGGTCTAGTAAGGCTGGTGTGTGGTGGCAGTGGCTGATGCATGCAAGCTTCCCCACCCTGAAGAAGGGTGCCACTGCCCTTGCCCTGCCCTGCCCCTGCTCCTTGGAAGCGGCAACCTCCCATCCCTACCTGCCTGCACGTACCCCCTAGGACCAATCCAAGTACCCCCAAGGTTACACCTGGTTGACAACCCCTGAACTAAAGTAATGAGTGAAAACAAATTCTGCTTCTTTCACAGAATTTTCAAATGGTGCTTTGAAAAGTAATGTTAAATGCTGTCCCTGCTGGGGGACTCTGTAATGCTGGAAAGGTGTATGCTGATACTATTTTCGCTCTCTTGCTTCCCAGGCAGGTAGGAATGTAGCATGATGTCCACAGAGACTTGTATGGGTTTAGTTAAGTAATCATGATGGTGGATTAAAATGGAGTATGTTTGAGCTCTCATCCCATTTTTGTAATATGTTCCCTTGCATGGGAACTAAGGGGTGGAGATCATGCTTAGGAAGGAAGAACTTGTGCATTAATTACAGATTCCAGGTTATTTTTGCTTTGGTTAATTAGTGGAAATACCATAAACCAATCTTGCATTTTAATGAAAAAAGGCCTTTGGATTTTCATAGGTATTGATTAAAGATTATACTTTTCTAACTGACCTACACTCTTAAAGTTGCATTTCTGCTTGTGCAGGTTAACTGTGTATAATAGAGTGAAAACCAGAAGGGATATACAGTCTTTTAATTGCTGTGGCTTACTGTCTGTGTTCCATAATGCTGGGTTCAGATCTAGGGAATTCTTTTCCGAGCACTATGAATGTGGGAAAAAGAAATCTATAGGATGATTGACTCTACTTGTAGTGGTTTGTCATACAAACAAAATTAGTTACATTTGTAACACATACAATGTTTTTAAATGGAGACTCAGCCAGCCAAGCAGAGACACTGTCATGCATATGGGATCCAAGTCACTCCCTACTCCCCAGATTGCCTTAGATCTGCTGCAGAAACATAGTGTTCTGTAAACCAGTAGAAACTATATAATACTGTCCAGGCCCAACACAGCCTGAAAAGGGAAACTTCTTTCAAGCAAAATGGATTAGAACTGGAATTCCTAATCTGAGCACAGTTAAGTGATTGAAATGATGCTGCAATGTTGTGTTCATCTCGTCTTCTCTGTGCTGTGGCTTTGTCAGTGCATGTTTTAACTATTTTGGCGATTCCTTCAATAAAGCAGTCTTTGTTCTCTGCCATTGGTGAGGAAATAAAAATGTTTTTACAAGCTAGAGGTAGCTGAGTGTTTTTACTGCAACTGTCTGGGAGATCAGGTAGGGATATGTCTGGCAGCCGATGACCTACTACAAGATATTTTTATGTTCTAACACTATTTAGCAGTTTGGTTTTTCCATTGTCTCAACAGTTTCTCAGGCACCTTGGTCAGTCTGCTTAGTAGCACTTGTGTGTGAAGAGGCTCCAAAAAGATGATCTAATGCTGAGCATGAATCCATCTCTCCCATGTCATGTCAAATGTGTTGTCAATTTATTAATTAATTATTCTACAATCAGATATACCAATTGGATGTATCCTAGGACTGGTAATTGAAAATGGGGCATTTTATCTTCTGGATTCTCCTTCAAATCCTGCTTGGATCAGTAGAATAAAAATTCCTGTCTGGCTCTTTCATGGCCTGTGATGTGTTGACAGGCCCAGTTTCTCTGACATGCTCATGTTAATCAAGTCACACCATGATTTAGGTTTGAGTAGATTTCTGAGCATTACAATAAACCAATTTGTTCTGTGGTTATGCATTATTTCCAAACTGACTAACTTGAATTTTTTATATCCCTTAAAAAGTTCACATGTCCAGAGATGACACAGTTGGTACAATCTAAGGATCTAAGTTTAAATTTTTCCTAAGCACTGTCAGACTGAAAGGTCAGGAAATGATTGATTTTGTTTATTTGTTTGTTTTTTGTTTTTAATGTTGTGAATAAACTTTCTTCCACACACAAAAGCATAGAAGTTGCTAGCTCTCTCTGAAAATATAAATCTGGTTATAGTCTCTCTGACAACTGAAAAGCTTTATACTGTACTTTCTCTTGGATATTTTATAAGTCTAACATTCAAAAATTAATTGTTTAGAAGTATTTGATCTTTTTAATTTGAGATCAGGAGTAGCTGAAGATGTCTACCTAGTTATTCATTGCTCTTTTTTCAGTTTCCATTTTTTTTTTCTTTTTTGCATAGTAAACGTGGCAGAGAGGTGGTTTTTGATCCATTGTTCAAAGATACAATGGTGGTTGCCACAATTCAGTTTATAATCTACTTCCATAGAAAAGACTGACATTTGCATTTTTATCCAGAAAGAAATCTGAAGATGGGCCATACTTCCTTATGTTACAAGTGGAAAATAGGCAGGGAAGTCTTACCTACTTGTGGATGTGCTGAGGGAAATATGAGAAGAAAAGAAACCCATCATCTGCCTTTTAAAGAGGGTAGAAGCAGAAAGGAAGAGGTAATTAACATAGCCATTCACAAAACAGCTAACAGAATTAACACGTTCTCCCTTTAACATAGCACAAGCATTTTTCTTTTTGCCTGTTATGTCTCCAAAATTTGAAAGGAGGAAAGTCATCAAGTGGGCTCAGTGCATGCCCTGATATGAAGAGAAATTGGGAAAGGTTAAAAATTTACTTTAAAAGTTTATTTTAGTATAGCACTGAATGAAGATAGAAAATACTGCATCGGAGCCCTGTACTCTTGAGTGGATTGTGAGAAATACCATCTGAGGAGCAAAGGAAGGGAGGGGGAAGAGGGCAGAGGAAAGGAGCTACACATGTGGCCAGGCATTAAACTGAGACCATTAAATAAAAGTTTGTTTGCTTTACTGGTGGGTACCCAATTCTGCTGTCTAATATGCAGTTACATAACATAGCCACTCCCCCTGAAGGACCTGATTTATATTTTAAAAAATTTAAAATCCTCTCGACCCACACCATTCAAAGTTAGGAAAAGTAAAAGGAAATGTTTATATTAGTGGGGATCAGAATTATCTGATGTACATTAAAATAGATGGAGAACTCCTGGAAAAAATAAGTATGTGCTGTCTTCATGTTTGGATTATTGCTGCCATCTGGGTATTGTATGAGAACACATTGCAGAGGCTTATTTTTTTTTAATGTTTTTAATGCTAATTCCAGGAGCTTGAGACCAAAAATAACTTGTTATTATCAGAGCTAGATGGTAGATTTTGACTCTTTCAAAAGCAGTTGTTGTTCCTGTAAATATAGAGCAAAATATTAAATGACTGCAATAATCACAGGAGATGGGCAAAAAAAAAAAAAGGACATGTTGCATTTCTACTTAATGCTCTGCATAGTAAGAATGGCTTTCTGCCATGCCACCTTAGCCCACAAATCATTTTAATATTTGCATTTAAATTGAGGAAGGACAAAAATCTTTGGTCCTGTCTGCTCTCTCCCTATAACAGTGCAAAGCATTTCCCTGCAGTGTGTTTTCCAGTGCTTCTTATTCAAAGATGTGAAATCCCTTAGTTATAGCAGCTAGGGCTTTCCCCATAGTTTCTTCCAACAATGAATTTGTCACCCTTTTTTGTCTAGAGCAATTGCATTTCCGACTGCCGCCTTCTACTAGCCTCTTGCTGGTTCTGTGGAGGCGCAATCTGTTTAATTTCAGTGACCTGGAGGATCCCGGCAGGAGGGGGTTAAGGTACCCCCCCAGTGAATCGCTCTTTGTGTACACAGCTGCAGTTTGAGTATGGGACTGAAAGGAAATGGTTAGAGGAAGGGATGCCTTAGAGCAGGCAAGGCTGCTGTGAGGGCTGGGGTAAAGAGCAGGGAGGGGGCTTGGTGTGTTACATGCCAGATGTAGGCCTGCCCCCTGTGCCTGTTTGCATACAGTGGTGTGGTCATGCTGGAGCCCTGTGTGAATTGAGGAGATATGATGAGTTAGCTGGTTGCTATGGTGAGGGACTGTCACATGACCAGGGTGCTGCTCCAGGCAGTTTGACGTCAGCAAGGAGGTTGGGAGGGGAAGAGAGAGAGGAGGAGAGAGAATCTGTGGCAAAGGAGCAGGCGAGCAAGCAAGGAGACTGGGCAGCCTCCGCCTTCCAGGCTCAGGCAAGGGGCAGATCTGCTTGATCGGGGGAGAGCTCCAATGCCTGGACCAACCCAAGCGCTGTCCCCCAATGGAGAGAACAACAACGACATCATCCAGGATAACGGGACGATCATCCCCTTCAGGAAGCACACAGTACGGGGGGAGCGTTCCTACAGGTAATCGGCACTGGACAGCAGGGACTGGCTGCGTGGAGGGGTGTGTGGGTTGGGGGACTGCGCCAGGGCGAGGTCAATGCAGGGAGATGACATAACAAAACTGGAGGGCTGCCAGAGGGGCTTTAAAAATCCTCTAGTACTGATGAGCACAGGTCCCGTTTAGCATGCACTGCAGCCGAGCTGTGCAGAATAGCGCTTGTATTGTCCAGATGGAAAACATTTTGTGAATAGACTTGCTGTCTGCAAGGGCTCTCCCTGCCTTCCCCGCCTATTGATTAAAAGGGGGAAAAAAGGCAAGCAATATTTTAGACCTCCCCAAGGAAATCGTCCTGCCGCACACCATTTCTTATGGCAAAGGAGACCTTGGGCAGGCCTGCCTGCGAGTGCAAGGCAAGGGGGTGGCATGGAAGGGGCTTGTGCCTGCCTCGGTGTGCTCAGGAAAAATGGAATCCTCTAGATGAAACTGCAGGCTGCGATGTTAACCCGCCAGATTGATGGAGCTTTGTAAGAATTGTGCTCCCTGATTGGCGGAAGGCTTGACAGCAGAGGTCAGGGTGTCACGCGTTCACTAAAATTTCTTCCTCAAAGCCTCAGGTTTATTAGACACAAGGTAGACTGCAGTAGCTTCTAGAAGACACCGCAGATGGCTTGTGCATTTTCTTTAGGATTCTGGTCTGTGACAGGAAACACCAACCTTTGCAGTGGGTAGGCAACTGCGTTATGGCTTTGACTGTTGAGGCTGGTAGCTATGGTCTTTGTCACAGTTTCTGGCATTTTTGATGAATGGGTTGGCGTGTACTGTTGGCAGCATTTTTACGTGAACATGTCTGACAGTATGTTTCAGTCGATAAGCTCATTAAAATTGTTTGCGTTGTTTGATCAAGATAATGCCGCCCAGAATGCAACTAGTTTTTATGGGCTCTGAGCTGTCAACTTGAAGGGCAATGCTATGGCTAGCCATATCTCCTCTGAAGTTAATGCACAGTGAGTTTAAACTCTGCCTTGATGACAGCAAAATGCACAGCTCATTTTCAAACAGACAACAGGAATTGATGCTGTCCTTAGAACATTGCCTCGATATCTGACTAACATGCACTACCTAGATGCACATATGACAAGATCAAAATAGACATGAATGTGTTTTTGCTCAGCTGTCTATGGAAAATTGCAGTATTTCCCTTGTATTGCTTAAAAATAATCTGACCCCATTAATTGTTGACCATGGCAGTAATCACCTGGAAAGTGAATCTTGGCTGAATCTGTGATTCCCCCCCAAAAATCTCATTACTGATGGGCCATGTTTATGTGCTGATTGAGATATTTGTGGAATCCAAGTGTTTTGTTTGCCCCAAATATTATATGAAAATGTAGCCTGCCCTTCTTTTGGATGTGTTGCTACTTCCTAGAGGCCTTCAGCACTGTACAGAAATGCCCTTTCTGCCAAACAAGTATTCATTTTCACTTACTTTTAAAGAGCCATCATTAAACTTTCAATAGGTTTTTCCAGATTTTGCAAAGAATTATTTCTCCTGGCAGGAAGCCCTCATTTCCTAGATTTAAATTCCTGCTGTACAGCAGTTTTTAAAGGAAAGCTGAATGTTTATGACATGGAAAAACGAAAGTATTCTGTTGAGGTACTAGGAGTTATCATGTGCATTTTTGTTAGAAATATTTATTTTTTTTGTGTCTTTAATGTGACTTAGGACAACTGATAATGTTACCTTTTTAATGGTTTGTTTGCAATTGTTGTTCAACTGGATCCTCCCATTACACTGTTACATCATAAAAAAAACACTGTTGTGGTGAGGCATTCCTGCATCTAGCAATGGCAGTCAATTTGCTTGACTCATGACTAGTTGAAATGATGTCCACATGGGACTATGCCCAAAATCTACATTTTGGAAAACCACAATAGTAAAATTACTGCATGTGTTTATGGTGAAAATCTGTTTATCAGTTGAATAAAACTTTGCTAAAATACACATGAAAATATGGCCTTGTAGTCTTTCATCTACAATGCTCTTACTATGTTTTAAAGACTCTTCGCAATCATAACCATTCATGCATTTACTAGTGGGAATGAAACGCTTCACAGATATATCAACACTAACACTGCATTATTTTAGGATAATATGAACAGTCTACTTAAATGTTTAAATGGCAGCTTTATTTCATGAATAATCACTGGAATAGGGGAATCAGAAAGTACCTTTTGTTATGGCTGTGCTACCAATTCACTCTGTAACCTTGGATAAGGCATCTCACCTCTGAGTCATGTTCCCCGATTCCTCAACAGGGGTAACAGCACTTTGCTCTGTAGAAAATCCTGACAGGTACAGATGACAAGTGAATAATAAGTTGTTAGTTAATTTATAGGAAATATGTAATACAAATAACTGGTCTTCAGGTCACTAGAACCATGTATCTTCTACATTTCATGAAACCTTTAATGACTGGTTTTGAACTTGTAAGTGCATTTGTGACATACTGGGATCAAAGTCTCTTTAACAAGAATGTTACTCTGAAAGGCTGCAGCCTACCCATGGATATCATGCTGGACTTTGAGGGGCAAAATTGCCACTTTTTATAAAACTGCATGTATAGCTTCTTGCAGTACTTTACAGCTTTCATCTCAGTACTGATCAAAGATGCCATCTTGCAAGCCCACACACCAAGCTGGGATGCTGATTTGCTTGTTATGTGGTTCTGTCTATAATTGGAAATATGGAATAATTATACCATTTAAAAAAAAACCCTCTAAAATGTGATATAAAAGTCAGCACTTGTGCAAATCTTTTACAATGGGTGCATTCTGCTCACAATGCAGTTCAACACAATGAAGCTTTGCTTGGAACATTTATTTAATCTGTGTTTGTTACATATTCATGAACGAAGGGCAAATACTACATTTTTCCTATAACAGTACAGCTGATAACTTATTTATATCCTTGGTAACATTTCCTGTTTTAAAGAAAGGAAATGCTATATTTTGCTACTATGTTTTTGATTTTTAAGACCACTAGTGAAAAGTACTACTTGTGCACCTTTTCTTATTATTTTTATATACCTAACTTTGATATAGCACACTTCATCAGTAGATCTCAAAACACTTTCAGAAGGAGGAAGAACTAATCTCCTTTCTTATAGATGTGAAGTTGACATTAAACGAATTGCCTGAGCTCATCTAGCAGGCCAAGGACAGAGCAGGGAATAGAAAACAGGTCTCCTGGGTCCTAGCCTGGTGCTCCTCCCGCGAGCTACAGCACTTTTTCACAACAACCCTGTGAAGGATCTATTATCTGCATTTTACAGAAAAGAGAATATATAGGTATAGAGTGTTGTCCAGACTCAGGTTGGAGGCTGCTACTTAAATTCAGAGTTGGAAGCCAGGAAGTTCTGTGCTTTGTTCACAACACTATTGCCTCTTGCAAAGTTAACACATTTTCTGTATGGCTTTATCAAAATGTTATTGCAAATGGAGAGGAAGTATAAGAGGGTGTGTTAAAAGATGCATCTTACCATATTTGATTACAGTCATAATTTTTTGTTCAGGAAAGGCCAGAATCAAACAATCAAGAAGCAAAACAAGTATAATATGGCTGGGGAGGAAGAGAGTGTGCATTTTAAACCATACCTGCTCACAGTATCTTGTGCCAAGTCTTGGCAGTTCTAATAGTTCACCTCTTTAAGATCTAAACATATAGCTACGGAGGTACTTACTGCTTATGAAGTTCCACACTCCAGATAGTGAATTAAGAATCTCATCCTATAAGGTAGGCAGATTTGCACCTTTTTCTCAGGACGCTGCAAGAACATTTTCTTTTGTTTTATCTACACGTTGTTGGGGAAACCAGATGTATTAAATGGCCCTTCACTTATATTTACTTGTATATCCAAAGCTTTTAAGACCATTTGTTTAAAGTTGTCAGAACTTGTTCAGGGCTCTGTTTATGCATGCAGCTTGAATACATATATACTTCTGACACAATCCTTATCTAATAATAAGTATTTGCTGAGACTAAGTGTCCTCTTCCTTTTAAAAGAGAAACTGTTGTTTAAACTAGATGCGTAGCTTTCCTGTGCATAATAATGCAAGCAGAGTGGAAGTGATGGCATTCATCTCCACTGATGAAACAAATGGCAGAGTATGACAGTGTGGGGGTTTTAATGAGTTTCAGAGAATATGGGTTTCAGGTGATAATTGCTATTGACTTATGATAGAATGTTTAAAAGACTTGCCTAAGAACCCTGGGGACTGGAACTATTTAATATATTTTTCCTTTTCAACAATTATATATATTTTACTCCTGTAAGAATTTTCTGTTTGACAGCCTAAAAAATTCAGCCATATGAAAATCTCCATTATAGGCATCAGAAAAATGTCTTTGTATTAATGATAGACTGGTCTGAGCCATTTATATTTTACTTTTTAAATCAGTCTATTCTTTCATTGTGTCTAGAGTAGTGGAATTTACCTTTGGGTAAAAAATAAATATTCTTTGTTTAAGGATTTATTGCATTATCTTGGCTTGATTACACAGAGGACACACTTTTTTACTAGTCTTATTCCTGCAAATAGTTCCATTGGATTAAATAAGACCATTCACTTGAATAAATGAGTTGGAAAGGGCCCAAACCTTTATTTCAGCACGAAGGGAAGGAATTATGTAATGGAAATCTGTGCACTCCAGTTTGTGAGGTTTGGTAAAATTGTCACTGCAGTATGACATTCCTCAGTCTTTGAAAACTTTAAATGCTAGTTGAAAGAAGCCCTACCATAGCTTTATACCAAATTAAATTTAACTGTGGATTTCTTTTTGTAAGCATTTCATTGTGGGCTAAGTGCTCCTACTACAGTTGATGGGTGTCTTTACCGTCTATATTTAGATGGAGTTAGGTGCAAGAAGTTATGTCAATCATGAGTGGTTGGCATATAAATGAATAAATAAATACAAATCACATTATGTATGTTTGATTCTTTGGGTTTTGTAATAACCCTATGTGGTATAGAGTATCACTATGGCGATTGTAAGGTATTCTCGTAGGTATTAAATTATGGCATAGGAAGCAGTTGAATAGCCAAGGATGGTGCACAAATCTGTCCTTACTCCTTGGACATTCTCTGTCTTCTTTCAGGTTGGTGTTTCCTCTTATCTCTAATTCACCAGTCTATTGGTCTTCTGTTTTTTGTTTTGTTTTTTTTAAAGCTATTTGAAGCTAAGTTCTCTAATTCTGGGGTGAATTGGGGGAAGTGTCTCAGCTGAAATAGTTCAGCTGTCAGAAATAAACTAGGGAAGGCTCAGCATGGAACTCTGCTTGTAGGGAGTCTCATACTGTGTAACAAATGTTGAATATACTCCAAGATTGCCTCTGGCTCTCAGGGCAAAGGAAAGATCTCTTGTGCAGCAGTAATGGGTTAGCATTTTAAAGTACGAAGATCCTGTTTTGATCACGGCTCAGATGCTTGTTGGAAACCCTCCTTACAATATGCAAAAGAGCTGAGCACCAGTCATGTAAGGAAGTGAAACTAACATTGTTTCAAACACCATCTTCTGAGCCTGCAGCCCAGCTCTCTGACCAAAGTGTTCTGAGTGGAACCGAGAGGCTTGCTGCATTTGTGGCTTTTTGAGGCATCCTCTGAATAAGTGGTTTGTCTGTTAAAATTGCAGTTGTTGAGCTACATAGCATTACACTCACTTGAGGGCTAGATCCCTGCAGCAAAAAAATATAAGGCTGAGCTTTTGGTGAACTTTTACTTGATGTATCATTTAGAAATAAGCATTTGGCTTATTTCCAGCTTTCTCTCTTGTTGAGAGAGAGACCTTGCTGTTAGGTACATTCCTGCTAGTGAGGTAAGTGTTTCCTGCTGCCACTACGGCTAGCTGTTTAAAAAAAAAAAAAAAAAAAGGCTATGGAAAGGTGGAGACAGTAGTTTGGGAGGGAGACATGGGGCTGGAGAAATTACATGTTTCTTGGCTATGACAGGAAAAATCTTATATAAATGAGATAGTAGCAAGCAGAAATCTTAACTGGGCTGCCTACCTGTTGTGTGCATGATTAGTGGGGGAAGTATGGGCCAGCTGCTTTGTCATGGTTGAGGTGGAGTGTAGAGATGGGATCCTCTGTGCTGTGACTGAATGGTTGTGGGAAGGTATTAAAGCAGACCGGGAGTCTCTTTTAGTTAGAAGTCTGGGTTTGGGGGATAGGAAAAAACAGCTACTAAGGTAGATCTGTGCTTAGAAACCTTTTATCTTCTAAATGAGAGTGTTTGTTTATTTAAAATTTTAATGTGTGTGTGTGTGTGTGTGTGTGTGTGTGTGTGTGTGTGTGTGTGTGTACACGTGTGGGAAGGGGCAGGGGAAATCCTGCAATCATCCTTCCTTCTTCCTCCACCAGAAAAGGCATGAGGCTTGATGAGGAAGCAGATTAAATGTATGCCAGTTTTTCACTTTAAGGGCAGTGTTCCAACCTTTTTGGCTGCTAAATAATTGAAAATGAGTGGTTTCATCACATCTATTCTCAGGCACACAAGCCTCTGTGCAGGGAGGCATAATTGGAAGTTTTCTGATCTTAAAAGGCCCAGGATTTGGAATAACAGTGGGGGGACCCTGGTAAGAAAGCAGTTGCATTGACAAAGTGGTGGAGGATGCCTGCTTCCACCAAACTTGTGTGCCCAGTGCCTACCTGTTTTTTAATACTAGTTCCAGCATCAAAATCACAAAACAAAGTAACACGAATGTTTACTCTTTTGTGTATAGTAGCTTTCCCACTCTGGATAGCTTTACTTCTCTCTACATAATCATGCCTTGGCCACTTGTTGACCTACTTGTTAACAAAATACTTCTCCATGTTGTGTCTCAACCTCACTACATAGGGGAAAATAGGATTCAAAGGTTGGCTGAGAATTCTTTTCCTTTTTTTTTTTTTAAAAGCAATGACTTGAAAGTCTGTGCATTTTTAACATGCTCCCGTTGTAGCCTTGTTCACACTAAAATGCATAGTGCTTACTTCTTATATCTGCATATAATGCATTGGTGGTGAATTCTTTACCTGCTTTGCTGAAGATTAAGACTTGTGGACTAATAAATATTACAAAGCATTCTCTAAAGACTGCTAAGATCATTTGGTCAAATCATATGCACATACTTCTTAAATGTCCTGGCTTGAACAATTTGTTATCTTCGTTTCGTGTATATGCACACTAACTGAGCTCTGATTTGTATTTAATCTGCCATGGAATCCAAGAAGGAAATGTAAACATTTAATCAGTGAGTGGTGAGTTAATGATACAGCTTTTGGAAGGAACCTAAAACTGTGCTGGTTGGAGGGAAACACTTCATGCAGACTGTGGGCCTTAATCTCCTCCAAAATACATTCAGTTTTTGTCAACATCAAGTGGGCAAATCTGACATAGAAGTAACAGAAAAAACTGAGATCCCTGAATCTAACCCCTACTTGGATAAAGATGGAAGGGCAGAGGTGGTTTGAAGTGGCTGTGTGAATTCAGAGATCTTGAAATTCTTCTGGAATATTATTTTACAGAAGAGGTTGAATGACCAAGAAAACTGGTCAGGTAGAAGAAAATTGACCAAGATATGTTTTGTACAGAAACAGGACCCTGCATCATCAGTGCAGTTATCTGCAGCTGACGAAAAGAAATAGCCCATCACTTGGCTTCCCTGAGATGAAGAATATCGATTTTGTCCTTTCACTTTGGTTTTTACTGTACTGGTTTGTGTAGATACTGGGGACATCTGCACATGTTGTTTACTGTGGAATTGAATAATTAGCTGTGCAGTAAAGCATCACCATCTACACATGCAGTGCTGTTAGGCCAGAGTAGACTAATTAACTGTGCCATAGAACAGTACTGTTCAACTAAGTACTATCCTACAGCAGGGTTACTCTGCGATAATGCACATATAAACAGTAACCAAGGCTGGCTGGGGCACCTGCTGGCTGGCCCTGCACTGTAGCATCCTTGTGCCCCAGCCAGCCCCTCCACATCACATTTAGCTGTGGCAGAAGAGTTCTGGGCTACTAGGCTGACCCCCTGGATCCTCTGCCAGCTGGGGCTACACTGCCCTGCATTAGCATGCTGCGGTCCCAGGCACACGTGTTGGTGCTGCAGCCAAAAGTACCAGAGTTTATTCAGTCATGCCAATCGCATGTGTAGTTGCACCCAGTATATCTGCCATTTTAGCTGGATGTTTGTACATTAATTGTTTAGTATTGCATTCCTTAGCAAAGCTGCAGCAGGCAGGCAAGCAGTCAAAAGTGCAACGAACAAGTGACATTCCAGTGAAGCTGAAATTGTAACCTTTAGCACTATCTTAAATGAACATTCTCTGTACATCAGGTTTCTTTTAGTATTGTGCAGAACTGAAGTCCAAGCAGCTGCAATTAGTCAGATGCACTCAAATGTAGATTCTTGCTTGTCACTCTGGAATGCAGTATTGGTTCTCAGAAGGGATGCTGTTAATGTGGATTAAAGCTTTTTTTTTTTTTTTTTTAATGAGTTTTTCCTTTTCATGTTTAAATCTATCCATGCTAAAGATCAAAATCTTCTAATGGTAATCCCTGAGTAACTGGTACACTAGCCTTCTGAGTGAGAAGCATTACAACAAATCTATATTCCATTAAAATATTTTTGTTATAGATTCAGTACTGTAAAAGTATAGCTTATCATTAAAACAGTTATAGAATTCCTGAGTAATAGCTGGTATGGAGGTGGAGCATATATTTCCAATGATAGAGAAAACCCTTGAGGACTTTCATTTACAGAAAGAATATAATCTGTGAGAGGCCTGGAAACAAAGAGGCAGTGAAATGAGAAATGATTGAATACAAAGGATGTAGTCTACTGAAAGATCATCAGTAGTGCACAAAACACTTTGGGAAAGACTGTTGGACATAGCTTTCTTCAGTGTATTTTAATTATTTTTGTTGGGCCTTGTGATGTTTTTTGCCTGCTTGTCCACATTAATATTTTGTAGAAAAACAACTTTTATGTAAGAGGATTCTCATTCAGGGCTTGAAAATGCACTTCTTCCAGTTGCCATGTTCCCATATGTTAAATGTCAAACTGAACTGGCCATTGGATATCTCTGTATATTTGCTTGCAATCAGTGCATTCATTCTCCAGAATGGATTTGTAGATGAAAGCTCCTTTAAAAAAAAAAAACACAAAACAAAAAACAACACAAAAAGCCCAGCTCACTCTGGTTAGAGATGTACCAACTGTATTGATATCCAATTATACCAATATATACTGATCCTAATAAAACTTTTGCATTTTTACAGAAGCATTGCAGACATAAATGTAGCAAACCATTGTAACTTTAACTCTGTTTTATTCAGGGTTAAAGTTATGACAGTTGAGCCCACTTTTTTGCTACAGGCACATACAGATGTAACAGTTACATTTTAACAACTCCTTAGCAGCAGCAGCTTCCTCTCCCCTTTTTGAAGAGATTTAATGGTATGCTTGTCCATGGTTTCTGAAATCAGTGTAGCTTTTCTGCACGCTTGGTATGGTACCAGGGTCATACGCCAGAAATTTGTACCATCTTTTGCTAATGCTTCTTTCTCTAAGGAATACTCTGTCGTTCCATGACTACTTCTATTTCCTGCCAAAGTATAGTATTACTTAACGTTAGTTCATGAAACACACAAACATCCCTTGGATTCTGAATACAGCACAGAAGATTCATGTAATAGGGAACATTTTAAAATACATTAAAAAAAAAACAATTATCATTAAATCATTACTGTTGTCAGGTGAAAGTAACCTATTCTGAAACAAGTAAAAATAATTTTACATGAATCTAATATCTGTGTTCTTTCTGTGGCCTCTTCCGTCAGCTCATGCCTTTCCATTTCCCCCTGCCTCCCTCCTCCACCCAGTCTAATAGACCAAGTCTCCCCCTCCCCCTTTCCCCATCCCTTTATTGCATGTCTTCAGTAGGGAAGCTGCTTTCTTTGCTGGAAAAGGAGCATACCTAGAAACATTGTGCATGCCATGCAGCCTCCGAGATATCTGCCAGTCTGGAAGTGAAAGGAGTGAAGTCTTGTCTTAACCCTTTCACAGCCATAGCTACTGGCTGAGCCCTGTAGTTAGTGCCTAAAGCAGCAAGTCGACTTCCGGAAGTATCTTGATGATACTTGTGATGTGGAAACAACTCTTTTGTTTAGAGGCATTTATATAAACAATTACTTACAGTAAAGAACTAGCAGTCTTCCTCCTGCCCTTGCAAGGGTCTGGGACCTAACCTTGTATGACATAGTAAAAGTCTTCCTGAAAATATAGTGGCCTGCTTCCTCCCTCAGAAGATCTCCTGGGATGCCATATTTACTGGACACTCATTTGCCCAAGAGGACTTACTCTGTCACATAGTTGGCCACAACTCTGGAAAAATAAAAATTCCAACATTTTGTCTTCCAAAATCAAGATTTGCATTTTATTTTGGGGTACGAGACATGAGAAAATACAACAATTTGTCAGTGTGTTTAATTTCACTAAGTAGCACTGCAATAGGTGAGTTATAGGAGCTGGTTTTCTAATATCAGCCCAAAACATGAGATTTGTAGGGCAATGGAAAGGGGAAAGCAGGTGGGTTTTTTGCATATGTAGTTGAACTAGTTATATACATAATATGTAACGTTAAGAATTTAGGTTTGATGTCACCAAGTGATCATTTGGCATCCAATTGTACAGTGATTTCTTCCACATAAAACCAAAACAAAATTATTTTCTAAAATTTATCTAAAGATGCTAATATTTTAAACTAAAAAAATTAAGTAGGAAGTTCTTCTTGCCCCTTGTGTCTGATTTGATGTTGATGCTACTGACTGACTAGCTTCATGCTGTTTGTCTATATGGTCACATAAGTAAATTGTCTGACACCCCAAGGGTTTTAATAAGTTGTGTACTCTAGTAGAATGTATTTATGGACTATTGTGTGTTTTAAATGTGTGATTAGGTATCCTGGATTACATAGTTATCCTCAACTAAACTTTGTTTACATTTCTGATAGGGATTGAACTTGCACTGATGTCAGTGTGTCAGTGGAGAGTGTACATTAGGAACTGATCTCATGATATACCATGAAAACAGGCCAAATCCTATTAAACAGTGTATCCACGTTGCTCTTAGCTTAAGGGGAACTATGACACGGCTTTGATTGTAGTTTGAGGTAAATGAGATGGGTGTTTAACAGCCACTGTAAAATTTGATCTTGGGTAACTCAGGTTCATCAAGGGAGCTACTATAGGCTAAACAAACATCATCTGATAAACCCGAACCGGTTCTTATTTTGTTCTTTGTGGACCAGTGGAGAACCGTGTGGTTTAGATACAAGATATAGGGAAATGTCTTCGCATATAGTGAAAATGGCAGCGTTCTAAATTGGTTCATTGTGTAGCAGCAATAAAATAAGCTAATGGTATATTGGCTTGCACAAAGGAGGAGAGAGAGTATAAATCAAGGTATATTGAGCAATATGTTTATAAAAGGCAATTTATTCCAATGGAGTCACCCTATTTGACGTTTAATTTATAAGCAGTCATACTCAAAGTCATTCCTGTTCTAGATAAATTCCTGTTTCTAGCTGCTTTCTTCAGTGTTGCTCTAGAGCCGTAATCAAATTTGTAAGTGCACTGATGACACTTGGAAACAGGACAACATAGGGCCTCAAAGTGAGGAGTGACCAGCTTGATTTAGTCTCACCTGAAGACCCTTACAGGTATCAGGGCTGAAGTATTAAAGCCAAGTAGGTCTTTATAATATGGATCTAGCTGGAGGTTAAACAAATATTGGGAAATACCAGGGCCAGAAAAAGACTCTCCCCTCATACCTTCACTCCACTAGTCAAAATGATATCAAAACTTAAGGTTTGGGGGTTTTTTTAAAGAAAGATTTCATTGGTGTCTATGTGGGAATAAAAAGCTTGAAAATATAGACATCTCAGAAGACCTGGAACATGGGTTCAGGGCTACTTCCACATAATAGCTTTGGTGAGATGGAATAAATGGGGCTTCTATACAGTGTTCTGCCTCTGACTGTTTCCAGGAGACCTCTGATTCTGGCAGAAAGCTGTTAATAGGTAGGACCTGCCACTGTTACCCTAAACAGCAGCATAACCAGGGTGCAAATGCAAGACGCCCAAGTGGGAGCCTAGGTAACAATTATCATTTGAGATATCATACATGAAAAAATATTCAAAAAACAGAATAAAATATTCTATGTAATATATATAAACAAATATGCATATGTATGCAAATATAGCATCTGGAAAGACAGTTGGAAGTTTGTTTAAAATTGATTTTGTCTTTATTCCTGTTCCAGCTTCCTCCTAAATATAATTCCAGACTAGCTTTTAGGTGCTCATATTACAGTACTCTTGGTGTTCTTCAAGTACAAGACCTTGCCAATAAGCATTTCTAGGCTTGAAGGGTGTTTATACATGTTCTGAGAGTGGGGGGAGGCACTTTAATTAGAGTGGCTCCGGGATTCACTCTAATTAAAGTGCCCAGAGCATCTTGTCTTTCAACATCCTCATGCTGAAAAGTGACAGTGCAGGCACTTTAACTAAAGGTCATCAAATGAGCTTTGGTTAAAGTGCCCCCACTGCCATTTTTTGGTGCAGGGACTCTAATATGCAAGACAATGGAGTCTGCTGGAGCACAATAATTACTTCACTCCAATAGACTCCAGTTAATCAATATTGTTCCAACATGCTGTAATTACTGAATGTGTATAGGTGCCCAAAATTCTTAAATCCCTTTGAACTATAAGTTAGCATCAAACAGTGCCAAGCATGAAGGGTTGATCTGTGACCATCCCCTAATCCTAGGTGTAAGTGTCAAGTTAGACACCGAGGGCAGGGAAGATTGACTGGGCCTACCACTCTTAACAATGCAAGATTGTTCTCTGCAGGACATTCTAAGGGCCTTGTTACACATTGCACTTTGAGCTGCTCAAATGTGCTAGGTCGAGTTTGCAGCAGTTGTACCTTAAGGCTAAAAATCGTCTCTGACTATCTCCCACCTGCACAGCTGTGAATTGCTACTACAGGGCTGGTGAGTGGGGACAGGCTTTTATCCCTGCTCTAGGTATAAGGGATGGGGAAGAGGGGTAACAACATGAACCTGGAAGGCATAGAGTTAAAGGAATGAGAGTGGGTAATGAAATGGGAGGTGGAAAGGAAATGGGGGTAGGAGAAGGGTGGTGAAATGAAGGAAGTCAGTGACTAAAGGATAAATAAAAAGAAGTAAGTATATATAAAGGAACAATTTAAAAAGACATAAAGAAGTAAGTTGAAGAAGTCCTCATGTTTAAATAAACTGAAGTTTGGGATTGGGTTGTGGGGGTTGCTTGTCATGCTTCCTAGGTTGGCTAGAAGGTGGGGAGCAGTGAGGGAAGGTCCTTTTGCAGGAGCTACTGCCCTGCCCCAGGAAGGAAGCTTCAGCTCATGGGGACCCAATCAAGCCACCCTACTCTGTCTCCCATCCCAACCACCCAGACCTCCCTCCTGGATGTACCTGTGTCCTGTAACCTGGCTAGCTGCCATGTGTGCTGTAGGCTGTTTGCATGGAGTTGCAAAGGGGTGGGAAGGGGACTTGGCTTGGTGCCAGAATTGCCCCCTGGACAGTAGAGTTCAGGGGGTGGAAAGTTTGTCCACACAGAACAGGAGACTGAGGGAGGGGACACAGCATCCTGAGTTGCTGAAGGACTGCAGTTTGGGTGACTCATCTGTGGGGAGTGGCCACACATTAATGGAACATGGCTAAACAAAGCTGTGGCTGGGATGATCTAGTTGGGGATGGTACTGCTTTGAGCAAGGGGTTGGACTAGATGAACTTCTGAGGTCCCTTCCAACCCTAATTTTCTACGATTCTCTGAACACAAGCTGGGTAACATCGTTCAGAGATAAACCTGCCCTGGCATGGCGTAACTTTAAGCCACCTGAAGTGTGCTTGAAACTAGTTTTGGATGTTAAGGGGTGGACAATCCAGGGGTTAAGAGCTCAAGGAGCCACCTAAAAATAATGTGTAACAATGCCCTAAAACTCTGTTTGCCCTAGTTTTAAACTGTCTTGAGCAATGTAATCTTACAGCTTCCTTTGGGAGATTGTGCTATGATCTATTAGATCTTACTGTTAGAAAGTTTTTCCTTGCATTTAGCCTCAGTTTCTTGGAATTTCATCCTGTTTTAAGTAGCTGCTTGGGGTTTACTTTTTCTGAGTCCTTGTAGGAACTTCAGTTCCTCATTCCAAGTTGGTCATTGCTCACTTGAATTGCACATATTTAGTGGTTAGCAAGTATGTCAGGAGTCTGGAGACTTTTTAGGCCCCCAGTGAGGATGACTATAGTATTACAAAACCTCATTTTGAAGCTATCGTCCATTAAAAGTGGTTCAACAGGTCAGTGCCTTAATCTTTCACTTCTGAATGAAACAAATTTGACTCCATCCTACTTACTAGTTTAAATCTTGTCGTTTTCAAAACTGCTTTGCAGCTAGGCACCACTTTCCGGACTAGAATAGCAGAAGTGAGGGCTAAAATCAGAACTGGAAAGGAGTGTGAAGAGTGCCCTCTCTTTCAGAATTGCCTTTTACTCACAATATTTGTTAAATCCAGAAAGAATTATAAGCATGTAGTAATTTGAAAATAGGGCCTTACATACCAACTTTCAGGCAACCATGGCTTTAAAAAGACTCTCTTGAGAAAATATGCCTGTGTTCCTATCTGTGTTCCTATCCTATGTGTTAAATGTGGAGGAAAATCTTTGTCTGCCTTTGTTTAAATCACTTTCGGATTCAGGGTACTGATGACAGAAAAATTCGCCAAGGACATGGGCACAGAAACAAGTTGCTATGAGGTCAGCAGGCAGGGATTTTCTTCTTAATAAAATAAGGCTAAGCTGTTGTGGGTTAGTTTTCATGCGATATAGGTTAAAAGCATGCACATGGCATTTTCTGCAAAGCACCATACCTCCTTGTACCTCATAGTATCTAGGGTCAGAAGGGGCCTAGAGCAGGCCATCTAGTCTGACCCCCCGCCAATGGCAGGAATGAGTGCTGGGGTCACAGGACCCCAGCCAA
>JAGPOW010000261.1:71695073-71709214 GCA_030014935.1 Caiman crocodilus | reverse complement strand
CTGTTGCTGCCCTCCTCTTCTGAGTGGTGTGAACCATACACCTTAGCAAAGCATTGCTTCCTTCAAAGCCCAGTCACATTTTCAAGTGCAAGCACTATTGCAGCTTACCTCACATGCATCTCTGGAGAGTGTTGGGATGATGATGGTTCACTGTAAAGTTGATAATTCATCTCTAAAGATTGTAAGCAATTTCCATTCAAAGTAAGCTACTGATGTCTGCCTTCCTGTATCTTTACTCTAGCCAAGATTGATTTTTAATGAAGGTTAGATAAAAATACATGGGTGAAAATTGACATGGAGACCTATCTAAACGTAGAAATGTTCATCAACTTATGCAGTATAGTTCCAAGTTCTAGAATATACATTCATAACAGCAAACTGTGCGAGTGCTGTTTTTCTTTGCCTAAGGTGAGTCCCCCAGAAGTGTACCTGTACACAGATACAAATACATACTGAATTACAGCAGAATACCGATAAGGACAAGGTAGAGACTGTCAGTTATTTATACTGAGATGAGACGGGCAATTCTCAATTAAAAAAACAAAAACAAAACCCAAATCAGTCATTGGACATAACTTGTACTCTTTGTGGAATCTACAGTGTTTTAAAGACTGTTACTTGCATGGAATTTGTAATCCATTTCTTTCCATTTTTATAGATTACCCATATTTTCACAGTTGTTTAATAAATACATTTAAAAGCATAAATAATATCATTGTTGCTTAAATGCTTGTAATCTGCAATAAATATCTGTGTATTGGGCCATTCTGTTCCTCTCTCCATTTTAAAATTATGGTATTATGTTTCGCAACATTAGTCCTTCTTGAAGAATTGAAGCAACCTGTCAAACATTGTAGAGTCTACATGCAGGCCCAGACAACCACCACAGATTTGAATCCCTGGAATATCACGGTACTGCCATTTGACATGATGCACAGAATGGTTTGGGCTCTACTGCTGTGTGTTGTTTTCAGTCTTCTAATTATGCCTTTCCAATCTGGGGATCTGAAAACAGTTTGAATAGCTACTGTTTCTAGCTGATAAACAAAACCCACTTACAGCATCACTGAATGTAGTGCTTAATCAAATTAGGTCCCAAACTAAGTCTTGAGATCCAAATATCTTAGGTTCTGACTGGATGAGAGTGATAGCTTTGACATGATCTAATTAAAATTAATTAAACAGAAAAACAGATATGTCAGCACAACCAAAGTGGATTTTCTTAACCCACTAGTGTCTTTGTCATTTTGGGAAGGAATCAACAAGGAGTGGGAAAAAGGAAATCTTTCTGTACATCAAATCAAATGGCAGTACTGTGAGATTCCAGGAATGAAAATCTTTAGTGGTTGTCCAGGCCTTTGTGTGGACTCTATCGTGTTTCACAGATAACTTTAATTCTTCAGGAAAGATTTGTGTTGGGAACTATACCGGCATAATGGAAAGAGAAATAAAATCTTTGAAAATAACACTTGACTACAATATACCGAGGTTAATTCTTCACCATTTTTAGAGGCATGAAAAGTTTATGATGATGAGGAAAAATATACCTTTTACATATCTTTCCTTCTTTTTTACATCATAGTATGATATTAATTCTTCTTTTCAGTTTATTTCTCTGAGATGCAGCATTTAATGCCTGCTGAATAAATCAATACAGCTATTGGTGCTCAGACATAAGGTGGGGGTGATGGGAAATTCAGTTGCTTTTGGCATGGGAATGGGTCTTAGCTCAACAGTTGGATGTGCTGAAGCTTTTTGTATTATTTTTCTGTCCTAGAAATGACTTTCTACTGTTTTAATACAGAAATATAATACAAGGCAGTCCTGGGTGAGCAATTAGCTTGTAATGATCAAAGCTGAACATTGAACCAGTACATAATATGTTTTAACATAACAGACAAGGTCTCATTCCTAAAACAAATCTGCAGTCCAGGAAAAACATTGACAACTGATCATTTTTGCTATGGAAAAAAATTAAATTTTAAATTACAAGCTTCTCCTTTCTACTGTCTTGGGCTTTTTATTCTTTTTTCAGTAGCTTTCATTTTCATTTTGCTTCCCATAAAGATCTGAGCTGCCTCACTGAGCTACATCTTGGCCTTCTGTCCATATCTTTTGCTTCAACAACTTCACTGTAAGACCTTTTGTTTTATTCAAAACGCCTGTCTCCGGTATTGTCAGGGAAGAGCTTCAAGAAAGATGTTCCTTGGCATTTATTACACCAGTATTTTCCCAATTAAAAAAATATTCCCTTTACTTGACTGATTTATAGAGTATGGGATACTCCTGTATTTTGAAAAGTGGTGCTTTATATAAATTTCATAACAAGGAGAATTTAATTTGAAGATGTGTTCACCCCTTCAGTCCTTGGTATCCAGCCATTTATTGCTGCTTTTGGCAGGAACTAGCTTTTCCAATGAACAGTTTCTTTTTAAGAAAATAATTAGCTAAGTAATTTTTCTACTTTTTAAGTTCTCTGCAAATGTATCTTGCATGTTGTGCTGCATAAAAATACTTACTCCTGTTTTAGGTTTTAGCATATATCAGTGGATATGCTGGATTAGGGACATATTAGTTTAGCAAATTATTTAAGCACATGCATAACTTTAAGCACATTAACTAATGCTGGTGAGGTAGATACAACTTTCAGATGCTTATAAGCATCTTGGTGAAATAGGACCTGAAATATACATAACATGAATTGGCAATCATAAGGATTTAATTTGAGGTTTCCACAATTCAAATGCATGCTGCTCTCTCACAAGAAAACTTCACTGTTGGAAGTCTGAAACCAAACTTCTGCTTTGGACTTTCCCAAAGTATGTGGTTTGGAAGGAATTAGGTCAACAATGGAATGAATGGGTGCCAGCTCCTTCTCTCTTTTGGCTAGAGGTCCCCAACCCAGGGCTTATGGACAATGTGTTGCCCATAAGACTCTGACATTGTTCCCAGCCACAGAGAATTAAAACAAAAACTGAGGTTACAGGAGCAAAATCTTGTTAGCCACAGTTGTTGCAGAGTATTTGGAATGCAGCTTTTCCTGAAGATTACAAACTGACTGGGCTACTATGACAGACAGCAGGTTTTATCATGATATTTCTGTGTTAACCATGTTCATGTTATAGTTTGCGTGACAGCCTTCCTCATTAGTCTATGCACAGAAAATGAAGGATCAAGTGTCATGGCTGGCTATGGGTAGGACACAACAAGATGGACCTTTAGCATCAACAGTTTTGAATGGCTTTGTTGGCATCTCAGCAAAGATGAAAGTGGTGTTCAAAGGAAATAAACGTGACATTGGGAGAGCAGGCTGGAGAAAGCAACCAGACAGCTCCTGGCCAGTAGAGTCTGGGGACCAAGGTTAGTGGAGGAGCTTTGGAGAGCTGGAAAGACAGGAAAGGGAATAGCTGAGTATCTTTGGGGGTAATAAACTGGCAAGATAGGGACTGCTTAGCCCATTTTGAAGGAGGGAAAGGAACCTCTGACTAGGTGACCTTTTGCTCAAAGAAATGTCTTCACTGAAGAGACTGTCTGATGTTCTGCTTGGAACTATGGGTTTGACTCTGTTCTCTCTCTCCCACCCACCCTTAACAACAGGAGGTCCTCTTTCTCAGGAGTTGAGCTTGATGCTCACTCCTTGAGTCAACCTTAGAAACCCAGGGAAGGTGAGAGACTGAAAGGCTGGAGTTTCAGAGTGGGGAGGTGTTTGGGTTGCCCTTTCTCTAGAAGCCAAGCCTAGACAGACTTTACGGGAACTCTGTCAGAAACCAGACAAGACTGCAACTGTCCCAGGCAAGCACCTCCCTCCACCCCACCCGCCTTTGTGGAGGGCACTCTGTGACAGTGACATTGTGTTAGTTCTGTACAAACTTGAGAGAGAGCGCATGAGAATTCATAATCCAAAATGCAAGGCATATCATGATGAGTATGCTAGCAAATGGGCTAGAGTAGACTACTGGAGGTGTGATGATGATAGATATGCAAGCTCTTACCTGGTCCATCTGTAGCGGTTAATCAGGTGAAGGCCCATGTTCTTCACTAGTGTATCTTGCTTTGTGAATTTAGTTGACGGTGTGCATTTTATATCTGGGTCAGACTTTCAAAAGAGGTCAGCATCTTGGATACTGAGCTCTTTAGGAAATCTGGCCACTATTATGAATGTTTTGTATTAGAAAATCTAGCCCTTGTTACATATATAGGCCAGAGATTTTTGTTTTTCCATAGCTTCTCATTTTTTGTAGATGTGATAGTGTCACAACAAGTAATACAAACATCTTGAGTTGCAAGTTTAGAATACTTACATTAAAGGAAAGATTATACCTAAGCATCTCCCCAGCATGTTTTCTTTCAAACTAAGCAAATGCCTACCAACAGTGGTGGGGAGGGATGCGGCAAAAGAATCCAGAGGTGCATTGTAAACTATTTCGGAAGAGTCAGAAATGTTCCAAATAACGGACTGTATCATTAAGTGGAAGTTCTCCATGGCATCATGTGGAATTCCTGTTTCAAACCAGCATGTTGTCCAAAATATATATTTGCATTTATAAACATAAAATTGTCATCTCCTTTGCATTCATCTTAAGAAGTTCTCGCATCTGATCCCCAAATTGTGATGGAACATTCACTTACGAGCATACCAACACTATAGAAATGAGAATGCAACAGGTTGTTTAACATCCATGATGTTCCTCATAGATAGTGCTTCATACTAAGCAATGCTGCAAGTAGCAGTAGACCTTCCATCACTGAATGGAGCTGTTGGTCTTTTTCCAGAATACCAGCTTTTGGAAGAGGGAAGATAGGGTCATTACCTCCTTCTTAGAGAATGCAGATTTTATTCCGTTTTGATAGCACAAACTTACTGAGCTCAGACCACTGGTGACTTGATTATTCTGTGTTCTGTCTCCTGTAAGAAACTATAATATGGAAAAACTGTGGCGTTTAAACAAAAAAAAGTAGCTTAATTTGGGTTTTATCACTTTGCATTTCTTTTCCTATTTGTTTTCAAAACCAGTAGGTCAAGTGTATTCATTTAAAAGTAAAGCTGTGATAATATGCCTTAAGCTATAAAAGGAGAAAAGGAAATCCACATGCCCAAGATGGTAGGAATTATCTGAAGTTTGAACTTTTAATATTTAGGAAGAGAGACAGATTTGTACCAAGCAAAACCCTCAATAATTCTGGCGTTGGAAACTCAGCTTTTCTAATAAGACTTAATAAGGCTTTTAAAAATAAAAGGACGTTTTTTTTCTAAGTTATCATTAACAGTCTACAACTCAATCCAAATGTTGATAAATGGTTCCTTTTTTGTTGTTTTCCAAGAGCAGTCTTTGCCTACCAGCTGCAGTACTGCTCTTATTAGCCTGCTGACCCAGAACAGCTAAGAAGAATTGAGCTAGGTTTCATTCTTCTTTGTGCATCATCAACAGATATGTTTTACAGATGTGTTCTCTCTGAAGGCAGTGGTACGGCCCCTGCGTAACTGAGGGCAGAATCCTTATTGTGAGAGAGGACCCAGCTTGAACTGCAGACCCAAGGTTGAGTTGTGAGGTTGTCAATTAACTGTCAAGTTAACATTTTCAATTGGAGGTTACTGGGGCAAGAAGGCACACGATCATGTTATTACTTTTCAGAATACAATTCCAGTTCTTTTGCATGTTTTAAAGCAGTTTTGCAATTTAAACATCACTGACTCCTAAAATTCTGTAGGCTCCCCATCTAACCTTACAGTTATCATTACTGCGTCCTTCAGAAATGTAGCCAGTGTTTTGAAATGTTCTTAATGTCATCCAATCTCATTGTTAAAATTTACTGATGCTGTTTTTGAGATGTGCTTTTTATTTATAAGCAAAACTGAATAACTTGCAAAAGGAGTGTACAAAGCCTTACATACTGACACTGGTCAGTAGGGCTAGGGACAGAAATAAAATAATACATAAACTAGTATAAATCTATAACACAACAGAAGTTCAGTGCACCACTTTCCAGTGGCCAAAGCCAGTTTCAAAATGGCCAAAACCATTTTCAGATAATAAAATAAAATTGGTTTATTGAACTTCTATCCCAGAGCCTTTCCAGATTCAAGTTAACTCGGTCCCCCAGCACTCCAGGATGCTTTGCATCTCTCCTGCAAACTCGCCCTCCCCCCAAGGTGGGCAGGCAGGCCAGCCTTGGCCCAAAGTGTCTGGTCTAGCCAATCAGGGAGTTGTGCTCTAGCCCCCACCCCAGCTTTTGGCCTGGCCTATGCAGGCATCTGGCTGCATTTCTGGAATCAAAAGTGAATGTCTGTTCACTTGCTTATGGATTTGGTCTATGCAGCTTAAACTAACCTGCGAAAACTGAATTGATTCAGCCTTGGGCTTTTTGACTGTACTTAACCTAAGTGTAATAAAAGGTCAAACCAGTCTTAATCGATGAATGTTTCGAGCATACCAGTTATTACATTTCAGATACAAACACTTTCCAGTTTACAAGCTGATTCAGGATTATCACTTAGAATGACTCTGACATAACATAGAATGTTTATATGTATCCCAATATGCATTTCCATTGGCACGAACAGTCACGCCAGAGGTATCTAGCCAAGCTACTCTGGCTATTTCCTATTATCCCCATGGACACAAACATTACACAATAGCAGCTCTCAGAACTGCTCTAATCTGGTCTGTCTTCTGTTTCCTGGGCAACTGTACTCTGGCTGCACTCATCCCAGCATAACTGTCATTCTTAGCTCAATTCATTCCTCCTGTGGCTACCTTTCCTAGCATGTTAGGCAAATCAAACTAACATCAGTCTGCTTACCTCAGCATTTCTACTAGATGCTATACAGGAAAGACTTTATGACACGCATAAGAAAAATACTATGTTTATAAACTTGTACAGCTGCGGATGTTTTAGGGTGTGGAATATTACACAAATGCAAATTTGAAATAATTTATAATGAAAATTCCTGATAGTGCATTAGGTTTATGGGGGGGGGTTGTTTCATTCACTAGCATTTTTATTAATTTCATTTCCAGGTAGTCTAAATATGCTCCAACACTTACAGGAAAGTTTATATTTCACTACACATGCCTGGATTTTAGCTGATAAGAAGTTGCTGTTCAAAGAGTCTTTCATTTACTGCCATTTTGCTGTAACAACAATTTTAATATTTTTTAGTTAACAAAAAATAAGATCACTCTTTTTGCATTTGTCCTGGCTTCGCTTATATTTCTCCATAACTCTCCTGTCCCTGGAAATGTGTAAAGTGTTTCTATCTCTGTTGAAACACAGTATGGGTGTTTTTACACACAAAATTTAGTTTCTTATTTCATGCTTTTTAGTAAGATGATATTCTTTTCAGCACAGAAGCTTTAGCAGGAGCCTGTAGCTATTGGTTAAAATAAATCTGACTCATAAATCAGGAAATCTAGCTTAGTTGACTAAAACTAGCTCCCCAAAACAGGAAAAACATATTGTCAGGGAACCGATAAGATATAGCTCTAAATGTGCATATGAAGTAGGTATATGAGTAAGAAGTTGCTAATTTTATACACCTCCTGAATTTCATACACTTTTATAGACTAATGTTGAGTTGTTTTGGAAAAAGATGTCCTTAGTTGATGTTATGCTGATGTCATGATTGTAACTACATGAACTTGATTATTTCAGTATATTTAATATTTAGCACTTTTGAAGATGTAAGCTGTTCTAAGAGTTGCATAAATATTAACTGACACTGGACAAGGAGATGATATCACTGTCTTTAAAGCTGGGGGAAATGATGCGGAGCTGTTAAATGACTTCAAAGTCACACAACAGTAAATGGCATACAGATTTAAATTGGGAGTCCCAGGTCCCCAATCCTGTTCTAAGTCCTTTAGTTAGAAGGCAGGGTAGATGTACACCTCGCTCACTCTCATTTAGTTAGTCGCCCCCATCCCCCCACACACCCACCCCACCCCCCTTTCTGACTGACTTCCTTTTAAAAGGACTGAATATCTCTCTGTAATTCCTTTAGGCTGGTGATGCTCATTAGTCTGGTCCCACGGGCCAGGTGAGGGGTGCAGGACTGGTCTGAGCCAGTTTGCACCTCAAAAATGGGGCCTTGGAGCCCTGCACTGCCCCTGTCTGGCCTTGCCAGTTAGGATTGGACCCCAGGGCCCTGCACTGCCCCCACCCAGTCCCATGGACACCCTGCACACATGATCTGGCATGCAAGGTCATGGCCCATGGGGCTCTCCACAAACCCACATCTGGCCCACAGGCCAGGGATTCAGCATGCTGTCTGTGATTACCTTTAGTTTGGTTTCTGTTTGGTGTACAGTAAAAAACCCCCAACAACGCTCCTCCCCCATAACGTGATTGTACATGACATTTTTATGATATTCTTTAAAGTGAAGTCTTCTTTCTTCTTTCAGCTGGCATTTGCAGATAACCATTGGGGAAATGGCAACTTGATAAAATACTAGAAATTAAGAAGAAGTTATCCTTCTTAATCTAGAAAAGAGAAGAGACTATGTAGTGATGCAGCCTTTCCTCCCCAGCTCTGTCTTTAACAAAAAAAAACAAGCTTCAAAATGTCAGTGTATTTAGAAAAGTTATTCAGATGACAGGAAGCCTAACTTATTTATTTACCTTTTTTTCCAGTTGGGGAATGGCGGTCAACGTGTATTCTACCTCTATAACTCAAGAGACTATGAGCAGACATGACATCATTGCATGGGTTAATGATATATTAGCTTTAAACTACACAAAAGTTGAACAACTCTGTTCAGGTAAGACCTTGATTTTGACTATGCTTTCACAATAAATTTTTGTTGAATCTAAAAAGCTGATTTACTGAAGACCTGAGCTTTGTGTCAGGATGTAATTGACCTATGAGAACAGAGCCTGAAGAAAATTTATAAACTGATATATATATTTTAGGTAGCTGAGTTAAAATCAAATTTATAGAAGGATAGCTTCCCTGAGAAATCCAAGAAAATGCTAAGCATGACCAGTATTAGCGTATCAGAAGGTAAAAGAGATGACTGGCAGGAAACAAAGCAGTGAGCTTCTGTATTAAAAGTACTATGAATTTACTGAAGAAATACTTTGAGACTGAGAATAAAAATAGTTGGAAAGCAATAACTGCAAGTGAAATGGTGGGAATACAGGTGAATAAAATGCTCTAAGACTTGTAGACCTCTGGTAAATGTCATGAAATTTTGTTGGAGAGTACAGAAAAATATCACAGGTATAATGATGTGAAGTCAAGTGAGACACAATGGGTTTGAAGCAATCATCATGTAACTGCTGCAAGGTGTTCCTAAAGTTTTCCAGACACATATATTAATTTCCACACCATATGTGGCCAGACATTTGCTGCAAACCAGTGCAGTAAATGAGATTAGACCTACAAGAGACATTCTGAATAACCTGAACAGACTAAAAAAAACTGACTACGATTTAATAAAACTGGAGATGTAAGCTCAAAATTATGGAATCTGTTGCTTTTTCAAGATGACAACTAGACAAGTAGAAAAGAAAAGCTGATGCTTTGGCTTTATCTGTGAGAACAGTTGCCTGTAAACATTGCTATGGCAGGGGTTGGCAACCCCCAGCACGTGTGCTAAGTACGGCATGCGAGGCCATTTCCCTCAGCACCTACTGGGGCTGGGGAGGCAGCAGCTGTTTGTAGCCACCTGCCTGCAGCCCGTCCCAGCTCTGGGTAGCTGCTGCCAGTTGGAAGCCTGGGCTGGGACGCTGCTGGGAGCAGCCCGGGCTCCATGGCTATCAGCAGCTACCCAGAGCCAGGGCTGGCTGCAGCCAGGAGGCTACAAACAGTTGCTGCCTCTCCGCACCAGGCCCTGGCCCCAGTGAGCACAGTGCCAGCGCCTGTTGCCTTCCTGGGGCCCAGGGCGGGAGGGCAGCTGCTGTTTGTAGCCTCCTGGCTCTGAGTAGCTGCTGATAGCTGCTGCAAGCAGCCTGGGCTCCATGGCTATCAGCAGCTACCCAAAACCTGGGCCAGCTGCAAACATCTGCTGCCTCTTGGCCCCAGCCCCAGGCCCCGGCCCTGGCCCCAGCTGCCTCCCAGATCCAGCCCTGGGCTCCAGGAAGGCAACACTGGCAATGCTCCCTGCTGTGCTGCCCTTGCCACTTCTGCAAAGCAGCAGGAACCCGGCGCGGCAGGACGCAGAGCAGGGCACAGAAAGCTGCCTGGTCCGAGCTCCCTGATGCCCTGCCACACTTCCCCTGTAGGCGTGGGCAGCAGCAAGACGCACAGCCCTGCTCTGCTGCCCATACTGCTCCCGTGCACATAAGGGAAGTGTAGCAGGGCAGTGAGGAGCTGAGAGCAGGGAGCTTTCTGCGCCCCCGCTGTTTTCTGCCATGCTGGGTTTCAACACTACTCTGCAGAAGTGGTGAGGGCAGCACAGCAGGGAGCATTGCTGGTATGTGCTGCCTCCCCAGAGCCTGGGGCTGGGTCTGTGAGGCAGCTGGGGCTTCAGCAGAGAGGCAGCAGATGTTTGCAGCTGGCCCAGGTTCACACCTATTTTAGTAACACGCTATCATCTTGCTCTTAAGATATATGCACGTATATATACACACCTTTCTCTTAAGATTGAGTCACAGAATCAATGAGGAGGAGGAGGAGGACCTATCTGCTTTTTGTACTGACACATTTGGGGGACTCAAGTATGGTAGAACAGGATTTCACTTAGATGCCTAAGTCTAATTATGAACATAATAGGTGGAATAGAATCTAGTCTCACTGTTTAAACTATGTCTTTATTTTGTCAACAAATGATTGACTTATCACACTGAACTCTGAGAACAAGTAAATGATACTTTATCTTGGACCTTTGGGTGCCTGTTGATATGCTTGTTCATGTTCTAATTGGAATGCATTGGAACAGACTCAGTTAATCCAAGTCTGCTCCACATTCTAACTAGAATGCTCCAGTGTTGCCTCACCACCACCTATATTACGCCCATACACATTTCAAAATGACCATGAGGGTGCTTTATCTATCTAAAGCTCATACAATGAGCTTTAAAGTGTCCTGTGGCCATTTTGAAATACACAGGAAATTAATGCAGGTGATGGTGAGCCACTGTAGAGTAGCTGTCCAGGAACCACTCTAATTAAAATCCCCCCTCACTTCCAGACACATGTATACACAGCCTTTTAATTTATTTTTTCTTCCTACCACTTTTCCTGGAGATTTCCATTTCTGACATAATCTTCCATGAAACGTGCAGTAAACCTGAACTGACAAAACCTCACTGCACAGCTTACCCAAAGCCATCTGCCCACTCATAGAAATCTCTCCACTTTTGGTGAAATTCATCTTAGCACTTACAAAAATAGCATTGACCCCAGTAGCTTAACTAGGGGTGGGAGACTGGGGCACTAGCCCCAGGTACGCACTTAAGTGGAGCACTAGAATAGAGGCCTCTCTGGGGAGTCTGTGCTGCAGCAGCAGTCAGGTATAGGGACCCTCTTGCAACAATCCCTTCTCTTGCTGCTGTATTCCCCACTGCCCAATGCAGGTGGCTATGGAAAGTGGTGGTGGCGGTGGCAGGGGGTGAGAGTGAATACCAGGCTTTGGAAATGCCAACCTAGAGCACAAACTTTATTAGTTGCACCTTTGTTTGAACTAGTGCAGGTTAAACTGTATTCCAGTATTTTATACTAGTGAATTGCCCATCAAGAATGATGGATGAATTTTGAATAACAAAACAAAAAAAAAGGCCACTAAGCTCACCTCCCTCCATCTGCCTGCCCCCCTCCCCCTGCTCCCCTCCATCTCTGCTCTGCTTCCTGGGGTGCTTGGGTATTTCTGTGCTCCTATATGGTTGAAAGTGAGCTTTGAGGTAAACAACTTAAGTGGACTGTCTTCAGAATTAACAAAACAGCTTTAATGAAATATTCAAAACTGAAAGTGGGAGAGCAAGGGAAAGAATAGTTTTAAAACACCTCATGTAGTGGAGAATGCAGTGAAAGTTAGAGATCGTAAAATCTGTAAACATGGATTGTCTTTATTTGAGGAAAAATTGCCAGAAGCCCACTGTTCCACTTCATTACAAAGAGTTTTTTGTACCACTTCCTTCATGTCCTCTAGAAAGGATTTGAGGCCATACCACAGGGGAAAAACTGAAACGAGACTGCTTCATTAAAGTCCAAATCCCCACCTTTTCTTCACTTGCATTGACTTATTTTTTCAGTGTTAATTTCTTGAATTGTGTTTAATTTTCATTTCACTCCATTACTTCCATATCATTTATTGTACATTCTTGCTTTCAGGTCTTCATTGGCTAAATTGCTGAATGTTAATTTCCCAATTTTGGCTTAATATTTTACTATTATTTACTATTTCTCATGCATTCTGGACTTTAGGAAGGCCTTCAAAACTGTCTCTCGCCCCATTGTCATTAAAAAACTAGGGGGTTGTGGCGTCAACACCTACACAGTCAAATGGGCTGCACCCGGAGAGTGGTGGTCTAATGTCTATAAAATCTATGAAATATTCCCAGGTCCAAAACCTGGCTGGGGGGTGGGGGATGGAAATATGATGGTGGGGGGGGCAGCAAGCCCTGCCCCTGCCCATTCTGTTGCCCCTCACTGATAAGCCACAGCCCCCCCCCAGCCCTGCTGGTGCCCCTCACTCCTGGTCCACTGCCTCCTGGTGCTGCCAGTGCCCCACACACCCAAACCATAGTCACCTGCCCCGAGTGCTTCACATTCCTGACCCACAGCCCCCTACCTGCCTCATGATCTATAGCCCTTTGCCCCCCATAGCCTTGTGGTACCCTCACTCCCAACATATGGGTCTTGGATGGATCATTTTCGACCTGGTGGGCTGTGGCAGTGGAGCCAGTTCCCCGCACTTCAGGAGGGATGTGGACAACTTGGAGCGGGTCCAGAGAAGGGCCACTCGCATGATCAGGGGGCAGCAGGGCAGGCCCTACGAGGAGAGGATGAGGGACCTGAACTTGTTCAGCCTCCACAAGAGAAGGCTGAGGGGGAATCTAGTGGCCTGTTACAAACTAGTCAGAGGGGACCAGCAGGCATTGGGGGAGTCCCTGTTCCCCTGAGCACTGCCAGGAGTGACAAGAAATAACAGTCACAAGCTGGCAGAGGGTAGGTTCAGACTAGACATCAGGAGGTGCTACTTCAATCAGGGCAGCTAGGATCTCGAACCAACTTCCAAGCGAGGTGGTGATGGCTCCTACCCTGGGGGTCTTTAAGAGGAGGTTAGACGAACACCTTGCTGGGGTCGTTTGACCCCAGTACTCTTTCCTGTCATGGCAGGGGTGAAATTGATGATCTGCTCAGGTCCCTTCCGACCCTACCAGCTATGAAACTATGCTTACTCTTTTATCTTGTTGGATGCATTCAGGCTTATAACAGATTCAGTCTAGCCATTTTTGGTGTGAGGGACAGTCATGTCTGCTTAAGGTTATCATAGAGCTTCCAGTTTGCTCTTGAAGGTGTTCAATGTAGGTGCTTGAACCACCTCCAGCGGCAGGCTGTTCCAGACCTTGGGGGCTCAGACAATAAAGAAATTCTTCCTTATGTCCAGCCTGAAACGGTCTTGTAGTAGTTTATGACTGTTCGACCTAGTTGTCATTCCTTGGGGTGCTCTGGTGAAGAAACATTTCCCCAGATACTGATGATCATCCCTGATAAACTTATAGGTGGCCATCAGATCACCCCTGAGCCTGTGCTTTTCCAGACTAAAGAGCCCCAGTACTCTCAGCCTGTCATCGTAGGGTCTGCTTCCCTGACCTCTGATCATGCACGTGGCTCTTCTCTGGACTTTCTCAAGCTTCTCCACATCCTTTTTGAACTGTGGAGCCCAAAATTGGATGCAGTACTCTAGCTGCGGCCTCGCTAAGGCTGAGTACAAGGGGAGAATGACGTTCTGGGATTTGCTTGAGAAGCATCTATGGATGCAAGCCAGTGTTTTGGTCACTTTACTAGCCGCAGCGTCGCACTGCAGGCTCATGTTCATCTTGTGGTCAATGATGACCCCCAAGTCTCTTTCTTCCTTAGTGCTAGCCAACATAGCATGGCTGAGCCTATAAGGATGCTGTGGGTTTTTCTTCCCAAGGTGGAGAACCTTGCATTTATTGGCATTGAACACCATCAGATTCTCATCCACCCACTTGCT
>JAGPOW010000261.1:71624214-71691755 GCA_030014935.1 Caiman crocodilus | reverse complement strand
GTGTGTGTGTGTGTGTGTTTACATGGATGGATTTTGCAAATATTTAAAAACAAATATGCAGACCAAGTTATAGTCTAGCTAACCTTGGACTGAAACTTTAATCCATGCTCAATACAAAAAGAAAAAATAACTTGCCTCATTTTCTGACTGCATTTGATAATTCTCAGCAGCATTAAACTGATATATAGTAGAGATTAGACAATAGATTAATTTGCCAGCTTTTCATCTTGATGTGCATCTTCTGGCATTTTGAGTTTCTGTATCATCGTACTGTCCTTGCCTGGACCACGGTGTCTACTAATCAAGACTTTATAGATTTCTTTCATGCGATGAATACTAGAGCTGTGCAAAATTTCTACAGGTGTTTCATTTCAAAGCTGTTTCAACGTGTTTCAAACTCAAAACAGAAAAATCAAAATGAAACAAAAGGATTCGAAATAGCTTCAAAATAAAACAATGGCACTTGAAATGTTTTAAATTCCAAAGCCAGGCTTCCTGCAGCTAAACAGAAACTAAGGAGCGGGGAGGAAGAAGGGGGAAGGACTGCTCTTACGTTGATATCTAGCTCTTTGATTCCCCCAGCTCTCTGATCATTTTCCCAGCTTTTGCCAGGGACCACAGGCCCCTGAACTGTGTATGGGGTTTCCCAATGCACAGATCCAGGGGCCTGTGCCCCCCAGGTCCCTTAACAATCCCCCAGGTCTTCCTGGGGGTGCAGGCCTCTGGATCTGACCACAGGATGACAGCAGGCTGCTGCTGCTGGTTGGGATGAGAGCCTGGAAGACTGGTGCTGCCAGTGGCCCCAGCCACCAGAGGCAGCATGCTGTCATCCTGTGTGCAAATCTAGGGGCTCACAACCCCCAGGAGAGCTGCGGAGCTGTGCTGGACTCTTCACAGGGGGCACAGCCCCCTGGATCTGTACACGGGATGACAGCATGCTGCTGCTGCTGCTGGCTGGGGCCTGGTGCGGGGAGCACCCCAGTCTGCCTGGTGCAGGGATCACCAAGAAAAACCTGGTGCTGGTGCTGGCCTCACACAGATCTGGGGGCCCTCCTGAGGGGTGGTCCTGCGTGCAGGATGATGGCATGCTGCCGCTGCCAGCTAGGACCAGCAGCAGCACCAGCCTTCCCAGTGATCAGCACAGGCTGTGCCCAGTACTGGTCCCAGCCAGCAGTGGCAGCCTGTTGTCATCCCACATGCAGATCCGGGGGCCTGTGCCCCACCAGGAGGAGTCTGGTACAGCCCCGTGGGCCCCCAGATCTGCGCATGGAATGACAGCAGGCTGTTGCAGCTGGCTGGGGCCATTACCAGCAATGGATTCTTCCCAGCTCTTGGCACTGGCTGCATCAAGCAGACTCGGGCGCTGGCTCTGGCCCCAGCTGGCAGTGGCAGCCTGCTGTCATCCCACATGTAGATCTGGGGGCCCACCTCCCCTAGGAAAAGTCCACCACAGCCCCACAGCCCAGGTTTTTCTTCATTGCTGGTATACGTCCCTTCTATTGTGAGGGCATTTCTAGTCACTTTTTGCTGATTAAGTCATTGGCAGTCTGTTTTCTTGTTCCTGGAGTCAGAGTAACATCTACATTGGCTGACAAATGCTAACTCTTTTCTGTTTGAGTTTCAACCATTATCATTGCTGAGATCAGATGCATTGGGAGAACTTCAATGTATATTCTGTACTTGGGAACCTTGTGCATCCAAACTAACAAATTGCAAAGGGAAAAGTGCTAGGCTCTTTGTTAAAGAAGGTTTGAATCATCTCCTTTTGAAGAGATTTGTTTTAAAGAATGCAGGCATAGGTTCTCTGTTCAAAAAAATCTCGTAATGTTAACACTCCATCCAGTTGTTCATTAGTGTTTTTTCTCAGACAGCAGTGACACACCCCAGTTTAAGCCACTTTGCTTTTCCATGAGCAAGACTGTCAACAGTGGAAATCAGTGAAGGGATTTGTGCATAAACATCTTCAATGTTAACATAAGCTGAGCTGTCATCAGGGCTTCTTTGTGAGGGACTGTTGGCTCTAGACCATATTCTCCTCACACTTACTATGAGCTGGGCACATAACTGTTTATCTTCATAGCAAACTGTACAGAAGAGAGGACATTTGTGAGTGGGGCTGGAGAAGGTGGTAGAGAAGTATAGTTCATTTAAGGAATCAAGAGTGGAGAGAAGTGCTCATTGACCGTGATACTTGTATACGGACAAGGAATGTGCCTGTGTGAAAAAGAGTACTTAAGTGCTTCCATATCTGTTGAAGTGCCTTTATCTGAAAACAAAAAATAAGGCTTCTAGGTGTATATTATAAAAACCTTTGTTGAGGGATTCAGTTAGACTAGTTGTTCCACCACATGGTTTGATGTGTCGTGGGCAGAACTAAAGCTTGTTTCAGTGTTGTTCTGCAGCCATGTGACGTTCAGAACTGTAGTTTGATTTCCAAACATGATTAAAATGTAGCTTGAGAACTGTGAAAATGAACCATGATTCAAACACTGCCATGTTGCATTGGTATCCTGTAACACAGTAGATCTTGCAGTGTAAATGAGTTCTTAATGATTTCCATATAATGTTTATGATTAAAAGGAATACAATGGATGTGAGATCAGAGTTTAAGACCATTTGCAGAGCACTTGGAAAGCAACTCCTCTAAGGCTAGGGACAGACATTCATAAAGCCTAAGCCTGAATTGATTCAGTCTTTGCAGGTAAGTCTAACCTGCAGAGAGGAAACTGGTTTGCAAGTGGACAGACGTTCAGCACATGCCTGCAATGGCTCAAGCCAGAAACCCAGGGGTGCTAGAGCAGCCCTCCCTTCCACAGGGAAACTGAGCTAAGGAGAGGGATGTGGCCAGGCCCTGCTGCCCAGTCCCAGAAAGGAACTCTTTCTCTTTCCCCTCCTCCCTCTCCCCAACTGCTGTGGGGCTGGGAGGGGGGGGGGGGGGCTCCTTCCCCTGCCCCCACAGTGGGGTGAGGAGAGGAGCTCTATGAGGCTGCCTGGCCCCAAAGGGGGACTCTTCCCCCCACCCCTGCTCCTCCCCCACCCTGAGGGCAGGGAGAGGCTCTGTTCCACATTGAGGATAACTATTCCCCCTCTTCTTCCTCCCCCCAGAGGGGCAGCGGGAGTGTGGAGCTCGGCTGGGCAGGGTGCAGATGTATGGGGTATGAGGGAGGGTGGGGGGTGTAAGGACCCCCACATACTCTCCCCATGGTGTACCACCCCTACTGCCTGGCAGCAGCAGCAGGCAGGGAGGTCAGGGTGCTCATGCCCAGCAAAGGCACAACTCTGGCCAGTGCTGTGCAGGAGCAGAGCCTGCCTTATCTCTGCGGCTCTGCTCCCTGAACCTGCAGCTCAGCACTTGCGGCAGGGGAAGCTGTGCGCTGGAGCCAGCGTCTTCCCCTGTTGCCCACTGTGCAGGTCCTGCACTCTGCCAGGAGTGGAGGGATCTCCCTCCCTGCTCCCGGACAGAGTCCAGCATGGGAATTCCCCTCAGCACTAAGTTGCGATAGAGGCAGCCAGTGCTGTGCTGGGGGTGAGAAACGCAGCCCCATGCAGCCTGTCCAGCTGCTTCTATCCCTGGGGCTCCACACCATGTGCCTGCAGCTCCTCACTCAGAGGCGAAGCCCTGCACTGGACTCTTGTGGCAAAGCAGGGGCAGGGCTCCCTCCACTCCCAGCAGAGTGCAAGGACCTCCTTGGCAAGGAGCAGGGGAAGCAGCTGACTCCAGTGTGGGGCTTCCCTCATTGTGAGCTGGAGCTGTAGGCTCAGGGAACAGCCACAGGGATAAGGCAGGCTCCACTCCCTCCCCTCACACAACACTGGCTGGAGCCACACCTGCACTGGGCATGAGCACCTTGACCTTCCCACCTGCTGCTGCTTCCAGGCAGCTGGGGCTGCACACCATGGGAGGGTGTGTGTGTAGGTCCCTACACACCCCCACTCTCACATCCACATCTACACCTACACCATGCCCAGCTGAACTCCGCACTCCTGCTGCCCCTCTGGAGGCGGAGGGGGAAGAGTTCCTTCCAGCCTTCCCCCCCACACTTTGGGGGGGACAGGCAGCATTGCATGGAGCCCCTCCTTCCCCCCTGCCCCCAGCCCTGCAGCAGTGGGAGGAGAGGGCAGGAGGAAGAAGAGTCCCCATCCAGCTCCTCACAGAGTCCCCTTCCCCACCCTGGGAGGAGGAGGGGGAAGAGTCCCCCTAGCACAGAACAGAGCCTCCCTCTCCACCCCATGGGACAACCAACCCAACATGGCCCCGTTAAGGTGAAGGGGGCAGGGAGAAGGGTTAATTCCTCCCTCCATCCCTTCTTGGCCACTGGGGTCTGCCAGCTCCGGGGGCTACTGCTGTAGTCCACTCTCCTCTGCTGCCCAGCAAACAGGCTGACCCCAGCTGCGATAGAGGAAGAGGGGAAGGAGGGAAGAATTAACCCCTTCCCTGCCCACTTTGCCTTAATGGGGCCATGCTGGCCAGTGTCTCCTCTAGGGCCAATCTCTGCTCCGGCTAAAAAGCAGAGGGGTGGGGGCAGCCCTGCTGTGGAGCAGAGAGCCCTGCCTATCCCAGAGAGTATGCTTGGATGCTGGGGGTGTCTGGTTTATCTTAAATCAGCAAGAGGTCTGGGATAGACATTGCATAGAACCAGTTTGAGCCAGATCAGTTAAGTCTGATGCCACATTCGACCAGGTTTATCTTAAACCAGTTCTGGCCATTTTGAAACTGGTTTATGTGCACTGAATGTGTGTTCTGTTACAGGTCCAAACCAGTTTCTGATCATTTAAACTGGTTTATGTATAATGTCTGTCCCTAGCCTACAGCTCTAAACTCAAAGCAGTTCTTTTCTTTCAAATTAATTAGTAATTCACCAAGAACTCAGGAGAAATAAAATTTAAAAAATAAAGCTACAACCATGTTGCTGTTTTAAAATTACTTCATGCTCTTTTCAGATTCTCACTATAAGGATAAATCATCCTTTATCCATATAGAGTCTTCCACATCTATTTTTTTTTTTTAATTTTTGGTGAGCCATTATTTTTCTCATCCATTTTAGCTTAGTTATGGAACCCATTTTGTCTGTAACAAAATTATTTAAAATGTTGGGTTTCTTAAACATGCCCTATTCATATATTCTCTCTAAACATCTATTACTTGCTGTTGTCAGAGACAGGATGCTGCACCATTTTTCTGCCCCAGTGTGGTACTGGTGTTCTTACATTCCTAAAAGTATATTTTTAAACAGGCAGTGAATTTGGAGGACATGAACTTAGTGAATTCTGAAATAAACTATTCCTAATATTAAAGTACTAAATAAGCATAACAGGGATATTTTTTTCTAATTGCCTCTGTACCTATCTCACACACACCTAAGTAGGATGAGCTGTCATTAAAAAGAAATTACCCTCCAAAATACAGTATTTAATTCAGGTGTTCTCTAGGTATTTGGATTATATCATACAAATGCCTCGCCATAGGGGATGAGACTTTTCAAAAACACTTATGTTTCTTAGAAGCAAAGGTTTAGAAATTTTTAATGGGAGTTATGCTTCTAAATCAGTTATGCTCTTAGGATGATATTCATGTTTTTCACGTTTATTCTCTTTCTTCTCTGGAAGTGCATTCACTATCCTCCATTGGCCATGTGAACTGAGTGTACTATACATTGCTAAGCATATGGTTATATTTATAACCTTTCTACACACACGCTACCAATGCCAAAGATGTTAAAAAGCACCACATGAGTAGCACAAAGGTGTATGAGAACAGAATAAACATTCTGTTAGGCCTCCTTAAATCAGAGATAAGCAGCTGCTTTTTCTCGGGCCTTTCCTTGCAATAGGTGCTGGAAGCTAATGCTTTATCTCTTAATTTGCTTTTTTAAATAACAACATGAAAAGGATTTTAAAGGAGATCACCCTACGAAATCTGAAGACGTTAAAACTAATTCCAAAGAGCTCTAAAACTGACTCTGCTGTGCTCTCTGTTTTTTCTCTATTTTCATCAAAACTCTGACATAGCACACTCACTTTTCAAGATTCTCATCCTGTCCATTTAAATACAGGGTGTGACCTTTCTCGTCAGTTTAGCCACCTGTCATTTTCATGTGATGAGTCGTTTGATGGCTAATGCACACAGAATTAATGCAGGCCTTTTGTTTTTAGCATGCCCTTTTTGTGCCCATTGCCCCTTAGGTTTTCTTAACTTGAGGATTTTCTGCCTTAAATCTTGGTTTTACCTAGTCAGATAGTTAGAACTTTATGGTGATTATTGTTTGGAGGAATTTGCATTTAATTCTGAAGCATATTTTAATTTTTAAATTGCCTTAAAAGTCTTTATTTAAAGCAAACAAAAATAACCCCTCATGTTTCTAATGTATTAGTTGAATTGCACAGACATTTGAGTATCTTTTTCAAAAGTGACTCAGACACAGAGGAGCCAGATCCTAATTGAAAATCAATGGAACTTACACACTTTTGAAAATATTACCCCTGGGCTGCACAAAATATTAAAACAAATCAATTCTTTTACTTGCCTTGCTAGACCCCTAGTTAGTTGATTCTCCTGCCATAGTTTTTGCCACCAGTTAAAAATAAGACTTTTTTTTAGGTCCTCCCCATCCTGTGGTGCAGTTTTTCTCTGAAAAGTAGTTTTTGCAAAATGGGTGAAAGAGATGAGATGGTTTACCTGGTGTAGAATTTAAACATATAAGTCTTTCTTGGCAGCCCTGCACCATATAAGCTGTAAGTCAAGATGAGTCCTCTTATACTGTGGATTGCCACCAGTAATAACGTAGCTGCAGGCAGAATTATGCCTTTAGCAGCTATACAAAACTGTTTTCCTGTGGGTTTGAACTGCTGTGATGAATTCAAGCAGAGTCTTAAAGAGTTGCAAAACTTCTATTTGGGTTCATTAATAAATGAATTTTCTCTTACACCACTACACAAAGCTTTTTTCACTCAAGACTGTCTAGTAGGCCTCAAACTTACCACTAACTATCTGACTCTGAGGAATGACACTCTAATCCACACTTAACTCCTCTAACCTAGGATTACCTCTTGTCTTTTAAGTATCCTGTGCCCCTCAAGTGTAAGGGTTTAATCATTATAACTGGTATAAATTTAAGTTTTAGGACACTACATATTAATAGGCATTTAATGTCTTTTGGGACTCTCCCGATCCCAATGATTTTTGGGAGGCTTTACATCAGGAGAAGGAGGAATTTCTAGCTCTCAAAACTCTTGGAAACAGCCTGACTACAGACCACTGCTGCCTGATTTCCCTTTGGCTGGGAAATAAAAGGAGGAGAAGCAGCAGTTTTGGAAAGGGAGAACCAACAGGACACACAGAGTTGAGAGTGGTTCTATTCATGGATGTGAATTTTGGGAAGCTTTTGGGCCACTGACAGGTAGGGAGGACCTGTTGACTACACCAAGAGACAATCAAGGTGCAGGAGTAAACTCAATTCATGTGAAAAGGTGGAACTGGGCAGTGCTGCAGAGTGTGTGAAATAAATCAGACGAAGCTTAGTTTAAGGACCTTTATATAAAAATAAATAGGATTGTATATCTGTCTATAAAATTGTCCTTTCCAATGGTACTTGTGTAACTTGTTTAAGAGCCAAACTGTAGCTGAAAATATTTAAGGGAAATAATAAAGATTATTTCTGATCAGTAAAATTCCAGAGCATTATATCACTTAAATTATGAGCATCAGTTCTGCATATTCCTTCCTTTTCTGAATGTGGTTCTCATCTTTAGCAACCAAAATCCCAGGCTTTCTTTTTTTAACTCTGTTTTTTACAAGTTTAATATTTAAAAAGATGATAATTGCATCAAGACTCTGTTTCAGTGGATGAATACAATAGTTAAGAACCGCATTAGAGAGACTAGCACTAAACCATATAGTGTTAAGCAAGAGCAAGTCATATCCGGTTGTGTTAATGAACAAGAGTGTGCTGTATTTATAGACCCTTTTGAAGGGCCACAGATTCAGAGTACTTAAGTCTGGGTTGCATTCAAGATCAGCAGGCTCTCATTTCCAGGTAATCCTAAAGATTAAAAGGAAGAGGTGACCCTGGTGAACTGTCTTGAAGACAAAGGAGACATTGGTGTCTTTGGATTATCAGGAAAACTGTTTGTTTAGATTTTGAGCACGAGGAAGGCTTCTGCTAGATCTAAATGGGGGGGGGAGATGCAAAACAATGATACCGAGGAGAATGTACACTGCAGAGCAGATTGTAAAATGATATAGGCAAAATGGGGGGGGGGGGACAGCACATAAAGGGAAAAAAAGAAAACTAAAAATGAGGTTAGAGTAGGGCTAAATGTGGAGCATAGTAACAATGCCTACAGCTCTGAAAATGGTACTAAAATGAGCAAATAAATAATTTAACTGTAAGTCTGATTTTGTGTGTGTATACATATATTGTGTGTATAACATGGAGTTGGTAAAAATCGTCAGCATTAATGCTACACAAGATGGAAGCTTTTAATTAAAATTTCTAAGCTATTTATAGATCTGAACTATTTATTTAGGATCCTTTGACCCTACCTGTCTTCGATGATCTTCCAAGGTCCCTACCAGCCCTAATGTCTATAAAATTTCTAAGCTATTTAAAGATTTCACTATCAGCAGTTTCTTTTTCCATATTTTTATTCTGTTTCTGAGGCCAGTCACACCCCTATTACAGCTGTTTGGCATCCTGATTACCATTGTGGGCATAGTCTTATCATTTACTTTTGCTGCATGATGTGTTGTAAGCTCCATGCAGAAAATTCGGCACAAACCATCAGTGTATAAATGGCTGGCTGCCAGCACAACTCAGCGTATACCTCCACACCCAGGTTCTGAAGACTTGGTGATGCTGTTCAGCTTTTAGGACACAGTGGAATTTCTCTCCAGGAGGGAAGGAAAAAATGATTCATAAGCCTCCCATTGGCCAGGAGTGCAATATTTTTGGCATATTTGCTGATTCAAAGACTATATAAAACCTCAACTCTGACTTCACTTGGAGAATTGGTTTTTTTAATAAACATAAATACTTAAAATGTTGCTGTTGCTAGCTACCTATACCAGTTAAAACAGGCACTACTGCTGTGTTTAACAGCAGCTTTTTTCTATGCTGTCCAGTTTAGAAATGTATATAGACTTGTGCCTGCATACACGTGGGGTAACTACATGCATGAGGGGACCCAGTTAACATATAGTCAGTCAGCACAACCACATTTGCAAATAGTGTTTGTCATCTAGCTTTGGAATATTCAGAAAAGTCAGTGACTTGATCATTATAGCAGAAACAACAACCAAAATGAACTTCATGTCAAAATTCTAAATTGATTTTAATAATAGTAAACTAATGATAAAAATAATAATATAGGAAAAGTCCTTTTTTATTTTGTTCTACCACTGATACATCTGTAAAAATTCAATAACCCTACTGCTATCATGCTGCTGGTTTGTAATGTCTATCTTTCATTAGAAAAACAGTCCTGGTTTGATTCTTGCTGTCCTGTTTTCAATATCCATTTTTATATTTGTTAACAGTGTAAAAATAAAGAAGTTTCTGAAAACTAAGAAAATGCAGTGACAAGGAATAGTCTTCTGCAGAAACATTATTTTTGTCAATTATATCAGAGCGAGCTGTAAGAAGCTGAAAAAATAAATGAATATGGTAAAGTGATTGTCACATAGGAGTGTGCAAAATGGTCCATATTCAATTTGGATTCAGATTCAGCCCTAATTGGGGACAGTGATTCAATTCATTGATTCAGATCACTGTCCCAATTTGATTCACCAAATCTGAATCTGAAGACTTGATGCTGATTCAGAGAATCAGCAATTCAGCCATAGACACAGCTTGAAATGTTTTTTCTACATGCCAGGTGTGGCTCAAACACTGCGATGGTGGGGCAGATAGAGCATCCCAGGAGTGTGAGTGGTGGGGGGCCTGCGTGCTCAGCAGTGAACCTGGAAGTATTTCTGGTCCGCTTCTGAGTCTGTCACCAAGCACACTGGGGGGTCCCATCTGGACTCCCAGACTCCAGGAAGTACCAGTCACCGAGCCGGGGGGTGCAGAGGAGCCCCCCAACAGACCCAGAAGTGCTTCTGGCCCACTTCTGGGTCTGATGCTGAGTGCTCTGGGGAACCTCCCGCGCTCCTGTGGGACTCCATCTGCCCCATCATCACAGCATTCATGAGCCTCCAAGTACCTTGAGGTATACAGAAAAAAACATTTAAAGCTGTGTCTGTCTGAATTATCTAATCTTCTGAATCAATTCAGAGGGTTCTGATTCGATTCGGAGAAATTAAAGGGTCTCCTGGTTTAATTCCGATTTGAAGATTAGGCCACCGAATCAGGCCGAATCTCTGCTGAATCAAATCAGTGACTGAAGCTTCGCACAGTGCTATTGTCACAGGTAGAACTTTCTGCAACATTAACGGGCCAGTTTTAACTTTAAAGCCTGGTCAAATTAAGAGTTAATGCCTGGATTTGCCTCTCAATCCCTTCTTTTTTTTAAAGCTTCTCTCCCCTCTGGCTGTGCAAGATCTCTTGATAGTAGGGGGAACAACTAAAAAGTTTAGATATAAAAGACCTAATGATCCGCAATATGTGTCTGTGCTGGGAAATACATGGCTATAAGAATTTTTTATTACCTGCATTCAGGGATATATTAATTCATAGGCAAACCAAGCACATGCCTAGGGCCTTAAGTGAAGAAGGGGCCCAGTTGTGTTTATTTTGCATATTGTAATTATTGAGTGAAAAAAGTTGGGGCCCATGAGTTTGTTTGCCTAGGGCCCACTAAAGGGTTAATTTGGCCCTGCCTGCATTATGAGGAGGGATAGCAGTGCTCTGGGTATAGGCACTAGCTATACATGAGAACTTGACGTTTCTTAGCAATTACCTTTCTAGATATGAGAGCTCAAACTCTACTCCCTTTTTCAGAAGGCAAGGCAAAGTTGCACCTTATAAACTAACACATTTAGAGATGCATAAGCTTTCATAAGAAAAGAGCTTACTTCATCAGATGCTATGAAAGAACCATCTAGGAGCAGGAGTTCAAATAGAAAGAATGTTTTAAATGCAAAGAGTGATACCATCTGAAGGAGTTCTTGCTTATGAAAGCTTATGCATTTCTGATTCAGTTAGTTTATAAAGTGTGTCTATGCCCTTCCTTCTACCTCATATACAAAGGACAGGAGAGCAAGCACAGCTGAGACTGGCAAATGTGGGTTGAAGAGAACAACAGTGATGAACCCATAGTACCCTGGGGGTTAAAAACTAATCCAGGTTATGGGATAGGAATCCAGAGACCATTAATACAATTCAGTCTGTGTATGATTTCTTGTTCCACAATTTCATATTCAAGTCTGATTTTTAAAGTTTTGCTATCTAAGAACAGCTATTCTGAGGTCCAGATAGATTACAATGTTCTGCCACAGCTTTTGTATATTCCTGGACTTGATGTCAGATCAGTGTCCATTCGTTCTTTCATGTAGAGATTGCCCTTTCTGTCCAAGGTAAACAGCAGAGGAGCAATGTAAGCAGATGACATACAAAATGTTAGAGGAGCTGGTGACTAAACCTTGGATGTCATAAACTGTGTTGTTTTGTCTTTTTCTCAGAATTCATCATGCAAGTCTAGTAATTGTGAGTTGGTGTGGTTTAGTCTGTAATGTTAACCATAGTTAATCCAATTCCTCATTTTTCCCCTAAGGATTTTAGCATGGCCATTACCCTTATTTATATTTTTGCCCCTTCCACTGTGTTCAACCACCTCAGACTTTGAACTAGTAGTAGTTTCACTTGGTTTTGACTCTATTTGGTAGCATATTGTTCTGTTCACCTTAGGAAGACTCACTTTAAAAAATTAAATCCTTACTGTAAAGATTGTACAATTGTTGGAATGCCCAGGCAGCAAGATTCATTACTATATCAGAGACCAAAATCCAGGTCAGTGCTTTAATGGAATACATTCACATTATTTCTGGTTACTGTCTGACTGCAAGGTACAGAAGAAAGAATTGCCAATATGAGTAAAGAACACAGAAAAACATCATACCTCATGTCTCAGTCCTAGTAAGCCTGTGTCTAGTGGAGTGGTTCTAAACCAGTGGTTCCCAACCTCAGGTCACAACCCAAATGAGGATCATGGAGGCAATGCCAGTGCACAAAGGACAAGTCGCCCTGTGTGCCAGGAGCTCCCCTGTCCCCGGGCTACTGCCATCCTCTGCTCCGGCAGCTGGTTGCGGCAAGAAAAGTGTGGGAACCACTGTTCTAAACCATTTGCTTAATAGACTCAAGGCACTCCTTGGTAGACTCAAAACACTAGCTCATAGTTTTCACTTGTTTTTTACTAAAGAAAGAACCCAGACCACAGCAGGTCAGAATATGTTTAACACTATTGGTTCCTGTTTGAAATCCCTGTGTTTGTCATGTGAATCATGTTTGCACACTTAACAGTACCAACAGTATGTGGTACCCCATTACACCCTTGCAAGGAACTCATCGGGGTGCCATAGCACTCTGGTTAAGAATCACTGGTCTATGGATACAGGAAAAAAGTATATTACCATCAGACATTAAAATAGTTTTGGAATGTGTTGAGTTTCTTTGTGGGGGGATTTCAACCATTCTATAAATGAAAATGATTGCTGTAGGGAAAATTGTGGGTACCTCAGCACCATGAAACCCTGCACCATAGAAGAATGGAGTTTATTCCAAACTCTTTACATCCTGAATTACTGCACAATGATCTCTAATTAAATACAAATAGAATATTATATGGTTTGTATTATTAATAACTGTTCACTTTTTAAACAGTACTATGTTACATAACTTTGATTGGTGGATAGTATCACTAAATACATGCTCTATATTGCTAGTCCTATTCATAGATGCAAATGTTTCATCTGATGGTTTTTATCTTGTCACTGGGCTCTTTTCTTACAGGGAAGTCTTTAGTTTTCTTTCTGGTCATAGCAAAGCCATTATAAGCCACTAAGAATGAGGTGTCCTTGGAAATTTATATCCTTACTATAAATTTCACCTACTAAGTTATGCAGTGGAAAAAAGATACTCAGAAATACTGGCACTGCTCAGCACTAAATCTTAGCTTTTGCCATAGCCTTGACAAGAAGTCACATACACGATAGCCCCATTCATATCTTATGTAACTCATTTTCCTAGCTCAAACTTTCTTTTCTTTGCTGGGAGTCACAATCTCTGTCATCATTCATATGATGGATGACTGGGTACAGAAAATGAAAACTATGTGATACATAAATATTGATCTCTCTCCAAAACATGCTTGAGGCACGTTGATTGATGTAAAATGTGGTCAAGTTTAAAAATTTGCCATCTTCTTTGTCTAGTATTAATCCAGTACCATACCTGGATACTAAACAACACTAAAAATTCACCAAAAAAAGTCTCAACTGAGATAAATTATGAAATGCACACATTAACATTTATGTGCATTAGAACTTCTCATGAATGCACAAAATTCTTGTTTTTGACATTTGAAACTGAATGTGAAAACAGTACTAAGCATTCAATTACCTACATGCACAGGTATAATTCTGTTTCTGTGTCCAATTTATTCTTAATGCTTTATCTTAAAATGTCCCTGAACTTTTTTGTCATTGGATACATTAATCCCATTGGTTGACATCCTATAATTTCTGTCTATATTCATGTAACCCTGAGTCTTTGCTGTTCTGCCTGTTTTAAGCCATGCTTTGATATATGGTCTTTGAATAGATTACCTAGGGACTGCATGGTACTGAGATGTAAAGTAGTTTGGAACTTTCAGCTCCAGGGAACAAAAAATGTTTTCACTTGGTCCAGCTGAAGAGAGTTTGGGGGTTCTAATTAGGTGGCTTTGTTTTAAAGTGGGAAAGGAGTCTGGGTGAGATCCAAAGGAAAGTCTCTCAGTGCCCATCTGCTTTGTATCTGGCCCTCGGAGTGAAATCCAAACCCAAAGTTTAGGCACTTAGGCTTCCTATATAGGACATGAGGAGTTGTTCCAAAGGTGATCAAAAAATTCCCCATTGGTAGTTGCATAGGTCTAACCAAAAGGAAGTGCATGGGTTTGTCTGCATTTCTGTTCATCTGTAGAACTTAGGACAGGGGCGGGCAATTATTTCAGCTGGAGGGCTGCTAAATAAGTTTTGGTGAACTGTCAAGGGTTGCAAGGTTAGCTCCACCCTTTGACAGGGGCCTCGCCCCCTCATCACCACCTTGGAACCAGAAGTCCTGCCCTTAACCCCTGACATTTGCCACAGGAAGTCCTTCCGCTTGCCCTCCCCCACCCCTCAAAGTACTCCTTTTTTGGAGGGGAAGGTTGCCAGCTTGGAACCAGAAAAAAATGAATCCTATGCTAAAGGTCAAACATGTACTATTACATATTTTAATTGTATTACAAAAAATATTTTTGTCATGATTTGTGTTTGCATCGTGTATCTATGATTACACAATAACTCAAAAATAGTCTTACTTTTGTATATTGTGTGTGGGGGATGTGGGGTGTAGTTGGGGGTGGATGATGTATAGTGGGGTGTGGGGAGTATGTGGGGGTGCTTGTGAGGAAGTGTGGCTGTGTGTGCAAGGGGGCAATAGGATATGTTGGGGTGTGCATGTGTGGGGGCAGGGTGCAGGTGTGAGGGAGGATGTGGAGTATGGGGACCCCCCCACACATGCCGTCTGATGGTGCATAGCCCTGGCCAGTGGCAGCAGCAACAACAGGTGGCAGATGCTCATGGTCTTTGCAGGGGCCACTGCCCAGCAGTGTGCAGCTCCAACCAGTGCTGCATATGGCCCAGCCAGCTTGCCTCTGTTGCATAGGGTTCTTCATGGTGCACATGCAGCTGCTGATGCTCACAGCATCAGGGAAAGCCCCATGCAATGAAACTCTATGCAGGTCCTGGGACTTGGGCAGGGAGCAAGGGGAGCAGAGCTCCAGTCCCAGGACCTTCACGGCAGGGAGCAGTGAAGGCAGCTGGCTCCATCATGCAGGGTTTCCCCTGATGGCGCGTGAGTACTGGCAGCTGCATGTGAACCATGTGGAGTCCTCGTGATGGAGGTGGGCTGGCCAGGTTGCAGTCCTTACTGCCATGTGCAGCAGTGGCTGCATGGCCACGCATCACCAGCACCTGCAAGGCCCATAAGTACCCTGACTGCCTGCCAGCTGCTGCTGCTGCCGCCACTGGCCGGGGCTGTGCACCATGGGAGGGAGTGTGTGGGAAGAGGTCCCCCCACCCTCCCTCACATCTACAACATGCCCACCCTAGCTCCATGCTACCGTTGCTGTCAGCCCCAGCCCCAAGCTCTGCGCTTCCACCCAGCTGCAGCCCCACCCCTGCCCCAAATTTCCCTGACTGGTGCCAGGAGCAAGGAAGACACTGGGAAAGCTGAGCAGTCCCCTGGTGGCTGAAGCAGTGGCAACAGCAGCCCTGCTTGGAAGCTGGGCTGGGCCCTTCTGCACACAAGGGTGAGGGTGAGAGTGAGGCGTGAGGGCTGGGTGGAAGACAACTAGTTGATGGGTACCCTGGCTGGATGAAATTACCTGGTAGGTCAGATCCAGCCCGTGGGCAGTATTTTGCCCACCCCTGACTTAGGACCTTGAATCAGAACTTCAGAACTTCTATGAAGATGCCCCTGTCTACTCAGAATCCAGTGCTGGTACGGGTAGGCCCCTGTCCTTTAAAATAGGGGTGTCAAACATACAGACCATGGCCTGGATCCATCCCAGGGAATGTTCCCTCTGGGCTGTAGGGTTCCTGGTATCCCTACAGGGTCTGGGACAGAGCAAGAAGGGCTCCAGGGCTGTAGGGCCAAATTGGGCATGGTCATTCCCAAAATGGTAGGGGGAAAAATGAAGGCTGGGCCACCATAGCCCCACTTGGCCCACTCTGTGTGTGGCCATTGTTGGCCCTACCCACAAAGAGCCCCACAAAGAGCAGTTGGTGAACTGCCAAGGGTCCTGCCCAGGAGACAAGGTGAATTTGACACCCTTGCTGTAAAAGAACTGAGCAAGACTTGCTCTTAACCTATGGCTAGTCAGGGGTGGTGCCACTTTTTATATAGAATAGACTTGTTCAGCAGTTGGAAGACTTTTAAGGCTGCAGGCAGAGTGACCCTGCTCAGGTTTGAGAAGGGTGGGTGCTAGGACCCAGCTGCCAGCACCACTTCTCCCCACAGCAGCACAGGGAGAGCTGTCATTTCTGAATGATACTCTCTAGACCACTGGCAAGAATGACCCAGCTCCAGTGAAAGAAAGATGGGCACTAGGATCAGCTCACCACCACTGCTTTTCCCTGCCATGACCCTGAGAAAGCTCCTGCCACTGCTGCTCTTCTCTACTGTGACATGTTGCCAAAGCCCCACACCTATAGGCTGGATCTAATGGCTCCCAGGGATTGTATGTTGCCCAGCCGTGGTCTGATGAGCTTAGCCTTTTCTGGTCTTCTGTCTCTGGCCATTTGCATCTTATATTTCTTTCTGTACCATGACCCAATAACAGGAAGGTCTGGCCCATAGCTTGCGGGTTAGGATACAATCTTGTGGGAGGTGGAAGAGGTGGGCAAGAGAAGAGGCTATAAGCCACATTTCCCGCTTGGATGAGTCCTCTTGCTACGTAGCCATTATGTAAAAGGCAGATACTACCTCTTCTAATACTGTCTTTGAGTACAAGTGGCCACAGTTGTCCTTTGTGTGCATACTTACTCAACTTGCTGCTTTCTATGGTTTTCTTCTAAAGCTTCCACTCTTGCCACGATCAGCTGGGGTACTGGGATAGACCAGTGTTACATCTTATGTTCTTATGAAAGGTATGCTCTGAGCACACTTACCTGATTGGGGCTCCACAAGAGATGTAAACACCTCTGGCTGGATTCTGGAACTTAATGGGTCTCAGGTGGCTGCTAGGTGTCTACCTGCTTAGACATATCTTTGGTCTATGATAAACATAGGCACAACTTATTCAGGGATAAATGGAACATCTGTTCCTAGCCACGCTACTCTAAGTACATTGGTTGTAGATGGAAGAATGAGTTACTTTGCCTCGGTCCTGGTTATGTTTTATACGTTACCTGGCAGTGCTCCGTGCATCCAGACTGGATGAAGTACTTTTTATTAATATGTCATTTACACTAGTCTATGTGTAGTGGATGGGCATATCTTGGGTGCTTAGCACTAGAATAAATTACAGCAATAGGTATTAACCATAGCTACTTTCTCTTCCAGCCATAAATGCCACTTAGTCTCACCTGGGTGCATCAAGATTAATGTCAGTGTGTCTTCTTCTTATAGGAGCAGCCTACTGCCAGTTCATGGATATGTTGTTCCCAGGATGCATTAGCTTGAAGAAAGTAAAGTTTCAAGCAAAGCTGGAGCATGAATACATTCACAACTTCAAACTTCTGCAAGCATCATTTAAAAGAATGAATGTGGATAAGGTCAGTATTATATTTTTATTTCAATAACTTTAATTGTGAATTTCAATGATTTTACAGCATTTTATATAATAAATAGCAGGAAACAAAACCAAAAATGTCCAGACTCTATTTTCCGAACCTGGAAGTCTGAGTTGGCGTCATCGGTTTTGATGTTTCCACTGGCTCTTCTGACAACTAAAATGAGTTGCAGGATCCAAAGGAGGGAAATACAGAAATAGGCAGTCTTATCTTGCTAGCTTAAGTAGAAAAACTGGATCAATAATATGTGGCTGCCAAGGAATGAAAAGAGAATGCATTCATTATGTCTCCAGTGTCCATATAGGGCAGCAGTTCCCAAACTGTGGGTTATGAACCCAAATGGGGTCACAAAATCAGAGGATGGGGTTGCTGGGTGGGGGGCTATGGGTTGGGAGTGGGGGCCATGCAGAGGAAATGGGGTCATGCTGAGGAAAAGTTTGGGAAGCACTGGTTTAGGTATGAGGCCTTATGGTAAAATACAGTTTACTGGACTGTAAGTTATAGTTGTGAATCAATGTTAGGATAGTCATGTGGTAAGAGAAAAACTTGGTGTCGTGGGTGGTGAATTTAACTGTTTGATGCCAAGAATTTCCTGTCCAGAAAACTGATGAATAGTGTGTATCTACCACAAGGCTAAATACTATTACAAGTCAGTTATGAAGAGCTGTAAATAGTAAATCATTGGAATTGTGTACTATGGATGTAGCATTGTTGGAAAACTTTAAGACAAGGTTGGGTATCTTTCTAAAGAAATGCTCTAGTTCAGCTGTAAGGTATGACCTTGATGCTGGACTTACTGAATTTTTGTCTTTGTTATCTAGAAAGTTATGAAATTTAAGTTTTATAAGTAGTAGCAAAAGAAGAAACTAAATCAAACTGAATTAAAGTGATTTAAGTTCAAAGTGCACAATCATGCTTTACGTTCTGTACACATGAAATATCCATATATTAAATCTGTCTGGAAAAAACTTCCTGACCTTATTTTTAATGTCTGTTCTGAATTGTTCTTGCACCAACTGTTGAATGCACCTTTCTGTTCTAGGACGCTGCAATTCAAACATGTCATTATTCCCTGAGCACTGCAGGTGTTTCTTTTTAAAATAGATTCTGTCAGTGAAGTGTTGAAGATCCTAATGAGGTTTACTCTTCTAATTTCTCTAGGAAAAGAAAGAGTTGTAGTATGTCACTACAGCATTAAAGTATAAGCGGAAAATATCAAGGGGCTAACGTGTGATATGTCACGTGAACCCTATCCTACAGACTTTCTTAAATCTTTAAAATACTGTGCATTTGGTTTCAGCCTTGTTATTTCCGTCCCTCTTTCAAGGCTGTGACCGCTCTTTTTTTTCCCAAACGAAGATGGAGTTTGCTTCTGATCTACTCAGCTTGATCCTTTAATCAACAGTATGAAATGTTAAGCAAGCTGAGGTGGCACTCCCTCCAGAGCATTCCCTCTATAACCGTTATCTGCCCACAGACTTTGGGAATGGCAACTAATTTCTGGTCTGCCACGGAGCAGTGTCAAACCCTGTCATTATATTGCAGTATTGGCACCTAATCATTTTTATTGGATGTCTCATTTTGGTAAAGAATTTTCAAATAACGACACAAATGAGTTTCTCACAGACTCTGGTTTGGCATGTTAAGACTTCAGATAGTTTCCCAAACTCTCGCATGTAAACAAACTGTTCTATATATAGTGTGTATGGAAGGAAAAAATTATAAGGTTAAAATCTCAATGTTACTCATTCTAACACAAATATGGTCTAGTTGGAACTCCCATCATGGCTTCTTAAAGCTACTGTTTCAGTAGACGTTGGGTTGAAGGTATAGTTAACACAGTCTTCTTGTTTGGTTAGGCAGAGGAAAATGTATGCCCTGGCAATGAAATATTACTGGAATTTTTTACCATTGTATCTACAGGTAATTCCAGTAGAGAAACTGGTTAAAGGGCGTTTCCAAGACAACTTAGATTTTATCCAGTGGTTTAAGAAGTTCTTTGATGCCAACTATGATGGGAAGGAGTATGATCCTGTGGAGGCTCGACAAGGCCAAGATGCTCTTCCCCCGCCAGATCCTGGTGAACAGATCTTTAACTTGCCGAAAAAATCTCACCATGCAAACTCACCCACTGCAGGTATTTTATATTTTGGAGAATTCAGTTTCCTTAGTGGTGATGGCATAATATTGAGATAAGCTATCCATAGGTCATATAAATGAGTCCATTAATGTTGTTGTAACAAGTCCAAATCACCTTTTTATGTTGGCATTTTGCACTACCCTGGCTTTGGCCTCCTAGATTACATAAATGGATTTTTGATGGGTATTAATTTGGTTAGTTTCTTTGGTCTGAAGAATTATCTTCCCAGACTGTGGAATTTCCCATAATAAAGCTCAGGGACTACAATGGTACCAAATGGTGAGGCGATGGTCTGTGAACTCTCTTGCTACTGTGTGAGATAATACCCAAGAATTTATTAAAAGGAGAGTGCCCCCCTTCCTCCTTCCACTCATTCTTACAGGAAATTGCTAACATAGCCTGATTTTATGGTAACTGGAACACTTCCAGGTCCTAAGTGCTAGCCAAAAACAGAAAATGAATTGATTTTTATTTTTAAATGTGCTGATCATTCGAAATCAGTAATCTTCCGAGTGGGCAACATATAAGTAATGCGTTATAATTTTCAAAGCTATCACTGATGTTTATTACTACTTGGCATCTGTCTACAATAGGAATAAGCACCAAAGCTCAGATTCTATCCTATCCATAGACAACATGGTCACAAAAATAAACGCCACTTTTTATCACTTTGATTTAACCAAGAAGAGATGAGCGGCAGAGACTACTTTAAAATACCACCCTTCCCCACTCCAAGCAAGAAAATGCTACATTTTTGGCTTTAATCCTAAATTGAAATCCTAGTTTTCAGGTGTGATCAGGTGTCCTTCCCAACCAGCTTCAAAGCAATGTTCAGGCAGCCTATAAAATCCAAACGTGCTTCTTTCTGTTTTTTTCCCATAGCAGTGAACAATAACATGAAGTTCTTCTAACCTATAAAATAGTATTCACATGACTAATGCAGGTAGGATTTTAGTCCTAGTTGTATACAACAATATACAGTTGCTATATAGATCATAATATATTTTAAATGCAGTGAAAATTAGGGAAGATCTATGCACTAATACAAATGTATATACATATACATTAAATAGATGTGTCTGTATATATAGGTATGTGATCTCTCAGTGTTCATTTGGGGCCTGGCTGCTTTAAGTGTTCCTTCCTTAGAACGGTTCAACCCAAACCTGTATCAGAGAGTGAGCATGCCAGCCATGCAAGCTGTACTTTCTGAAGGCATAAAGTCTCCTATTCAATGTGTATGCTCACATTTAACGATAGAGCACGTGTAAGGGTAGGTCTCGTGCAACTGCTCTGTTTTGACCTTTTATCTGAATGAAACTGTGTAAGAGGATTAGGAAGCAAGTTGGTAAATATGCAGGAATTTTCTATAAATCAAGTCAGTAATCCTAAGAAATCAGATTATGTATATACATATCTTTAATATGCATGTACTATATATACATATATATTAATGCACAGCTCTTAAATGCAGTGAAAATAAAGGAAATGTATTGTGATCCCCATAACAAGTTTAAATTGCCATGTTATTCAGCTGGGACTAAATCCTATCTGATTTACTCATGTGAATATTTTATTGATTTAACTGAACTGCTCTGTGAGTAAGATTAATAGGATTAAGCTGTCTAATTGTTTACTCCATGAGCAGTATGTGTGGCAAAGTTACAGTTGTTGTGGAAAATGTAACTGAATTTCTTGGGCACCTTTGAGATTCCTAGAACACTTCTAGTACCACGATTATAGAAATGCTCAAAAACGTATTTAATGCTTTTTGAAAAGGTCACGTTTATCTCTCTCTCCAGTTTCATTAGGACAAAAGGAAAGAATTGATGTACAGTAAAATCAGTGTCAGCACTTTTTTTTGAATGATCAATTCCTGAATTGCTTGTTCACCTAACTTTTTTTGCATATTTTGGGGTTAAAATTGCAGATACTTGGGCTTAGCAAACAGACTGCAAGAGCTGCTGGGTCCTTTTCTCTTGCTGGGTCCTTTTCTTTCACGTAGGCACGGACAGGATGTTCATAAAGTTAAATTACTACTTTGATTAGGATAGTATTCAGATTGACTTGAAGATGCAAATCTGCTTGTGGGAATTTCTATCATATGCATATATCTACTTTTTTCAACTGCATTCAAAGAATTGAGCAACAGGTTTTCAAATGCAATCAGCATTAGTTTAACTTAATTCCCATTGAATTTGATGGTAAAATTCCCATTGACTTCAAAGAGAGCATAGTAAAGATAATTCTGAGTGCTCTACATGTATGTTAAGGACTGCATTTCTTGATGATTTATTTTACTTTCAGATGTAGGAAAATGTATGTTTTTCTAATGAGGACTTCCCTACTTCAGAGCCAAGTCTGAACTTTGACACCCAAATCCTTGTATTTATCAAAGTTAAAAACCCTAGTGCAGTAATAAGTGTCTTTGTGCTGATAGATTCAGTGCTTGAAAAAATTGCAGAATTTGCAAAGCAAATTTAGTCTAAAACTAAGTATGAAAAATTTCAGTACAAAAGGTATATTTTGGAAAAGTCATAGGCTGTTATAAGAGTTTAGGAATAGCTTTGCAGTTATTAATATGAGGTTTTTAAAAAAATGCAGAATTATAGAATGAACCTTCTCCTACTCTTCTATAGAATCAAACTTATTCCAGATGCGCAAAGGTTTCATTGATCAAACCTTCAACTGTTCTATTAGAAATTACGCTTTTAATATGTGTATCTGCAAAAACAGCATTTCCAAGATTAACTGTCTTTACAAGTGACAGTAACTACTATACATGCAAAACTTATTTTAATTTTATAGCAGGCATCTGAAATTCTTTGCATGTCCCAAATTCAGGTAATAGTAGTGCAAATTAGATTTACAGGTGGTACAAGAACATAGATAAGTACACATTAACTCATCTCTGGATACAGGATAGAAGGTACCTTCTGAAATGTTATGATTTAGAATGTAAAAAATGGGTATGCAGATAGACACTAACTTTTATTTATTATGTTTGCTCAAAACTTTTGTTTCCTTCTAAATCTGTCTATGTTAATTTAGTAAAATAATCCCAAAATAAACGTGAATATACTTAACTTATACTTGTATATCCACCTGTGTATAATATATATGCAGACTCTTTATATGGCAGAGAATAAAGCAATAGTAATACTAATATTCCAGACTAATTTATAACTCTTTCCTAGTCATATGATATGCATTTTTAGAAATTTAAAAAAGATTTAGATCTTACTTTCCCTATCAAAATTTAAATATCTAAATCCCTAAAGGCTACCCTCAAAATTATCTCTATGAGGTAGCTGTAATAACTCAAAATTATTTTCAATATCTTAATCTAATGCTAAATACTTGTAGCCCCATGTCACTTGGCATTTGTTGACTTTCTGTTTATTCAGATTTGTACAAATGCTAGGTTTGGTCCCTATCCTTCATTTAAAACCTATATTTATTTGTAAAAAATAAAAAAAATTAAGCATTAAGAGGAATATGAAAACAAATATTAGCTTTGTGTTGTTTCATTAAAAGTGTTTTGAGAATTTTTTTCTTACTGCTTCAGAGAGTGATCACTCTGAAGTGTCAATGCAGGTCACGGGTAATACAGCTAAGAAATTGCAACATAAATAGTCCTTGGGACTAATCTTCTGTGCTGCCTCAGATTGCCTTGTCTCTGTCTTGGGAGGCAGAGCTGATTTGCTATAGAACCAATATGTTAGGGGTGATGGAGGAAGATTGATAATTGCGTCTATCAGACTTCTAAAGTAACAGTACTCTAGAGCCCCAGTTTGCCACATATCATATTTACTGAAATCCAAGATGAGGTTCTCCCCCCTCCTCTCCACCCCCAAAACTGCACAGGGATAAAAAAAAGCCTCATCTTGGATTCAAGTACGACCCAGGACAAGTGTCAGCTTAGCTCTGGTTTTGTCCTGGGCTCAGGACTGAAGCTGGAGCTGAGCAGCCACCTGCCCTGGGTTGGAATAGATTGCTCGATAGGAGGGGGGACTTGCAGCTGGAAATGTGCAAGGTAACAAGGGGAATCTGAGTCCTGCCTCCCCCCACCCCCCACCAATTCTTTGTACACCTGTGCCTGCATAAATGTTTCCCCATGTATAGACTCTAATTATTGGTGAGTTGTCTTACATTCAAAGTTGTCTTGGATTTGGGTAAATATGGCATATATTCCAGTCTATTAGGGAAATAAATGTATAGGTTTGCCTGTGTAAGGAGTGGCACCATAAGCACAGTCACCATTATGGGCTTTCAGCCAGGAGCATCCATTACTGTTATAGTGCCATCTGCCAACTCAGTATAGCTATGAGTATTTAGTTGTTCTCTAATAACCTCTGCTTTACCCCAGAGCCATTGTAAACTATCTGTAGGGGAAGGGTCAAAATTATTGCAAGGGATTCAAATATTGGGGCTGTGTTTGTGGCATTTCTAATTCTCCTATAGAAAGCTTCTCCTGACTGGAGATTCTAATGAGGTTCCTAGGGCTTCTGCTTAATGTTGGATGCAAGTATTTCTGAATATATGTACAAATCTCAATATAAAAGTGTTGGAGGCCAAATGGGGAATTTCAGAAATGTACGAATAAAGAAAAGTTTAGTATCTAAATAACTAATTCTATTAAGCTAAATTGCAGAAGATTCCTCAGTCTGAAGCCTGTTATGTTTTTTTGCTTTGAAGTGTTCTCAGAGAGTAGGATGACTAAACCGGTGCTGGAAAATACTGGATCACATGATAGCTAAAAATAAGCACATCTATGACAGGAAAAATAACCAGGGCAGAATTAACTGTTTGTCCTTGACTATTCGCACAGAACCAGTGTGCCGTCTGAAGCTTCTTGAGGAAAAAAAACCCTGATCTCTTATTGAAAGGGAGGAATACGTTGTTTTTATCTGTGTAGATTATGGCACAAAATACAGTGTAAGGTGTCCTCTGAATTAATCATTTTTATTAAAAAATTGTTGTTGTCCAGTTGTATAATTAAATTTGGATGTAGCATTCAGTGACACCTGGAGAGTGCCTAGAGACTCAACTCAGTGGGAATTAAACCCATAAAAACACATTTCTACTATTTTTTTTCTCCCTTCTTCCCTTCCACACCAAAATCTTCTCATCATCCTCCTTCTTGATCATAAAGAGCAGTTGGTAATTGCAGTAAAAACATCTCTGCTTTCATTATAAATGTACCTCTTAAGTTGTCTGTGTTTTATATAGTAGCTAAAGATGGATTTAGGCTCCTTCCAGCACTCCCATACAGAAGACGTGTGTATGCTGAGACAGGATAATAAAATGTAGTCACAGTAAAATTTATTTTAAAGTTAAAGGACTTTGAATTTTGTGCTCAGGGTATGTGGTAGAATGAAGATGTAAGACCTTCCTCTGCAGAATAGGGATGGCATGTGCCCTGACATCTTGCCAATGTATCATGGAGTCATAGGGAAGTAGGGCTGGATGAGACCTCTAAAGGTCATCTAGTTCAACCCCACTGCCTAGCCAAACCATCCCATCCCATCCAACCATGCTATCCCATCCCGTACAGCAGGGAAATCATGGCAGCCAATGTCTTGTTTCTATAAACTGTTGTCACACAAGGTCCCAGGTAGTGGGCCACAACCCACCTCTACAGAGAAAGGCAAAAACCTCCATACTCCATACCAATCTGACCATGGGATAAAATCCCTTTCTGACCCTGAATATGGCGATTGGTCAAACCTTGGGCGGAGGGGCAGGACCCTCTCACCAGGAACCTCTGGCTTTGCTCCTAACAGGAGAATTGGCACACCCCAGTTGAAGTCCCTAGCCTTAACTGTAGCCAACACCCAGTGCCTCTAGGAAGGCTTAAAACACACTGACCTGTCTAGCAGAAAACATGGTTCAATGTTGACATGGGAAACCCATCCGCAAGAATGAGAGGAGGGTTTAATTTTATACAGTCTTGTAAAAGCAGTGACTTCTCGGCCTAGGGAACCAGCAAGGGCTCTAAAAAGTAATGACGGCTTCTGTTCTGGAACCTAGACTGAAAGGCTTGATGAACATAGTAGTGAAAATTATATCATTGCAGCTTAGATGCAGTGGAAGAAGAGGGCCCAATGGCCTTGCTGTCTTAAATACTGAACAATCTGAATGTTCATGAACTACTGCTGAGTTGTGTTACCATCCTCTGACTTTCACATGACCCAGAGAGGAGAAAATATCTGTCAGTCTTTGCTAAATTACTGTAGTGTACAATCCTGATACTTCAGCATATTACTTGTGTTACTATGATTTACTACTTTAAACTATAATATTTGTTTTGGACCAGCTGCCTGAATTCAAGCCTCCTGCTCCAACTCCTCAATTAAAGATTTTACTAGAAGCAGTATTTCCCCCCTAACAAAACCCCCCTCAGCGCCTTGTAATTTATTTTGGACTATTTTAAAATAGTCTGAATTTACAAGTCGTGCATACACACATTTTCATTAATACCTAATGAAAAAGAGTTGAAAATTTGTTGAGGGGAAAAAAGTAGGTTTTAATATTTGTTATGTTAGGTCCTAATCATCATATACATACTCAAGAGATTCATTATGTATAACTCCAGGGATGTTAAATGATGTTCTATAATGTGGTACAAAAGTGAGTTTTTGGGAGAAATGGGCAATATAAGAGTCAAACACTGAGGTGCCTTTTGCATATCGCAGCTGTGGCCAAACTCCCTACCCCTTCTAGCCAGAAATCCAAATTTTTGTATAACTGAGGGCTACAGGACATAGCTTTCAAGATGCACATACTCATGCCCTAGAGTCAGCAATTTGTGTGAAACAGTCCAACACAAATACTGATAATATTTTATCAAGTCACTTTTTATCCTCACATTCTTCAAATAAATCATACTAAAAACCAGAAGAAAATCAAAAATAGAAGGAGCAGAAAGAAAATGTGTTAAACTACTTCTTTCTTTTGGGAGCCACATTTTAATTGCTTAGAAGCTGCTGCTTAGCCATAACCATGAGAAAATATTAAGTAAGAATACCCAAGCATTGACCATCATCTTGGTAGGTACCACCCTCATCTTCAGTATATATAGGGCACGCATGACTAATCTGAGCAACCCATTCTAGATTGTGCAGTGCCAGGGTTGCACATTGATCATTTTAGTTGTATAAAATCTCCCAGTGCTGCTAACTGGGTTATTCAATGAGGTTCTACCTTTCTGGGCATGTTGCAAACTTAAGAAACAAAATCTTAAGATTTTGGCAAATAACTGAGAAAATGAAGGATGTGTAAACGAAGGGCACCAAGTGTTGCAGAAGGGTTAAATTACCTCTGAGATCAAGGATTAGATTTAGATTTGTCTCAAAATAGCAAAAAATAGTGTCCTGCTAGCAAAATCAGCACAGAATTTTGATAGGCTTATGCATGTTAACACAGAATCATGCACGAGCACTAATTACTTTGTTTTTAAAAAACATATGAAGGGGGAAAGGGTCAAACCATTGATGACTGATTGATTTAGTGAGTTGAAAGGCTGTCAATGAGTTCAGTGATAATTTTACAATTTAAGCTTCCTGCTTTTTTTTTTTTCCTCCTTGGTGGCATATGTCAGTAATATTGATTTCTTTTAGCTGTTTGTTATGGATTTAACCAAAGAAATTCTGCAGGTAGTGTGATTCCTATATTCCATGGTGACATTGGCCATGAATGAGGCAGAATGAAATGTTTGTGTGTGTCCCTCCACACCATATTTATGCAAATTTCCCATGCACTGAATTGCAGATTGTTTTCATAAATATTAAAGTAGCTGTTAATTGCTGGCATAACTTCAAAAGTAATTTGCCTTAGGGAGAATATAGGTCTTCTATAGAACCACAGATATATCCCAGAAGTTATATTTAAACAGAATTGTGGATCTGTTAATTTGAGAATACCTACTCTGAGCACTTAAATGACTTGGTATTCTAATGTCATATGTTTGTAATTGGCAATGAAAGGTTTGGGATTGTAGCAGATTATACAGAATGTATACAATTTTATTCTGTTTGTAAAACACTCCTGTTTAGCCAAAGAGAAATAATACGGATGCTGTAAGAGGAAATAATTAGGTAAAATGAGACTGATGGTAATTATGGTTCTAGGGCATAATATACACTGTGAAAATGGTAATGTTTTTGATCTCAGCTTCATCCAATATATGTTAAACTATCAAGAAAAAATAATTGCTGTCTTCCGAAACCATGAGGATGTGAAATTTTCTTACACTAGTGGTAATATGAGAAGTAATATGAACAGGTACAAACTAAAATGAGCTGGGTGTTAATTCAAACAGCTGTGATGCTGCTAACAAGCACAGTTGCACTGAAGCTTGGGCTCTGAGTTTGGGACATCTGTTAACCCTGTCGGCCTGGGAGTTGAGAGTGCTTGATAACATTCCAGATGCTGAGAATGATCTTTATCTGCCAGAGCTGAATGAAAGAGCTGCTTCTGTCACCCAGTATATTATAAGGAGTGAATCACTGTGTTAAACATTGCACTCTGGAGAGGATCACAGCTGGAATTTGTATGGGCTGCTGCCTAAGCAAGACTATCTGGTCAGTATTGCTGTTCCTGTAGAACTTTCAGTGTGCAAGATACTTAGACTGGTTACAAGGTATGTTCACTATCCATAAGAATGAATTAGTGGTTCAGATGGACTGCATGCAGTTGCAGATGGTATTGGAGGCAATCAAAGCCTGTATTAACGAACAGGTTAAATATAAAGGGCCTGTATCTTGTTAAGTTGTTGGGCAGCTTAACAAGGGACTACCTTGTTATATATCTATACAGTAACTAGGACAATATGAGGTTGATCTTTAGTGCCCTTAGCTATGCTAGGTAAATAATATTTACCTACTTGCTTTGCATAGGTGGTGACTTATACTGACAATATATATAATATAATAATATATTAGAAATTATGTTCCAATAAAGAAGTAGGAGAGACTGTCTGCTACTATTTGGCTTCAAAGAGATGCTCATATTCCCCTTTTTGCCTTGAAATGTATTTCACTTCACCTACCTACTAGGATAGTGATGGGAGGTGAAGCAAGGTGCTATGGTGCCACTCAAAATAGAGAATTTTACAGTAAGAGACTCTTCCATGGAAAATATAGTGCCTCAGCAGTGAATTGATAACGTGGTTCCAGATTTATGCTGGGGTAACAGAGTGTAAAATCTGACCCGTAGATTTATGTTTTCTAGTTCTGTTCTCCTTTCTAGGTGTTCTACTGAGAGTTCTGATTTACAGATATTTAACTACTTTAAAAAAAGACGTTTTACCATCCTGCTGGCTTAAATATTTTAAAACTTTTTTTTAATTGAGGCTCTGTTGGAAATGCCTTTTCCCTAAAGGATTTCCCTGAAGCCAAACTGGTATTTTATGGAAAATGCAGTAAAGCTTGCTTTAATACAAGAGATCTTAAATTAGAGCTCCCTGGGCATCCTTTGCTATTCAGATTGCATTTTGAGCGAGCTCTAGCTTATGCCATCTGGAACAGTTGGATTATTTAGCTTTTTAATATATCTGAATTACTGATTACTGTTGTCAGATCATCCTGTTTGTTTAGGGCCTGATCCTACAAGTGAGGAGCACCTTCACCCCCTGCCAGTGTCACTAAGCTTTCTGGTACTTAGCAACTCATTACTGAAGTCTGAAAAGGCCACAGATATTCATACTTCAAAATATTTCTATAAGTGAACATTATGTGCTTTCCAAATCTCTTTAAATACCTCTAGTCATTTTGACCTGTCACTCTAAATCATATTTGCCTTGCCTTTCTTAGTTATCCACGCTTGCATATTGCCCACCCCCATCCCCAAGCCATTTCTGTTCCCTCATGGTCTAGCATGCAGTTATAGTTTATGCTGCTTCTTGTAACCTAGAAACTTTATCTTTCTTTTATTACTCCCCAAGTTTTTCAGGTTTTGAGTCACTGCACCCTATTTGTTGAAGCAGTGTTTGTTAAATAAAGAGGCTGTCATCCCTGCAAAGGGTCTAATTTTTTCCTAAGGAAGAATCTTTCTTGACTGATAGCTTTAAGTTCATTATATTTAGAATATTGCTTTTGTAAGTAGTATGTACATGTATTTGAAGATGGCAGGGCCAAATTAGGCACTAAAATACCTTTCTAAATTTTTTTTTGAAGTGTAATAAGGACAGAATTTAGGTGCCTAAGTCTAAGTGAATGGCCTTCCAAAATCTTGTCTGTTTACAGTCCAAGAAGCTATAAGCACTTAAGATTTTGCCAGCACAATTACTAGACCACCTAAATTCTACTGTAGCAGGCTTACCTTTTCAGGGCTTGGGTTGAGTCTCAGGCTCAACGGTCTGCTGTTTGATTGGTGGAGCCTGCCCACCAATCTGGAAGTACCACAAGGGAAGCAATGCCCTGCCCTTTTCCAAAGTAAGGGGGCAAGGAGCAGTTGGACCTGAATCGGAACTGTGCCAGCCAGGTCCGGGGAACTTTGGGGGGGAGCCCCTGAAGAGTATAAAAGGAGAGCATGCTTGGCATGATGACAAGGGACGGCAAGAAGAGAGGAACTCTGAAGATGACTGTACTTGGGACCACATTTGAGCTTCAGTGATGCACGAATCAGTGCACAGGGATCAGGATCTAGAAGCCGATTGAGGTGGATTGAGCCTGCGAACCTGGCAAGCAGCTGGGCAGTCGGTGTGAAGATTGGCACATGGAGAATCCACTCCAGGAGCAGTTTGCGGCTGTTCAGGCCTTAACTGGTGTGCAGGTCAGCGCACAGAGAATCTGCCTGGGAGCAGCTTGTGGCTGCTCACGTTAGCCCCAGCCTTAGGCCAAGTGACCAGAACTCCACATTGCAGCTCCGCCTTTAACTAAAAAAGCCCTGGTGCCAAGATAAGGGCCTGGGAAAGGAGCACCCCCTGTGTGAGACCAGGGAACCAGAGCCTGTAGGGGTTTGGCTCCTGCAAGAGAGAGCCCTGGGCTGCCCAGTATGGGGTGTCAAGCCACAGAGGATTGCCGAAGGTGCCGCTGGAGAGAGGCTCTCACAGGATCAGCCTCCAGGGGACGAGCCTTCACTGCTTTAGAGAGGAAGCATGAGTTGCTGGGGAAGTGGGCCCCTGCAAGTGGCAGGCATGGGACAGGACGGTCTACTACCTCCACCTTTCATTGTGGGAGGGGCGTGTCTACATCCCAGGACCCTAAAGGGGAGGGGCTCCAAGGAAACCCCTGGGGGAGGTGCTGAGTGCACTCCCTATTTTGGGTGATTGTTGTTGTGTCAAGGTCTATATAGCTATGGGTATTCTTTAAGGAAGTTTATATGGTTCATATGTTCTTAATGTGTTAATATGTATATTTGTATTGTTACTTGTAGGTCTGGGAAATATTATTAACTTTTTTGGGTTATACAAGTTGATTCCCCGTAAGTGTTTATTGTGTTTATATGATAACACCTTAATTGTCTTGTTTAATGTGTTTAATTATTAAATATGTTGTAAGTTTTATGGTTTATGTGAATTGTGGGATATTAGATATAGTATCACATGCTAAGCTTTATTGTATATATTTCATGTTTTATGTTAAGTCTTTATTATAGTAATAAATTGTATATAGTTAAGCACTTGGACTTGGCCTGGCTCTGTAGAAAGGAGAGGGAACTGCTCTAGTAGCCAGCCCCTCCATCAGCACCCTGCCTGACCCCCACCACTGTCTTTAGAGAACAGGGCACACCCCTCTGGGTGTACCTGGGTTATACTACTACTGCCAGGAGGCCCTTAGTTGGGTTCAGTGTCTCACGGCCTATAACATGCATAAAATCACTTGGGGTTCACAGACCTCCACTCCAAAGTGGCCCATTCCAGCAACCTTGAGTCCAGCACAAAACACAGTGGATGCTTTCATTCAAAGATATGAGCAGTGGTGGTGGTTGTCAACCTTTTACATAATTTCAAAGATTTCATAGACATTAGGGCTGGAAGGGACCTCAGAAGATCAGCAAGGGTCAAAGGATTCCAGCAACATAGGTGTCCAAATGTTTCTTAATAATATTCTAGTTGTTAAAATATTTGCCCAGGAAATGGGAGAGCTGGTCCTAGACTGAGCCTCCTCAACCCAAAGGAATTCCAACACCAACGTGCCACTGTAAGTGTGTCCTTACCTACAGGGTCTACACAAGGCCTCTTTCCCTTTGAAGCTAGACCATTGTGCAAAGTGGCAAGCGAGATTCATAGGGCCAGAAAGAATAAGCAAGAGGGTGCACAGCTGTGTTCTTATCCCTTCTCCAGAGCTTGCTTATGCAATTTTAATGGCTAGAAAGCCAGCTATTTGTAATCTCCTAAGTGGTGGAATTGTTAGTTCAGTTCCTTTAAATAGGCATCCCATGTGTTCTAGCACTTTGACCTTCCATAAGGGAATTTAGGTGGTGCAGTAGGTAGCATAGTCTGTGTGACTAAATCGCAAGATCCTAACTTGCTTGGCTGACTAGTGTGTCATTGCTGTTCTTTCCAATCATCTCTCACCTCCTTGACAAGGAAGCCTACAGACATCATGCTGGGTTGTGGTGAGGGATGTCTTTTTGAACCAGAGCCTATTTGTGGCATTAAGATTGCCAAGTTTCTTTCAAACTCTACAAAGTTGGAGTCAACTTTACTAGCTTCAATTTCCTTCTGGCTTTAAAAATAATTAAGGACGGTAAAAAAAAGTCTGAGGTGTTGTATCTCTGCTGCTGTGACTTTGAATAAGAGCAAAATTTGAGGAGGAGTTGGGAAGGGGGAGTAAATCACTGACCTTGGACCATTCTATTATAATTGTATCCCAATTCCCTTTTTATAAAGGGAGGGGGCTGGGTTTAGGCAGTCTTTTTAGAATGGCAGATTAGATAGAAATCATAAAAAGCATTATTTTTAGCAGAGTAATTGGCGCAAGTGTCATTTGGGAATGAGTGATGATAAATGCAGTACATGAAACTCAGGAAAATCCTTTCCTAATTGCTAAATTCTGTGTTCCAGTGGGATTTCAGAGCTTACTCAAAATTTTGGGATGTTCCAAGTCCCTGTGTGTCCTAGATTTCAAAGCATCTAGTAGTGGGAGGTTGCAGCTCCCCATCAGAGCCCAACAGCATGCAGGCACTTGTCTTGCATGCATCTTTCCATAGAAGGGAGTAGTATAGATCAGGGTCCTGCAAAAGAAGACCTTTGCTTCTTACCAAGCTTTCTTTAAGTTTATTTAAGGGAAAAGACTGCTTTTAAAATAAATAGGCAGTTGATAGGCTTGGGGTCTGAGCCACATATCTGAAACAGATTTCAACCAGTTTAAAGTGGAGAAGCCTGAGGAATTGCAGAGCATCAAGACAGGTGGAAAGAAGCAACTCACGTGCTCTGACTGACACTCCCTCGGACTCTACATCTAAAGGAGGGAAAAGAGGAGGGGGAGGAGGGAAGGGCACTGTCAGCCCTAGGGTGCATATAAAAATAGCCCTGGCCCTTGTATATAAATGTTTCTTGCTGAGCTTAGTCATTTGTACTTCCTTTAGGCCTGTGCATATGGAGCATCTATATGCCAATGTGATGGCTTCTGTGGGGGGGTTTCTGATAACAGCATTGCTATATATTTGAGTACATTATCAGCTTTGCTTAACACATGATTAAAGAGAAGCCCTTAGCAGATCAAAAATTTGATCTTCTGGTCACTGTAGCAGCTGAATGTCCAGTGATGGATTTAGTGTTGTTTACAACAGTTGAATTTCTGTGTGAATATTCATTAATGGTATTCAGTTTAACCTGTAGAGGAATGCATAGAATCAGATCAGTTTTATAAATAAAAACCAACCTACCTTTTGTCCAATAGGTTTAAGAAATAAAAGTATTAAGCAATAAGCAGAAGAGCCTTATAGTTTATTTTTGACAGTGTCTTAAAGCTGTAAAACAGTGGTAGTGACTTCAAGAATGTTTTTATTTTTATTCAGCTAATGTTGTGATATATTTTACTGTCCATTTAAAACCAAACATAATATTCTAGTTATAGTATTTCCTTTCCTATCTCCTGTTCTAATGCACAGCTAAAAAGTAAGTACATTTTTCACTTGTAGCATGGAAGTAACAGACCTAAGGACTGTATGTAAATTCACCATGTTTTTCTGTATCTGGAAGTGGTAAGGCTACAAAATTATTGGGAACACATTTATCTCTCGGGGACAAACATATCTACTTAAATCACCTTACAAAGATTATTTTAAGGAGTGTTTTTTATTTTTGTGCCCTTAGGTGCTGCAAAGTCCAGTCCAGCTTCTAAACCAGGGTCCACACCTTCTCGTCCATCATCAGCAAAAAAAGCCACACCCAGTAGCTCAGTGTCCAAATCAGATAAAGATTTGGAAACGCAAGTCATACAGCTTAGTGAACAGGTAAGCTTGTTTTAACCACAAAATGTAGAAGCACTAGCACTGGTATTGTCACACTAGTGCATGGTACCCAAGATTATGGTAACACTTCAGGTTTTAATCTGGATAATAACCACATGGTAATTCCAAAGGAGCAAAGGCTAAAATAGCTTGTCTGAGGACAACGATTTATCATTAAAAATTGCAAAGATAACAGATGACTGAAGGATGGCCAATGCTGTGCTCACAAGGGTTATTCTGAGTTAAACTACTAAATCTTACTGCAATGCAAAAAACTTCTTGAAGATGTTAAACCTAAATATATATGCTTCTCTGTCTTAAAGGAAGACAGTGAAATCTGAGAGAAGGATGTGGTTTAATTAATCTATTATACAGAATCCTCCTGATCCAAGTAAAAATAAGATTAGATACTTATTAACAAAGGGGATTTAATTCTGATTTCTACTACAGAACCTTTACAGCACCCCATATGTTACATGGGGCTTTAATGGGCATATAGGGCATGTACTTCAAGTCCTCTTTGTCACCACAGCGATATAATGGGTCCTTAGTGTAAATGAAAATCTGAATTTCTAGGTGGGGAGATTCTGAAGGCTCCCAGCCTACCTGCTTCAGAGTATGAGCTTATTTTTTTCAACTGTGATCAGAAGGAAACATATTCTGGCCCTGAAACACAATAGGGCAGGTGTTTAGGAACTTTATGCCTTTTATAATGTCTGACACTGACACCTGTGAATCAGATTGATTTGGACCACTGTTGGGTTCTTCCACTATACTATGTCTCATATACATTATTTTGCCTCTGCGATGGATCAGGAGTCTTTGGAGCATGAAAGCCCATTTTCTGGCAGCTGCTGCTCCATCCTGGCTTCTGGTATTACTGACTTTGAATTTTAGTGACAGAATTTCACATGTTGGTATGTGGTTACTTTCCATTTCTCACTGATACAGAAACTAGGATATTTCTGTGCATTGTTGAAACAGACTGCAGGTGACGTGTGTGTTTGAGGGGAACCCACTATTATGTTTCATTACGTGTGTTCAGTTGCTTGAGGCAGAAGTAGTGCATCCATTTGAGCAGTGCCAAGCACAATAGGACCTATTATGATTGGACCCTTTGATTGTTACTGTAAAAAGTTAAATAAAGTACTGTAAAACCGTTACTGAAAGTAGTAAAAAATTAAGTATAGAATTAACTGATCTGTAAGTCATCTCTTTTAGGTTACTGCATGCAGGGAAAATAAAGAGTAGGACTTGCACTTTATGCACTATATGTGTGATTTCCAGACACTTGAACTAAATAATGAAATTTGATTAGGATCCCAAATGTGACCTGACTTTTTCCCCCCTGAACTCTAAGAGTTTCCAGCAGTGTCTCTTGACATTAGTGGTAACTGAGTGTTCAGCAATTTTGATTTTAAAATTTCTACTCAAATGTTAAGATCTTTCCAAAATGGAAAGGAACCAAAATGTTCCAAAATGTTAAACACCTTGCTGCTTAAGTCACTGTCCTATTTGGCATGGACATATTTGTTAACAAATGTCTATATATAAAGATCCCATAGACCATACACAAATTAGTAATTTTGAGGGGAGCCAGTATGGATTATTTTAAATCTATTTTGTTATATGTAGAGAAAGTAGTAGTTACTGTCCAGATGTCAAACTTGCACCAAACTATTTTTAAAGAGATTGTGCTTTTTCTGCTAATGCAGTTCTTTTAATACTGACTTTGTCTGGCACCTCACTATGTGCTTATAAGACCTAGTGTATATTGTGCACATAGCACTCAGTTCCAAGCCAGGAAATCTCTGCTTCAATGAGCTGTAAAGGTAGGTTCATGTTGCCCCCAGTTAGAGTATGCTCAATACATGTGTGAACATGTGTCTAGAAAAGCCTACAACAATTTCCCCCGTACTCTGTCAGATTCTCAAGAAGCAAAGGATACCCTTAATCCCTTTACTTACCTAGTTCACAACCAGCAAATTAGTCAATGAGCAAAATTTCAAGTTGCAGCAAAGGAAGTTTAGGTTAGATATTTGGAAAAGCTTTCTCACTAGGAGGGTGGTAAAACACTGGAACAGGATACCCAAAGACATTGTGGACTCTCCCTCCTTGGAGGATTTTAAGACCCAGCTAATTTTCTATGATTTCCATATTCCTTTGTGGATGCAAAATATTGTGGGATATGTTTTATATGCAGAATATTGGGGATAGTTTTTAAGCCCTTGTGTGTCTTGTAGAATAAAAAAAAAAATTGAGACCTTTGATGTATTACATTAGGCATACAGTGTAAATTGGAAGATACTAATTGCTGAGACTGTCTGCATTTTTTATATAACCATAGTGTCACTTAGTGAGAAGCATTCATATTAAATATAGCAAGCTCACTTTGTTTTCATGATGAACAATTAATGTTGTCAGAAACCATTAAATTAGAAGCTTCTCTTAAAATGGTCCAAGGGATTAGAGTCTGAGAAGAGCGAACATTGTGACTGGTAGGCAACCTTATGAGTCTGAATTGTAACTAATCTCTGTTTTGGTTGTGTGATCTGATGAGTATTCTATCTATGTATCATCAGCAGAAAGTCCACTAATAAAAACTTTAATTAGTTTAAACTTGTGTGTCAGAGAGGTGCACAGCTATTTGACAAACTAAAGCACAGAAATTAACATGCCATGCCTTGATACTTGTTTAGTTATCTAAAGACATAAAGTGAGGATGGTAGCATGCAGATTCCTGTCACTGCAGACATAGAGGACAGGGGGTGGATATCAAGAGTGAGGCAAGACCTGAGCTATTGGCTCTGACGGAGCCTTAGGAAATCAACTGTGTAACTCTTGACTGAAACTTAAAAATGACTTGAAACAGACTAAGAGGTCTGGAAACAGTTTTTAAAACTCTTACTCTGTCCAGATGGGAAGCAGTTGTTAGGAAGCTGTTCCCAAAGAACAAGCTGACACAGACAGACCCCACAGTTGGGTCTGAAGCATCTTAGCCTCTCTGAGCGTCCATGGGTATAGCAAGCTTTTAGGTAAAAGAGGCTTGTGTATAGATTATTTTAAACAACACACTTTTTTTTAGGCTTTGAAAGATTTAAGATCTAGTTTTAAGATTAAAAGGAAGGGAAGAGTCTTGAAACCTGATGTCACCTTAGTCTACACCCCCTGTCATCAGAAAAGAGATCAAAAACAGTGTTATCTTGCAAGTTAAGAAACCAGGGAATGAAGAGAACTTTCTAACCTGTCAAATGATTGCTTGGGCTGTTGTTGGGGTATTTTAATTAGTGGAGAAGAAAACACTTGCATTCTAGAAGAGCAGGCAACCAAGAGGGAACTTAGAACCCCATTGTAATTTGTGGCAGTTGATTTACACTGTTATCCATGTCACAAACTCAGTTCAACCTATTTTTACAGGAAAGAAATGTTTTCTGTAAAATTTCTGACCTTCAGTACATCCTGAACTGAATGAAATCTGGGATCCTGGATTTACGATTTGACAATATTATCTTTGGTCCTCTACTGCTGCTATTACATTGCTGCAATATATGTAAATCTGTCATTATTTACCTGCTTTTTCTCCACGGAATTACTTTTAAAATATTGAGATCTCTTTTCTAGTTGATGTGAAATGCTTCCTTTCAATAGTCAGAGTGTTCTCTGAGTGCTTAGCTCCAGCAACAAGTGTAGTGGTGAACCAGAGCTGGCAAGATGCAGTTTGAAACAAGATTAACATGCATGCGTTTCTGTTCAGAAAGATGCTCTGAATTTTGAGCGGACCCTGAGGTACTCCACTTGGTGATTAACCACCAAGTATTTCAGGATCCCTCCCCCCCCACGAATATTTGCTGACATTTTACTTTAGCATAAGCTCTCTGAACTCCAGTTCCAGTGCAACAAAAGCACTGAAAAAAATGCAAGTAGCTGCACAACAGTATTTGAGCTTGAAGTGAAAAATATTTCTGATCCTCTAGGCATTCCCTTACCCTGGCAAGATTATGTCCCTTATTTCCCTATGGTACATTTTCTAGTTTTGTGTACATGCTAAATATTTTTGGGAAAGGATACATTGTAGGCCAACCAATACATCCAACGAATGTACATGGATTAGAGCAAAGTGGAAATGTTCTCTTTAAGAATTATTGCCATCACAAAAAACACAGTTCACTACTCCTAGCAACCTCAGTAGAGGTCAGGAAAGTAATCATGAATCCAGAAGTCACCCTGTTACTTTAATTTACTGTTTCTTAGTGTTGCCTCAAAAGAGCAAGTAGAAGTGATTCCTCCAAGTGACAATTGAGGTGCATTCAAGGAGAATTAAAGAAACCTGCATTGTTTTCCCTCCATGCCTCTGTGGGCAGGAATTTGAACAGTATGGCACCCATATCAAGCACTAATGTCACCTTAAATTTAGAATTTTAGAGTAAGATTGTTGGACTGTCCTGTTCTGGATTGTGATAAAGTTTTGTTTACAGCGCATTTTGCAGATGGTGCTCCATGATTCAGTTATTAGAACTGGTGTCTTTTATCAACAGGTACATACATTAAAACTTGCACTCGAAGGTGTGGAGAAGGAACGGGACTTCTACTTCGGAAAATTAAGGGAGATTGAACTTCTCTGCCAAGAACATGGGCAGGAAAATAACGACCTTGTCCAACGGCTAATGGAAGTCCTTTATGCTTCAGAAGAACATGTAAGTTCAAGATATTCTGGTGTTGGATCAAAATCTGTATGTAGGTCATCATTCATACTGATATTAGAAACTGTCATAGCTTTCTTTGCTTAAATGGCAATACAGTAAAATAAAATGTTGCATTTAGAAACCAGACTGCTTTTTGCTGTTTATGAATAGAATAAAGGATCTGGTAGCTTTTTATTTTAGTTGCATAGGTTTTATACTCCCTAATTTTGAAGAATTAATCTGAAATGGAGTGGGAAGTGATAAAGTATAACATAGTGTAAGTGTAGAGGGATTCCTAATTAAAGAACAATATTAATTTGTTATATACATGTGTTTGAGAGTCTTGCAGACAGGCATACTGTACTCACTATACTGATATTTTTAGTGCAAGGAGCAGACTAAAATACTTTTTACAGTAATTATAGGAAATAATATTTTAGTATTTTCATCCTGTTGCTATAGGCAAAATTCTTCAGTATACAAACCTCAATAAACCTCTGCCCTTTTCAATCTCCCAGTTTTTCAGAAATGTCTTGTCAGCAAGATTAAGCAAGTATCTCACTTGCATCCTAGACATAGCACTACAGACACTTAATAGAGCAAGAAGAAGAGATCTGACGGGGAGGGTACTGGCTGAATTCCTCGGATACACTCAGGGGTGATGATTCAATAGGGATTTAACTGAACTACTACTGTTCATGTCAGCTAAATCCCTATGTACGCTGCTCTGAAGACTGACCCCTTAGTCTTCAGTGGACTAAAGCTTTGGTTCCAGAATGTATTAACATTAGCCTAATCTCTCAGTAACACTATGGTGCCATGGTGTTTTACATAGCATCTTTTGCCAAAAGATATATTTTAGGGAAGTTGTGCTTGGGTAAGATTATTCAGTCATTAGAAATAGGGCTATACTAGCTACTAACTTGTGCAGGTTTGGAAATATTATTGGAAGCTTAAATTGTACTTACAATCTTGATGGAAGGACTCAAAACTGGCAAGAAGGAATGAGGCAGCAGGGCTTCTTTGTAGGTAAAAAGGAAAATCTCTGACGAGACACGTGAGTACAGACAAAAAGGCCTACGTGTATATAATGATTGAAGGAAATGTCTGCTATATTCAAGAACAGAGATTCGTTTGTAAAGGAAAGCCAAAGAAATCCTCTCTCCCCCAGCTTCTCTACCATGTTTGTCTATTTGTTGGCTTAAACATTAAGTGACTTCCCAGTCAAGGAATGTATTTGTTGCAGCATTTTTTTTCATATAATGTTCATTATTGGCAAAACACATTACAACATGCATCTTACCTCAGTTGACAGCTCTGAGATCCTTTATCTGGTTCCCTTTCTCCCTCCTTACTGGAAATGTCACAAATAAATTGCTGCTCTTTGACATTTACCATATGCAACATGCTCTCACCCAAAGTCTGTTCCAGCCAGAATCCATGTGTATTGTCTCAACACTAAAGCCCTAGTTTCCCACATCTGGATACAAAAATCTTTCACTGAGGACGTTTCTGTCGAGTTACTCATTTCCTGCTATGGAAGAATAAGATCCCTGATTTTATTGAACATCTTCCTTTGTTAGCAGAATGATACTCAGTAGCACGGCACAAGTGCCTTGGCACTTGGAGCCAGGGATCCAGGCCTTCCTTTGATCATAGGGGAGGGAAAGCAGCATCTCTTGCCTATTCTTTCCTTCTTTATTTTCTCCTTTTTTCTTTTACTTGCCTTGTCCCTGAGTTCTGGAGGTTTTTTCTGTCCTTGTAACCAATCTGTGTAGCTCTCAATATCTGAATAGTTTGTAGATTAATCCCAGTGTAATAGCAGTTAGGTTTTCTCAAGCCCTAAACGGAAAATAGTCCCAACTTCCACAACCACAAGGAGCGCCATTGTTTCTGCTAATGAGTTCTTGCTAATCCACCTTTGACTTTTAACCTCTGGTCCGGAAAGCCCCTAACAACTAATGAGAGAAGTAAAGGCAGGGGCTGTCAGTAAAGCAAAGGAAGGTTCACTTCATGTTACAAACATCACCAACATTCTGACTATCCTGCTCTACTGAGAAAAAGATTATAGGTTGAATAAGTTTCACAAATCATTCCTGACAAAGGCTATGTGCTTGAAATACTGCTGACTTCAGTTTTTCAGTTCATTTCCTCAATAACCTTCTAGGGTCGTTCATATGCTGTGGTTCAGTCTAACTATGATGTGGTGGGCATCCCCTGTAGTTTTGATAAAGATCACGTTCTGTTTGCACATATCAGCTGCTCTTGCTCAGGGACAGATTCCAGTTTACACTAATTGTGTCTCTTTTATTAAACTTGAGAAAAATTATGAATTGGTAGCTCTCAGGACTGGAGCTCACCTCTCACAACAGTTAATGGACCACCTATGGAAATGCCTAACCAAAACATAACGGCCACATCCAGATAAGTGTGGCCACAAAGTATGCATCTACAGCACCACATACTACACATTCAGCTGTTCTCCATGCTGCAAGGGAGCAGCACAGTGGGGTGGGAGGTTGACCCCTGGATATCCAAGGGTCAAAAAATCCTGTGCAAAAAAAAAGCAGAGCAGTGCACACAGGGACAGCGCATGCTACTCAAAACCAGAGCCTGGCCAGCTGGAGCCATGCTCCAGGTGCCAGCAAAGCTCTGAGCAAGAGGATTGCTGCTGCTGCTACTGCCACCTGGAGTAACCTGCTGTGTGCCAGAGGGCATGTGGTGCAGGCATTCCCTGGGAACAATTTGAGGCAGCACAAGGTATACCACTGCTAGTTGTCTCTAGGGAACCAAACATCCACACTCATGTGGAGGCAGCCAATGTGTTTTTAATCTGTGCTATTGGTTTTCTACATGAAGTGGTTTAGAATGCTTAGATAAAGGGCATCCTCTTAAATCCAGTAGGTTTTATGGAGCACTTTCTGTAGAATATATTATTTGAGAAACCCATCAGATTCATCTCTAAATTCTTTAAGAATAAGCTATAACGAACTTCAGGCACTTTTATTCAGAATCATGGTTTGAAGCCTTCCCCAGCACATGTAAAATATAAGCTTGTGCTTGCCCTTTAAGAACAGTATGAGTGCATAAATGCTTTTTGGAAAACTTGCACATGTGATAAGTAACTTCTCTGGGAGTCATCCACAAGTGCAGTCACAAGTGACCAAATTTTGACTTGCATGGATAGCTTGATTTGGGGTTTGTTTGTTTTTTTGTTTTTCCTCCAAGGAACCATTCTTAGAGAAGATGGTTTTTACAAATGTAGTCAAACTGAGAAAACTGAGATGGTTATCTGGTACATCTGGATTGCTTGTTGGGGGGAATCTACTCCTGAAGATCTTTACAAATCTTGAACCCTTAAAATCACATCTATGGCAATGAGCTGTTACATATTATGTTAAAAGCCATAGTGTAATATATAATGAGGCCATTCCTCCCATGGGACCCTCAAGTGTTAAGCTGCAATTCTGCTGACTGACATGGGGCATCTGCCTGAAAATTGTTTTCATGTGGCTTCGTAAATGATGGATGATCCACTTTGGATTTTGCCTACTCTTCCCATGTCTGGATACAGGTTAACATTTCAAATCGTGCACAAAATGTAAAAGGCCTCTCTCCCCCCTTTTATATTTTATTGGCAGAAAGGAACCACTGTTTATTGCATAACTGTTCTGAATTTTCCTCAGGAGCTTTATATTCTCTCTCTTCTATTTTCCCTTCCTTCTCTCCACACATGCATGTACAGCTTCTAACTTTTAAGATATTAGCGATGTCATTTCTAGAGAATGGTATTTACACCAACCGTTTCTAACAAAAATTGCCTGGAAACAGCAGATCCTGCAGATGTATTGATTTTAATAAGACATTGCTGAGCTGCCATTCAAGTGCTTTTCCTCTCAGTCATTTCCAGCTGGATATCACTAATCTAGGGCAGAGGCACTAGCTATGTAAGATCTTCTCAGTAAAATCACCTTCTGTAATGATGATGGAATGTACTGTGCATAACTATTAATAAAATGAGAGTTGATAGGAACATGGAAGGTGTGAGTTAGGATTTAGATCTTGAGTTCAAGTACCTGCTAAACCCATCAAATATATCTGTTCAGGGACATCTGAATTATAAAAACACTAAACTTAATATCTACAATTTAAGGAACACTGCTGATTCTGTAAAATCTGATATTAATCTTCCTGATAAGAGGGTATAGTCTGAAGCATCCTTGTAAGAAACTGTATATAATGAATTATAACTATATGGTATCAATGATAATTTGCAGTGATGTTGTGTCAGAATTTAGTCTGTAATACAAACCACTGGTTTCAATAAATAACAGTTTCCAGATCAGAAAAAGATATACTTTTGTTTGAATCTGGAAGCACATTTTATAGACTAAATAAATGGATGAAGTTGAGGTATCTTTAAAAACTTTTATTTGGAATAGTAGATTCATGACTGGATCACTTACGGCTGGGGTTGTCAACCAGAGGTATGTGTATCCCTGGGGGTACTTGGATCAGTCCTAGGGGGCACACCTGGGTGGGCAGGGACAGAGCCCTGCCGCCTACCGGGAGCAGAGCCAGGGCAAGGTGAAGGCAGTGGCACCCCTCTGCAGGGCAGGGAAGCTAACATGCGGTGGCCACTGCCACCATTCACCAGTTCAGTGAGCTTCACCGCCCCACAGAGGGGTGTCGCTGCCCTCACACCAACCCAGTGAGCTTCCCTGCCCCACCTCAGCCCAGCTCCTGGGAGGCGGTGGCACTCTGTCCCTGCCCGCCCATGCACAATCCCCACCTCCCTGTTCCATGTCCAGCCATGCACCTCTACCCCCCACCCTTGTCATTTGGCCACATGCTACCCTTCCCCCCCGCCCCCATCTACCCACCTCCCAGCATCTGGCCACTGGGGGTACTTGGTCTAAAAAAGGTTGAAAACCCCTGACTTATGGAAATATAAATGAGTTTTTTCTGAAGTGTACCCAACTTTAAACATGAGACTGTTTCTTTTATTTGTAAGAGCATTTGATATCATGTTGTACCCTGTCCGTTCTGGTAGGCTAAGCCCAGCTTTTAAAATTAAAGGATACTAATAAGCACTTAAGTTGTAAAGGGAAGTGGAAGCAAAGAAATGTACCTACTTGTGCATTTGTGCAGGAGGCAGGAATATTGTATTTAAAAGGAAACTTGAGTTTAAAGCTGGATCTGCTAATAGTAGTAGCTAACCCTAAGGAAGGCACATCAAAGTTGAGGTGTGGCCTCACCCAAAATATTTTGAGCTGTCCTGGGGAAATGCTTGCTAAGGCCACATATAAACATTCATTTCTACATGTAAGAAGTCTTACTGGTTGAAAAATAGCCCAGGAGCTGGAGCATTCATGTATTCCAGACCCTTGGCTAAAAAGCTTCAGTGCCAGCTCTTCAGCCAGGTGGCATGACAGAGCTGCTCCCTGGGCCACTCATTAACTGGCTGCCTATCCTCTACGCTTCCTGGCAGTTGGCAGCTGTTGAAAAGCAGCAACTGCCACAGATGTCTCCAAAAGCCCCAAGAAAATGCCCTTGGCTCCCACTACAGGAGAATAGTTACTGCTCCTTGCACTATTCTGGGCTGACCCAGAGCAGCCTGCCTCACCCCACACTTCTCTGGGTCAACCCACAGCAATGGGGGGTGCAGCAGGGGCATTCCTTCATGGGACGAACCCTCTTCACTGCAAAAGAAGTCACACACCATCAGGAGGCTTCTTGGCAGGAGAGGGGTTAATTTTCCTGTACAGGATTGCTCCAGGGCTTCTCCCAGCACAAATGGAACATCTGTGTGTGGCCCAAATTTCTCCTAAAACCAATACATGTAAGCCACATCCAGATGTGTGGACGTTTGGTTCCAACTAGTGGCAGCACACCTTGTAATGCCCCTGCAGTGTCCAAGATTTCATTCTACAGTATTAGACATACTTGTGAAATAGACATACTTGTGAAATAGCTCAGCAAATCAAACACAGTGGTTTCATGAAAGGAGTTATTGTCTCAGTTGGATAGAGATGAAAGGAAAGGCTAGCACTAGCATGTCCAAGAAAGGATGTATTGCCTTGGCAGGCTTGAAATGAAAGCTACCTGTTGTCTTCATAGTTGAATGAAAATTAGTACCAAACCATGTCCCAGCTAAGTGCCACATTAATACATTAAATCAGGTTGTTGTTGGTTTTTTTTTTAACTTGCAGGAGAGCCACACAGAAGAGCATGAAGGTGAAGAGCAGGTTCATGAACAGCCCCCACAGCAGGAGGAGTACTGACCCATCCAACATCTTTGACACTTTTCATTTTGTGTGGGAACTTTCTTCTGGAGAATGGAACATGTGTGGCCTCAAACTTGAAACCAGTCACTCCCAGTCTGCCATTAACATTTATGTACCGTAGTGAGTGCCAGCCAACCACTGCATTCTGTACCCATACTTTGCCAAGATGCATTTTGCAGAAGTCTCCTTTCAGTGTATCTACCCAAGAGGTTGTAGGGCTACATCACCTACTGTACATCACTGCAACTTCACCACTTGGCTGCTTAAGATTTGTTCTGCTCTTTAAAAATATATATATTTATTTTTTTTCTTTTGTCGTAAGTATGACACATTTGTAATTTGTTCTAACGTATTTATGACATCCCTTGTGGCGAGAAGTACTATACCACTAGATGTGCATCTCACTTGGTTCTTTCAAGTACATCTGCCTTGGAGCAAAAATTTGGTCAGGTAATTGGAAAAAAGGAGACAGTAGAAGTGATATTTAAGCTGTCATGATGAGGTGTATTGTGGAGGAGGAAAGCTTATGTTACTTGCATTGTTCCCATCCTGTAATTATAAAACAAAAGACAAGGCAACATTTTCCTTAGTAAAGATTTTTAAAATCCTTGAGTGTTTTCTACACCAAAGCATGTTAGAAAGCTGCACGATGTGTTTCTATTTCCGGAAGATACATGTCCACTTAACTGTTTGAAAGTCCTTTCAGTTTCCCTGCTTCTTCCTTCTTAAGGTCACCTATTTATTTTTCTCTTTCTCCTGCTTCAGCTCCATAACTACAGAGCTCACTGCTGATTCAAGAGACAGATCTCTTCCCCACCAAACTGCATCTGCAGAACATCATCTCTGGCCTTGCATTCTGCCTCTCATCCTTACAAGTGAGGATCACATCCGTGGGAGTTCCCCTTTCCCAGTCTCCATCCTCTCCTCAGCCATCCATATACAGAACATGAAAATGTCATGACTAGGGCTAGGCATGTCCAAACACTAGCAGCAAGCCTGCTAAAGAACTAGCCCTAGAAACCTTTAAGCAATTCTGCCTTTAAATGATCTCAATACTGATTGAAGACCAATTTTTCCCTTAGATGCTTCAGACTTGGTGCATCAGTTGGAAGCCCTGATGTGTATAAAGAATACAGAATTAGTAGGGAACCACCTGCAAGAGACTAAAACAGTTCAGTAAGCTGGCATGCTGCAAATCTGAACCTGAGTCAGTCCCAAAGGTATTCCTACAGCAAGCCATTGATTACAGAACATTTTGTACTTTTAATCTTACGATTGTACATTTTAGTTTGTTTCTTCATCACCTTTCTTTTATGCTTGGGCTTCCTGGCTTCTGTCACTTGATTTCCAAGCCCTTTCCCTCTTAACTGTTAATTTACCACTCTGGTTATTTAATTCGGCAGGCACAAGGAAGTTACATCCCAAACTAAGGTCACTGAAAAAACAAATTAAATCTTTGGAGTGGTTTCTCCTTTTTCAAATCTTTATAGAGTTACTTTACTGATTAAGCTCCACGTCTAAATTGACAGTTGTATCAAATGTTTACTTTAAAACAGATTTGAAAATAAAATCTTTTGCAGCAAAGTGGCTCTACTTTAAACATGAGAGGTCTCTCCTACAGGGTGTCACACCTCAGCCAGTGCTATCAAATGTTGGAACAGGTTTTACTATTTCCTCAGTTGTACCTTTAGCTTTTGCAGCAGTCCAGTGAGTTTTGAAGTCTTCTGGCTCTGCCCTCAGCATTACTCCCACACTTCCTAAGCGTTGTACCCTAAAATTTAACACTTGTCACTATTTTTGGTTTAATTGACTTGTTTGGTTTCAACTAGAATCTTCTACATAAAGAAATTTTAAAGGAGAACTTTCTAAAAAGATATATAAATGTATTCACAGACAGAATTCAATAGGTTTGTTTTTGTTTCCTTTTCCAAATATGCTATTATGTTCTCTGCAGTTTCTGGTGGATAAAGAATTCAGGATCTGACCATACCCTGTTGTTCATCAGTAGCAGATCATGGTCACTGATACAATCCCACCATCTTTCTGTTTCTAAAGAAGCAGCATTGGACAGCACTGTAGGAAAAAAGTGCTTTCCTTTCAAAGCTTCAGATTTTTTCCCCCTCTCAAAATGGTTCTCAGCAAGGCAACCCTGCTCTACTTCTTTCAATCAGAAGTACAACAAAATCTGCCTTTTCTCCTCACCTTATAGTATCTATGTAGTACAGCACTTTCACTGCTTTGGATCATAAATTGCAGGGGTGCTAAGTTATCCTCTCAAGGAGTTGAGATTCAGTTGTGCTGAGGGGAGAGATACTCTGGAAGGGGAAAGAGTTCACCTCCCTCCATGGTGAGTAACCCCATTATTCCGTTATGGTTTTAATATGCATTTGTAATTACTTTTACTAAATAGCACACCATAAAGCTTTGGTTATATATTAAATGTAAACTGAAAGGAATGTAAACATATGTATTGTTAATTATAAATAGATAAGTAATGACATAATAGATGCAAAAAGTCTTATTCAGATGTATTGGTATCGTTTTACATTACCCACAAATTGTCGCATGATAGAGTAGATTTTTTTTGTCTCTGAATATGTGAATAACTTGACTTGCGTTTATCTTTTTACATATTTAATAAAAAAATATATGTTAAAATCTGTCTAACTCTACAGACTATTCAAAGGAGTTTAAATTGGTACATTTCTGTTTTTAAATATATATTAAACAAAAATCATTAATCACCTGTTGGAGAAGAGAAGAAAAGGCAAACAGTTTAAAACAAAATATAGTTCATTTACTTAATGTATGTAGGAATTGCTTTTCAAGAACACAGTGATTGTATCACTCTTCCATAGATCATACAATAAGATGAATGAAAATACAAAAAAAATTATGATTTGTCTTTTTGGTCAAATCTTTCCAGTCTCACAGTGCTAAATGTCTAGTTTTGGTTTGGAGGAAAAGCAACAGCAACATTTGAAGAAACTAGCAGGTGCAGAGAAGCTCCAAAAAGGGAATGCTAATAGTGCAAGAAAGATAGAGAAGATCCAAATGGACCTTTGATGGAGAGGCTCAGCATTAAGACCTCAACGTCTTAAAATTATTTACATTGACAACAGAAATACTTGCTTTGTGTACAGGAATACATCAAAGCCAACTCCATGGCTCTGACTCAGACTACAAACAAATGTTGCATTTGTTCTGGGATGAGGCATATTATCCTAGGACAAAATGCAGTCATTCAGATATCCGTGTCCTTTGTCCCAGGATAAATTGTAAAAAGTTTATGGGATAAGAAGTACTAATGGTTTATCCTGAGACACTGCAAAGTGTATCTGAACTGTTATCCTGCAATTATGTCATTGAATCAATGGCAGAAAAGTGGATAGCAGTCAGCTGCTCAATAACCCCTGATCAGAAGGACAACGTGTGTATACACTGATTCCAGGATATTACTGTTCCAAAATAAACACAGGCATAATTTGTCCAGGGACAAGTGCAGCGTCTGTTCATAGCCTTGGTGTGCTATAGGAAATGTTCTTCTAATACTTGGTCTAAGCCTCCAGGAATAGGGCTGAAAGTATATGCTTTCCTTCTCAGAAGAGCAAAGGATTGAATCTAAATCATTCCTGACCTCTGCTTAGGAGTTTGCCTTTTTCTTTTCTGAAGCTGTGTGATTGCTTCGAACCCACAGCATGAGGATAGTTCAGAATGTGCACAAAGCATCTATAGAGATTCTCAGATGAGCGGATTTCAGTGGGAAAGGAGAATTAAAGCCAAAAAGGTGGACAGAAACCTGAATGACCCCGCTGTCCAACCATAAGTGAATTGCTTCAGCGAGCTCATTCTTTTGATAGATGCCTTTCACTGGAAAAGTGAGTGAGCAAATCTCTGCTGTTTTATGCTGTACAATGAAAAACATGTACATTTCAATCACATTATCAGTTGAAAATGATTGTGAAAATTACCATGTATAGCACAGATGAATGGGGGAAAAGGCATTTATTGAAGGGAAACCAATTTTTCTTCTCTATAATTCTCAGCAGACCTTGCAAAAAAGTCAATCAGTGATCATGCTGTCCTTTGAACAAAAGACATTTTATTCTGTTTTGTTGAATCACCGTTGATTTATTTTCCCCAACATCTTCTGACAATGCAGTATATTTAATTGTACAATGCAATGTACAATACATTATCCATATTTATATTTCAACTTATGTCTGACAAATCTCATTGATTAAAAAAATAACAGACATAACAGTTGCATATGTTACATTCCACAAAACAATATTATAAGAAATTCATTTATATTACAAATGTATGGCATGCATTTATCTATAAAATGTTTATTTTATAGATAAAACAGCTTCTGGCACTTCAAGTTTTCTATCCATGTACCTTGGAATAGTTAATTAAAATACAAAACACCTAATGAAGCCATTCTATGCACGCACATTTCCAACTATTTATAAATAAAAAGGAAGTGTAGACTTTTAACCTACACTTCAAATACTGTACTTGGAGTAAAGTACAACCTGCTTTTCATTTACAAAAGTATTTTTTAGATATTTCCTATTATAGTCCAGAAATTTTCAAAAATAAATATAGGTATCAAAGCAGGTAAAAGGCATATAGTCTAGTGTATGTAGTATTTGAATTTAGTATACAATTCTGTCAAAGAATGAAACTTCAGATGTAGTCCAAACTAAACTGTCAAACTTCAGTTTATTAATTACAGGGTGCCTTTCTTGCGTCTCTCATTAAATAACCTTCTTATCTGGGGTTAATCTAGCAGAGGTGGCTTCAGGCATCATTGGAATCCTGTTCTGGACACCCAGTAGTTCCTTAGTCTTCAAAAAAGCCCTGAGGCAATCAAATCAGCATCTTTTATCTCCATGTAGATTTGGAAGGAACAGGATTTGTTATTCCATACACTTAAAGAATAAGTTTAACCAAGTCACTGATTCAACCATGGCACACTGGCCAGATAAACTGCAAACTCATAAATAGATGATACTAGAACCCCTGGCTTCCAAATCTACAAATACAGACTGCCAGAACCCAAACAACATCAAAATTTGGGATTATAGAAAGACCTTTGTGCTCTTTGGCTGAAGTCAGACTATCTCTACCATCCTGAGCTCTTGCTGATTCTGATATGACAGATTGATAAGAGAAGCCTAATCAAAATATGTAATGTACATGGATTTTTTCATTATTGCTAATACCTAATTTCTGTTGTTATAAAGATAATGAAACATTCCCCTGTGGAGGATGAGAGAACTGGACTCAAACTTGCCCTTTGAGGTCACATGCAGGTTATATCACTTAGTGAGAGAGTACCTGTTAGGAATGATCTAGGTCTGAAAAACAGGTCAAACCATCTACTATTAGAGTGTACATGGACTGACATTTGAACCACAAACCAGTTTCTTCCAAGAACTGCAGCTAAAAAACAGGATTGGTTAACTGACACAAAATGTGACTGGCTCACTTTCTACTACTTGCTTTGTGGCTCTGAGATGCATATGCCCAGTTACCAGCTGCGTTTTATCTTAACAGTGAGATTAAAGAATCTTCAAAAGTTTGTGGTGGACAAATTTATTCTTATATTCTCTTATAATGGGAGAAAATGCTTGTTTACTTAGTTAAGTACTGATTCTGTCTGCTACAAAAGATATAAAGACAGTTGCTGACATGTGGAACCTGTGGCCTGATTGACGTGCATTAGACCAGGCTTACTGGGAGACCAGAAAAAGAATATGGGATTGGGAGGGTTTTGGTTGGGTTGTAATTTCCTGATCTCATCTCATCTATACTAGTGAATGTGAGAGAGAGCAGACATTGCACCAGGGTTAACCTTTTGGGTAATGTGAGAGAAGTTAAACTGGGCGAGGGAAACAGACACGGATTGTGGCTCTCATGTCAGGAAATCCCATGTAAATGGGACATCAGTGAAGCAGACATGGAGATGTGAGTGGGGAGGAGGAATATCTAGTAGACATTAAATGTGGTTTAATTGAGGAACATACTAGGATAAAAAGAAGGCACTGTTTCAATTTAAATTACTTAAACTAAGGGTGATGTGTGAATGACTTTGGAGGTAGAAACAAAAAAGTTGAAACATGATACCTTGAGCCACAGATGGCCAATCTGTGGCACTTTGTCACAGGTAGCATGGCCAGCCTGTGTGTGGTACATGACAGATCAGGAGGGGGAGGGAGAGTCAGGCAGTACAGTAACAGATAGGGCAGGAAGCTGAAGGCAAAGGAGTAGATCAGGCAGGGAGTAGAGGGCAGGAAGCAGAAAACAGATTAGGAGATTGATCATGGAGCAGAGAGTAGGAAGCAGAAAGCAGAGCAGCAGTTTAGACAAAGGAAGGAGACTGGAGTGCCCTCAGGGAGGGTGTGGGGCTAATTCTGTGGCATGCCTGATAAGAAGGGTGGCCCCCATTGCCTTGAGCAAACAAGAAGAAGAATAAGGACTTAAATGTTTTGGTCTGAATAGGTAGAAAAGTTAAGTTAGCAGCAGAGTGACTAAGAGTTTAATTTCTCAAGTAAAATTCTCTTATATTAAAAACCCTGCTCCATAGCTCAGTATTCCAGGGTTTTGAATATCTGGTTCACTATAGTTCACTATTTTAATCAATGGAATTGCACCGTTTATCAGATAAATGTTCCTAAGAAGCCCCATGGTAGCGTTTCATGTCCTGGTCACAGTGAAGACTTCATCCTCAAATGCGTTTCTTTAAGGAAAAGGTGTAAATGTTGAAATAGTCACTCAACTGTCTCACCTACAAATAAATCAGAGGTTTGAGAGTTGATTAAAAACATAATACAAGCATCAGAATTCAAAGTCACTGCTCTTATTCCCTGAGGGAATTTACTTGAAGAACTATACCCATTAAGACAAGTGAGTTTTGATTTTAAATTCCCCATGCAATTTACTGGTGAAAGATTAAGCCAGTGCTGACCAAAGGTCAAAGAAATATCATAAAATGTCAGTAAAATTTGGGTTATTTCTACCAGGAGCACTTGGTCCAAAAGATTCTGATCTATACAATTTGGGCCTGCATTGATATTTCTCTTAAAATCTGCTACAGGATTTGCATCCACATGCTGAAAAGGAGCTGTCTTTTTAAAGCAAGGAGCAAAGAGCCCTGTAATGCTCAACAGCAGCTCTTAACTAAACAGATGTCAGTCAAATACCTACTAAACGAAATTTCTGCTATATAAGACATCTCTGCAAGGAAAGTCCAATTACAGCACGCTCTAAGAATTTATTTTATAAGATAAAATGCTGAGAGAGAATTAATTTGATAATTAAGTCAGAAGGTAGTAAATAACAAAATTATGCCCATGTAATCTGAAAACTTAAAAGATCCCTGTACTTTACACAGAATGATGGTATTGGTACATCTAATATGTAGTGTGGTGGTAGCAAAGAGAGGAAATTGCATAATGGACTGTGGCTTAGCTTGCATATTTAAAATTATTTTTATTAATGCTTTTCTTCATTGCAACTTCTTGATTTGATTTGAGTAATTCTCTAGGTAAGGAGAAAGTAGGGGTGCACCGCTAAAGATTTTTTGGGCCTATACTGCTTGTCAAGTATTAACAAGCCATATTGGCCGATACCAATCTGATTGCCAATATGCAGCCTGGCAGCTTGGATAACAGCATCCGGCTGGTAAGTCTGTTGGGGGAGGAGCAGGGGGCAGATTGAGACCCCTGTGGTGGGAGAGGGAGTGGGGCTGGGGCAGGGGAAGGTACTGCCCAGCTAGGGCAGGGTGCAGGATGAAGCCATGAGCAGCTTATCTGTGGAGCATGGGGAAGGGGCACAGGTCCCAGCACTGCATGCTCCTCCAGGGGAGGTATGGAGGGTGTGTGTCCCCCAGATCTGTGTGTGGGGCAAGGGTGGGCTGCCTGCTGTGGGCTGGGGCTGGGAGTGGCACCAGGCTCTTCCTAGTGAGGGGTCTGGGCCAAGGCTGCACTTGGGGCAGGCAGTGGCAGCACTGGAAGTGAGGCTATGGGGGGGCTATAGCCACCCCAGAATTTGCTGTAGTCCCCCCTTTCCCAGTGCCACTGCTACCTGCCTCAAGCTCAGCCCCAGCCCCCCAGGAAGAGGCCAGTTCTGCCCCTGGCTCCAGCCCACAGTGGCAGCCTGCCCTCGCCCTGTGCACAGATCTGAGGTGCCTTCCTTGGAGGTGCACGCAGCAGCAGGAGCTGTCCTACCCCCACACATACACCCCTACATACCTGGATAACAGGAGCTGTCCTACCTACACACACACACACACGCCCCTGAACAAGCTGCGGCTCCAGCCTGGCCTCACCCCACTCTGGATGGGCAGCATTTGCCCCAGCCCCACTCCCTCCCTCACTGTAGGGGCCTTGATCTACTTCTCCCCGCACCCAACAACCATCCCTCCATCACGCTCCTTCCCCCCCAAAGACTTACCCGCTGGACACTGCTCGCCAAGCTGGCAGCGTGAATGCTGTGGCTGCACACATGCACACGGCATTTAATGGCGACACTATCAGCCACATCAGCCAAAAAAGCCAATTGCCGATAGTGTCAATTTTCCTTTTATCATTGCCAATACAATATGGACCAATATATCAGTGCACTTCTAGGGGAAAGAGAGAGAGTCTGGGGATGTGCAACAACACATCAACAAAGATTATGACCCTGGTAGTTTTCAACCGGAGAGCAGTCATTTTTCTGTAATATTTCGAGCAATGTAAGTGTCTTTCCTTGTGGGAACATGGTGCCTGCAGTAAACAAGTCTTTATTTAGGACTTTGTAACTTTGGACAGTACAGGATACACTGAAAAACTGAAGAACCTAGCCCCCTCCTTCAACACCAAGTGCGCTAAAATTAGATTCTCTCTCTCTCTCTTCTGCATCAGTAGCAATTTTTTTGTCTGCAATCAGCAATAAAATTAGAAAAGCAGATATGTACCACACAGATGCCATAGTGCACATGAGCAACTGTGACAAACACCTTGAATAAGGCGAGTGCTATTGGCTCCATCCTCCCCAGCTGCCCAGTTACTGCTGTGTAGACCACAAGAGCTAGTGGAAACAGGAACCAGCGGAAAACTTTGGGTCTGGTGTTACTCATCTGGCAAATGATCATCCTGACCTGTTGGAATAATATAAACTGCCAGGTAAGAAGCACAGGGGTAGTTTACTTAAAGGAAACCAGCTAGTTTGCCTGGTGGAGTGTTTTTAATTGAAAAAGAGTTGGGATTGGGAAACGGCTCATTCCAAGCCTGAGATTTACCCTAAATGATTGTCTTTGCTCCTTTATTCGCTGTGATTCTTAGAGTACTTTATTATGTGTAATGTAAAACATACATTGCTTTTATGGAGACAGTGTTTTGACATGTTACACTTTCTGAGTTTAAGAATAATTTTGCATAAAGGGCAGTTTGTTTGACACTTGAAGTTTTCACAGATACTCATAAAAGTACAATGCTAAATTGAACATATAAACACTTAATCACAGGAGCAATGTACTGCATTCACTTGGTATAACTAAATTACCCACTACTCACATTACTTAAAGTGGAAAATGTGGTATATGCATTTGTGCTGCTTCTAAACATTATCATCTTTAATTGGACATTCATGCATTCTACATTCATACAGCCACCTGGGAAATCCAGATTATTGAAATAAATTAGGAAGAAATGGGCTCTCAAGAATTTGTGAAGATTCAAAGCACAGGGGTCCTAGTTGGAATGATAGAGGGATATGTAAAGTGGTGTGTAAGTGAAATAGACTAACATCATTTTGAGATCCTGAAACAGTAATGAGTTTGGATTCACATTTTCATTACATATGTTCTACTTTTTACAACCTTAAAGATTTTTTTTCTGCTTAAAATTACTAAATACTAAACTAAAATTAACAAGACTGGGATAAAATGTTCAAAGGTACCTCAATCCCATTTTCAAAGGAAGAGATTTTTGAAAATCCAGACCTTGTGTGCAGGGCTGGCAGTAGGTGTGGCTTCAAAACTGCTGCCACCCAATTACTACAAGAAAAATTTTCTTTTCTTCATGCTGCCTTTCAAAAACAGGGTGTGTATCATATATAATGGCATACTCTTGGTAAGAAAGCACTGTATTTTGCTGAGCAACTGCAGATGTCCAGCTGTTTGCATTCAAGGTCTTTTAAAATATATTGTTGCATGATTTAAAAAGAAAACAAAAACAAAACCCTGATCCCTTGCCCCCTGCCACTTCTTTCCCTGCCACAGCAGTGGGGAGGCAGGGGAGGAATTTAAGATAGCCTTCCACCAACTGGATTCCATACATGGGAAATTATAAATGTGTTATAATTTTAATTCAGGGGTCAGCAACCCCTGGCATGCAAGCCAGAACATGACACACGACGCCATTTTGCTTGGCATGTCACAACTGGCCCAGGCTCTGGGCAGCTGCCACTGACCACAGAGCTGAGGCTGTTTGCAGCAGGTGGCAGGGAAGCTGCAAGGCCTGCTGCAAGCAGCCCGGAGTCTGTGGCAGGCAGCAGGGTCCTGTGGCTGTGGCTGTAGTAGGCAGCTGGGAGACTGCAAGCTACTGTGAGCCATCTGCAGAGCCCCAGCCTGGCTTGTGGCTGGCAATGGGTTATGCTGCCCTGGCCCCTTCCCCACTGTGCACCCCAAGGCACATATGCAGCCACCACTGGCCACAGAGCCAGGGCTCTGGACTCCAGTGCAGCTATTTGCAGCCTGCCTGCTGCTGTGGCCAAAGGCGGCTGCATGTGCACCTTGGGGCACATGGACAACAAAGGGCCCAGGAAACTACAACCCCAGCACCACCCCGGCCATCCACCTGGAGGCATGCATGACAGAGGTTGGATATGATGGAGGTCTATAAAATCATGAAGGGAATGGACCAACTGAACAGGGAACTGTTGTTCACCAACTCCCAGAATAGTAGAACTAAAGAGCACCTGCTGAAATTAGTAGGTGACAGATAACTAAGATCAAGTACTTTACTCAACACATTGTTCACTTTTGGAATTCACTGCCACAGGAGGTGGTGGAAGCAGATAGCATAGCCAGGGCTCAAAAATGGAATGAATAAATTCATGGATGATAGATCCATTAATGGTTTTTTAACACAATGACTGGAGACATTTCCTCTGGCATCTCTAAACCTATAATAGCAGATGCCAGGGAAGGGTACTTAACAGGAGATCAGTCACTCCAGAGAGATCTGGTTCAGTGCTCTCCCTGTACAGCATACATTCCTGTCACCACTGGAAATGGTATACTGGGCTAGATGGACCATTGATCTGACCCAGTATGGAATTTCTTAAGTCTTCCTACCTTTTACAATCCACATGCCTATTATTATACTTAGGAATCAAATGACCATACTTTCTATATGCTGTTGTTACCTAGTTATTCAGTAGCTTCTTTTTGTAGGAACTGTTTTATTAATATTGCCTATTAAGGTATGTAGGAAAATCTGACAAGATTTAGACCTAATGTATATGTGAGGGCACCCTGCTCTGTCCAATTGATCTGCTCCAAAAGGGCCAAACTCTCTACTGCTGAACCCTAAAACCTTAATAGACATGTTGAACTAGAATGGAAATCTCTCTTTGCCTCAGAGGGGTTTCTAAGAGTACCTGCAGTTCATATAAAAGTGTGATCATTTGCCTCTTGTTCCTACTCACGCATAGACAATTTGCCTGGATATTTCTCAAGGGAGTTTTGTTTCAGATCAAGAGAATCGCTCCTTGGGGTAAATGGTGTGGCTCCAAAAGGCAATGCTGCCTCTGGCTGCCAGGGATGAATCCAGAGGGGCGCAGGAGTGTGGCCACATCCCCTTTTGCCACAGAGAGCTCCAGTCTCTGCACGAGAGGTGCAGTCTTGCCCAGCAGACACATGCACAGTGAGCTTTCTCAACAGCCTCACTTTCCGGCATCCAGAATCCACGCTAGTGCTGGCTGCCAATGGGACAGACTGTGAGAGGAAGGGAGGAAAAGAAAGGAGCTGTCCATATAGAGAGGGATGCTGATGGATTCTTTCTGGGCCTTTGGTTTTCTGCTACCTGTCTCTTAGACCTTCCAGTTAAAGGCATCTCTCTTTCTCTTTTCCCAGGACGCCTTTGTCTTCCCTGTCCATTCTGACACTGAATTGTTATGAGGTCAAGTTTGAAAGCTGGTTTTAAGCCAAATGTACCTACTGGGCATATAAACATGTTATCAAAGGAATGAGAAGTGCAAGATATTGGCAGGTATAGAAGCGTGGGCTGCAGTTTGTGGTCTACAAAATAGATAATGAAAACCTGATGTATCAAAGCTCAGGGTGAAAAGCTATCACTATGACAACATCTCCTCAGTCTCTGTGGACTGTGTGTAAAAACTACTGAAGGAATAGGAAATGTAGCTTTTTGCTCTTCAAATTGTAGTAGTTTGAACTACTACTTAAATGTGCTTAATGCATGTAACTCTCATACAGCAGTGGTTATTTTAGTAAAACAGGACCTTGAAACACACATTACACTGAATAGTTGTGATAAACTGCAGCCTAACAAGAAATTTTTGGCTTGCCTCATTTTTTTTCCCCTTAAATGTATCCTGCCACAGTTCTTCCTGATTGGTTGAGATGTTTAAGTTGAGTCTGCCTTCTGTCAAACTCTGAAATACCTTTCTTCATCATATGAAATACATGGGGGGGGGGGTTTCATTTTAGGGCACAGACTGCTTGTTTAGAAAAAGTATACATTATGTAATGAAAAATTTTGCACTCAAAATTTGTAGCCTTGAAAAACAAGACTGGCATTCTCCATGATGGATCTACTGCAGTTCTGACCATAATTTTAAAAGAATGCTTGGAAAAAGAGCGCTGTACATAGACACTCATTTTTACTCACATGGGCCTGGATGGGAGCTGGGCAGGTGGGAATAGGAGAATTGATGCAGGGACTGGACAGACATGATTTATTCAAAATTTCAGTCAGAATCAATTGCTGGGGAGGGGAGGGGCAAATGTGGGGTTGAGAGCGGACAGTGCTAACGTCACTCTCACCCACACGCGTGTGTACACTGTAGTTGGGCAGGAACAAAATAGCATCTAATTACTCATGGTTTCTGATCTCTTGAAATTGGCAGTACTTTTGATGAGACTAAATGCTTGTAAATCCAAGTAACTTGCTTTTACATGTTAAGAAATGCATGCCCTATATTGCAGTGATCACAGCTTTGATTGAAATTCACTTATATAATGAAAGTATGCACTACAAATTATTAAAATATAGTGTCAATAAAATATAGTGTAAAATATGCATCACTAAATCTACTAAACTATATTTATTTTTGCAGGAACAAGGTTCTACTGAAAATGTGTAGAAAAGCTACTGACTGTCCAATATCTTAGTGCCTTTGTAGATCATGGTATAAAGCTAATTGTTTACTCATATAATTCTCTGAAATAGCTTTCTATCCTTTTGCATTGTGTTATACTATTTGCTGATATATGTTAAACTGCATTTTTTTGCAAAAATTGCAACTTTTTTGCATTTTGTAGGATTTGTTTCAGGGCAGTCAATTTTTAGCATAAGGCACTGATTTAGCAAACCACTTCAGAACGTATCGAAGTTCCAATAAAGCCAATTACTAACTTGAATTGGGGCTCACAGCATGATTTCAATGAGATCTTATGTATTAAAAATAATGTTCATTGTTATTATATTGTAAGCCCTTTCACTATCTCAGAAAGATTTCTTACACAATCCACATTAGAAGATAATGAAAGGAGGTGCTAGAAAACAATGGAGATGCAAAAGAAAACCACCACTGAGCACAAGGCTATGATAAGGCCTATATATCACTTACATACTCAAAATTTCACACCCAGCAGTGGTACATAGCCATTTTTCTAGTCCTCGGCATTGTTCATAAAACCCTGGAAGAAGAGCCCATATGAAAATGCTACAATATAGTAAAAAACTAAAAATTAGAATAAGCTTCAGCATTTCTAACAACTGATACAGTACATTTTTATAAAGGAGACTGCAATGTGGAAGCTTTATTTTGATTCTTCATTCTAGAACTAAAGACCAGTGCAAATGCTTCTAGGAGATTTAACATTGCTCTTGGGTTTACTCACATCAAATCAAAGAACAGTCCTGCTGAAGGAAAGTTGTCTCAAAATACACTTCACAATCACAAAATACTTACAAGAATATTTGAGAAAGTAACACCAAGCATCCAGAAAAACATTCTGGTTTGTTTTGCAAGTATATCGCATGGAGATAAAGTCACCCAAATGCTAATGAGAGTCAACAGCAGGATAGGAGACACCAGAGGTACACATCCATCATAAAAAGAATCTCTCTTCAGTGTTTTCTTTAAGTATACCCTGAAAATATACAGAACTATCTGTTTTAAGGAGCAAAACATGTTACCTAATCTACATTTCCCTAGTAACTGCAGAACTCTAATGTGAACAAGCTCTATGAAGTAGAGCAAGTCATGTCTCATGTTATCACTCCTGCACAATACATGAGATGCTTAAATATTCTAAAAGAACTTCTTGAAGATTTGTGTAACTTTAGATGGAGTATATGTTTTATTCCCGTATTTTGGGTCAGCTTCCCCTATTCAGCAACATCTAGTAATAAAAATAGCAAGCTCACCTGGAGCTATGTTAATGCAATTGTCATCTTATCGCATAGCATGTGGAGTTGCTGTGAAAATTTTTTATCTAGATGATGAAATTTAATGTGAGGCTGCTGATGTTTTCAGCCAGCACATCCACACATACTGTCATAAATGTAAAACTAACATTTGTGGCTAACAGCATTGTTGTTTAGTTGTAGCTATACTGCTAAATGAGTGTGGCTGCATCATCACCTAAATGCCATTGACCTACAAAATATCCTTTTAATTATAAATAATAGAATAAACAGAAATAGTATTGCATTTTCTTGATTTGTTTGAAATTTCAAACATGTTTTGGAAGTCATAAGGAATTGACTATTAGCTGTCAGAGTTAGGAAAAAGGATAGATCAGACAAAATTTGATTGTACAGTAAATTACTTGTAAATGTTGTATAGTGTCTGCGGAAAGGAAAGAACTATACTTAAGCCTGGAAAGAAATGAGATTTAAATGTGATGATTTATGGTCATGCTGAATTGATGGCATCAAATCTTTACTCTTATGATAACAGAGCTATTGTGCATTTTTATGATTTAATAATTCCATACTGTGTATGTAATCCGACGGTCAAGGCTGGTTGCAGTAATGTAACCATCAATATTATTATGTTATTAAGTGATGCTCCTGTAAATGGCTGACCATATACATTTTCTTCTATTATAAGACAAGCAGCAGACATTTTGAAGCATTAAGGGCATAAAAAGCACTGATGTCAATGTCATAACTAAAGATTTCTCTGCAGTACAATAACATGTATTTTTTGCATTACAGTAGTATCTTCGATTCTCCAGCTGAGATCAGGTCCCAGTGTTTCTAGGTTTTATACATTTCTGCAGTAACAGATTAACATACCACAAGAAGCAGACAGATGGAAAAGACAGGCAAAGACAATTAACCACGAACACAGACAAATTCGTTACTCAGATCAGTTTGATTAATAGGGGAATACTAGGCTTATAGTTTAATATGCAAGGATTCTATTGAATGATTTCACTCCAGGGCTAGTGATTATAAATGATCGACTCACAATATTGTAATTATGTGATTGTAATTTTGTATATTCCCTTATTTGAAAACAGAACAGTGATTTTTTTAACACTTTAACTTTCTTTGAATCTTAGAATTACAGGACAGGGCAGAAATTGGGGATTCTCTTGTACTATGTTATCCATATTATTCTTATTCCTATTCTTATTATTAGTGTACCTTAGCAGCCAGGAATCATTAGTCATGACCAAAATGCTATTGTAGTAGAAAATCCCTGCCCCAAAGAGATTTAGTCTGGAGGTTAAGACAAGAGTCAACAGAGGGATAAAGCTACACAAAAGGAGCATAAGGAAACAATATTGGTCATCATGATAGTAAGTAGATATCTGCACTACTGCTGTGACATAATTTTTCTGTACACCTCTGTCTTCCTTTCTTCCTTTCTGATTGGCTATCTGATTGGCTTTCTATCCAATCTATTTTTTGCCTGAAGATTACACTACATAGATTGCAGAAATTTTAAATGAAGCTGATATAACAAGATTAGTATTGTGTTGTGGGGAGGAAGAGCACCCTCTGGTGACGTAACTTGGGTTTATAGCCTTACATTTTGTAATATCTTAATTATGAGCCAGCATGATGCTTAACTGGTTCCACAGAATAACAGCGGTTTTTAATACCATTTTACATATAAGAAAATTCATGATTCAGTAAGAATAAAGTTGTGATGAAACAATTTAAAGTTAGTGTGTTTTGGGGTTCACATGGCACAGTACAGTGTTTTGTTAGCTCAAAATATGTTGGCGTTCATCAATAAGTTATTTAGCCCCTCATAAACTAACTAAAAAGGAAAAACTAGAATAGGGTTCAAGATGAGGGATGATACATCTGATGTTTAAAAAATACTCAGAACAGCCCATAAATTTGCTAACAACTGCCAAATTATTAACATAAAAAACAGGGAAAAAATCAGCCTGAAATCACTTGAGGTCTTTTCTTGTCTTTTTTTTTTTACGTTTTAGTTAACCCTCACTTTCTTCTCCCCTTCCTCATTCATACAGAACAGCTGAGGGACTTGCAGTTTGAAAAAAAAATCTCAAGCATTTTGTAAATATATTTATATATCTGCTCAAGATTGCTTTCCTCAGAATTGTCTGTGTTTAATGTTCACTGAAGTTTGCTATGTTTTCTATTAAGCCAGGAGGGCTAGCTCAATAAAATCTTGAGTTAAATACAACAGTCCCAACATCTGCATCACATTAGAGCAGATATGAGACAAAACATTGACTCTTGAGGTTAAATCTAAATTTCCTGCTGCAATCCTAAATTTGATTTGTTAGAAGAAAAGCAACCAAGAGGAACAGAAATAGACACTAGAGCTAGAAATAGAATTCAGAGGCCATTAGTTGCCAACCATTTGCTATTGTTATGAAGTGTCACTTTAGTTAGAAATAACTAAATAATGCTGACCATGAACAATCCTTGGATTAACTAAACAATTTTGGATATGTCACAGACTGCTAATGAGAGCCATCAAATGTTTTAGCATCCAGCGCATATTAGGAAAAAAGATAGCTTTGACTTTTTAAAAATGTAATTGTTTAGATCAGGGTTGTCCAACTGGCAGACTGAAGGCTGCATATGTAGCCCCCTGGCTCTCATTTAGTCGCCACTGTCCCTTTCCAGCTTCTGCTGCAGCCAGAGCAGTGTCTCAGGGCTTCCCCACCCTCCCCAGGCTTCTGCTGCATGCCCCTTCCCCAAGTGGTGGAGCAATGCAACAAGCCAGCAACCCAGAGCATCTGTGCAGTACAGTGCCACAAGGGAGCCTGCAAGGAGCTGCATGTGAGGTGAGGTGTCATGCAAGAGGGTCCCACATGCACATGATGTGGGAGAAGCGCTAAGGATGATTTATTAAAATTACAAATTCATTCTGTGTCCAATATTGACCTGTAATCCTAGTCGAATGGCAATTAATTAATATTTGATTAAACAGGTAAACTGAAGCTATGCCCTGAAATTCTTGCAGACTGTTATAGAGGAGAAGTCTTCAATGACCACTGTTCTGCTACTACTGGAAAACAGGATTTTAGGAACCAACAGAAACGAAAAGTTCCTAAGCAAAACAATAAATTAGAACAAAACATTCTAATCAAGGCAGCAAGACATATGGACAGGTCATTTTTCAAGTGTGCAGGTTGCAGAGTATAATGGACTTGTAAACTAGACATTATGTTGCATTAAGAAGCAAACACTATATACATCCAGCATAACTAGGAAGTTATTGCAATACCTACTGCAATAATTTCAGAGAGTAATAGTTTCAGAGAAGATAGCAATGGCTCATCTCAGCTGGTTTTTCTCCATCCTTTCCTATTCTGAACAACATTTGTTGATTTGTTTTTGATAAGTGCATTATCCTTAGAGTGAGCTGTGGTGTCCCAGGGTTGGGGGAGGAATAACTCTGCTCCCTGTCCCTCACCTAAGGGGTCCTGCCGGCTGGCCTCTGGCCCCACCCCCACCCAGCTGCTGGAGCAGCAAGGGGGGTTGCTTCTGATGGGGGCAGCAGCCCCTGGCATGATTTCCTGGAGCATGAGCCCCTTCCCAGTAGGGGCCCCTTAGGAGACAGGCAGGGAGCAGAGTTATTCCCCCCTCTATCTGCTGGAGGGGGCAGGAAGAGGCTTCTTGTGCTGCTTGCCCCAGGCAGGGAGTAAGCAGCAGCAGTCAGGGCAGGCAGACTCAGCTGTGGTACACTGGAGGTAGAAGACGGAATAACTTCCCTCCCTGCCCCCTCTGCCTCAGGGGGCTATGCCAACAGGTGTTTGGCTGTGCCTGTCCCCACCACTGCAGCAGCAAGGGGGGAGCAGCTGGCAGACCCTGACCCAGGTTCATGCCAGTAGGACAGACAGGGAGGAATTAAACCCCTCCCTGGCCAGTTCAGTCCAGGCTACTGCCCAGGCTGCCCACGTCTTGCCCCCAGCACTGCTTCTTTGCAGCCAAGGACATGCTCTAGCACCCCCTGGCTCCTGGCCTGAGTGACTGCAAGTGTGTGCCTGTGTTTCCTCAGTCCAGAGAAAATGTCTGTGCACTTGCAAATCGGTACAACCCAGACAGGTTAAACTAACCTTCAAAAATTGAATCAATTTAGGCTCCAGCTTTTTGATTGTCTGTCCCTAGGCTTAATGTTTAACACTTTGAGCTACCCAATGACTATTCAGAATGATTATTTAATCTGCTATAAAAATGATGAGAAATCACTATCAAATGTATACTGATGATTCATTTCAGATAATATATATAGGCAATGTACTGCAAATAAAAATAAATGATCTCCCTTCATTTACCATAAGACATGCATTTAACTGAGCTTTGATCAGTGGTTTGCATTAGTATGCAAGACACCTGCGCTCCAGCTCCTGAGGTTGACAGAAGCTGTAAGTATACAGTGGGAGGGAGAGTAAATTCTGTAGCAATGTCTCTCGGTAAATCAAAAGCAGAGTAAATAGATGCCAAGCTTTGACACAACAGTCAGTTGCCCTTAGCCAGTGGAGATGTGAATGTTTGTTATGATGCATAGTCTTTAAATGGATTAACTCATGAGGTATGAATGCCCACCCTATGGATTACAGTCAAAAGGCCTTTGCAGTATATTGCACAGGATTAATATTAAAAGTGATTCATGTATACTTTAAAACTGATGGAGGGGGGAAAAATCCTTTTCTTACCAAGAAAATGTGAAATTCTAACCATGACTATTAATTATAATATAAAACAACGGGGGAGAGGGAGGTTTGTCCCCAGCAATGAAAATTAAAATGCTATCGTTTTCCCATCCCCTCCATATTGGGTTCACCTACAATTGCAAATGCTGCTGGATGGGAATACCATATTTCACAGTGTACAAGTTAACAAGATGTGTAAGTTGACCCCGTTTCTCTGAGTCAAAAAATTAGGATTTTCATAGATCTAGTGTATAAGTCAAGCTAACTTTTTGGATCAGATCAGAAATATGAGGTCAATTGATACTGGCCCCTGTGCACCCTCACTGCAGGCAGGACACCTGGGGAGGTGGACACGTGCAAGGCCAGCACAACCAGAGAGGCTGGGGCCAGGGTTGGTGCTTGGATGGTGTGGCCCAGGCTGTGCTGCTCACAGGGGCCGAGGCCAGCACTGCCTGGGCTCTACCAGCTGAGCACTAAGCCTGGCCCTGGCCCCTGTGAGTGGCACAATAGAGATGACCCAGGTAGGCTGAGCTCCTTGCCACTGCACATAGACAGGGGGCAGGGAAGGCAGCCAGCTCCAGTGTGCACAGCTTCCCCCAGTGACATAAGTGCCAGCAGAACCATGCACCACAGAGCAGCAGCGCCCGCATGGGCCATGAGCACCTACTGCCTGCTTGCTGCTGTGCACCAGAGGGGGAGTGTGTGGGGTGTCCCCAAACTCCTCCCACCTTCTCTAACACCCCACACACCCACACCTTTCCCCACACCCACACCCTGTCCATTCAAACTCCGCACTCTCACCACCCCCCTAAGCATGGGCCTCATGCTCCCACCAGCCTCAGCTCCACACTCTGTGCTGCAGCTCCCCTATCTCTGCCATTTCTCTACCTGATGCTCTGAGTGCTGCAGCAGGGAGACAAAGAGTCACTGGACACCAGGGAAGCTGAGTACCCCAGCACCGGCAGCAATGGCGGCAGCAGCCCTGGCGGGAAGCTGTGTGCTGGCCAGGCTGGGCCCTGGATATGGTGTATAAATCAAGGTGGAAATTTAAGGGTCAATATTTGGGCTTCAAACCTCAACTTATTTACTGTGAAATGTGGTACTCCAAAGTAAACCCACCCTGGGCAAGTGTCTACACGTGTGCCCATTTTGAAGCAGATTTGCTGCTCCTGGCACCAGTCTGATTCCACTTGCTCTGGCCCTGCAGCAGCCCGAGGGGTGATCTAGGCTAGCCCAGGGGCTGGCAGGGAGCACGGGACCGGGGGATAGATGTCTTTTGGCAGGGCCTGAGGGATTGCTCTCTGCCTCTGGGAGCCACCCGCCACCGGGGTGGGTTCTAGTGGCAAAGCCTGGCAGGGACAATGTTTCTAGCAGCAGGGAGCTCGCAGGCCCAGCTCCCCAGTTAAGAGTAAAAGGCTTGGAAAGAGCTGGGGGGAGTGGCAGGTCCCAGTCTCCTTCCCCAGTCCACTGGTGGGGCAGCTAGCAGTGAGCCCCTGGCTGGGCCAGGATACCCCACCCAGCTGTGAGTTTCTGCTAGCTACTTCACCAGTGGATCAGGGCAAAGGGCTGGACTGGCCCTTCCCCCACAGCTCTTTCCAAGTCCTGTGCCTCAATTGTTTGATGGGGGCATGGGGCTGGGAAAAAACTCAAGGACTGGGACTTGCCTCGATCAGAACAGTCTGCACATGCAGTCCATGTCCAAAATGGGAAAGACCCCAGCCAGCTCTAGATTGAATGTACAGACTTTTCCATGTAGCTCAGGGCTGGCTGGGATCTGTCCTGGTCAGGGGCAGGTCCCAGCTCACTCCAAGCTGGGCAGGGAACTCTCCCCATGTAAGGACTATAGAACGGGGCCTGGGATATTGCTCCCAGACCTGGCTCCATAATTGCAATCATGGAGCCAGGTCTGGGAGCAATCTCCAGCCCCCACTCCATGATGGCAGAGTTGGGGTAGGGAGCAATCTCCTGAGCCCTGTTCCATGATCACAATCACAGCGCAGGGACTGGGAGCTCCCAGCTGGCTGGGTCAGGGGGACATTGTCCCAACCATGGCTCCAGTGGCAGTCTGCCCCAGCAGCAGACACCTCCCAGAAGCAGGAAGCAGTCTTCTACCCCTTGCTGCTCAGCTGACCAGGAGCAAATTTGATCCCAGTCAGTCATCTACATGTGCAGCAGATTACTTGACATTTAATTTGCTACTTGCATTTGTAGGTAGCAAATTAACTACTGAGCAGATCAAATTACTGTGCAGTAAGGGTCTGTAAGTGACACTTACTACGCAATAATTTGCTGTACTGGACAGTAAAGCATCTCATGTTGACCTGCCCACTGATACCCTGGCAGATGGATCAATCTAATAATGAGAGCTATCCTGCTAGTAAGAAGCAGCACTGCTTAATCCACTGTTTCTCAACCAAAGTAACACAAGTTCCTTTTAGTGGGGTGCTGCACTATATTTGCACTGTTAGGTGTAGAAGTACCTGCATATGATTCACAAGATAAAGTTAGAGATTTTAAATAAAAATCCATGGTGTCAAAAACATTTCTAATTTGTTGTGGTGTTTCTGAGATCTTTAGAACAGAAGAATTGCTCTATTATTTTTAATAGTCAAAACAAGGAGTGAAAGCTAAGAGGTAGCATTTTCCAAGGACTGCCCCAAGTCTAATGAGGGGTGCCTTGATTCTAATGAGGTTGAGAACCACTGACCTAATGACTGGAACAGAGCCCTGAAAATTAGGATTTCTAGCTTTAATTTTCTGTCTTTATTTATGATACCTCTGGTAGCATATTAACATCAACAGTTTCACACTGGAATACCTCAAATTATTTTCTAACTCCTCACTACGCACCTAAAGAGGTGTATTAGAGATGCTGATTTTCACACACGCAGAACAAATACTGATTCTTCTGATCTGAAGAAAGGGACTCAGTTTTTTTGTCTACTTGTACACCATCCACTTCAATGAAGCCCTGCTTTCATTGGGATATTTATATCGAGGGGAATTGTTTTTAACATATTTCAAAATTAACCTGTGGGGCTCAGAGCTGAAAGATAGCAGTATGTCCATAGTATCATAGTATCTAGAGTCGGAAGGGACCTGGGCAGATCATCTAGTCCGACCCCCTGCCTTGGCAGGAAAGAGCACCGGGGTCAGATGACCC
>JAGPOW010000261.1:71562937-71624114 GCA_030014935.1 Caiman crocodilus | reverse complement strand
GCCCCACTTACCTTCAGGGAATCAGCTGCTGCTGCTGCTGCCTCCTCAGCTGCTCCGCTCGCCGCTCGCCGCTGCTGCTCCTAACCGTCGATCCAAACACGGCGGTTTGAATTACCCGCCGCTGCTGACCTCACCAATCCAAACGCGGTCCAAGAATTTATTAGAATGTAATTTTTGTGCCAAAAGATTGCCTACCAAAAATTCAGTTTTAATTAAATCTTCTTGTTATAGGAAAAAGTAGCTTAACAAGAATCTTTTGAAAGGAAATCAAAAAATACAATGGACGAAAAAACAACCACTTTCATTCGAGATGGTGTTTTCCATTTCATTTAGGTTCTCAAAAAAGCAAAAGCTTCAGGCTTCAACTTAGTTTCATGGATATCCCCCTCCTCCCCTCTTTTTTCTCTCCTTTTTTTCAATTTTTCCTTCTGCCCCTCCTTCACTTTTTTTGGAACAAAATGAGGGAAGTTAGGAGATGAAAACAAAGTGAAAGGAAAACGTTTACTACTTTTAAAAAATATTTTCACACTTCCAACAGTAGGCAAAGAATAAACAAAACAAAAGAAAGCAAGGGAAATCTCAAGTTTTCACTTCCATTTCATAGATTTCATAGACATTAGAGGCTGGAAGGGACCTCATGAGATCATCAGGTCCAGCCCTCCCACCATAGACTTTTTTCAACTGAAAGAGCGTGAAAAATATTTAAAGACAGAATATGGGTGAGGTGGGCTACTGATTCCATACAACAATTCCTATATTTGACAGGTTTCAAATGCCATGGCTTGGGCTCTTCATTAATTATTTTATCATCAATAACGGATTTATTATTAAACATACATACATGAGAATGGGTGATCATCACACAAAACAGACAATCTTCACAAAAGTTACAGCAAACCCAAATATAATATACCACAGAAACAAATGTAATGTAATTTTGTAAAAATATTAGCCTTACTTAGAGGAGGAAGTTCAAGCTTCAGGCCTCAAACAGCTCTTATTACTCTATTCACACCTGGAGCTTAACCTTGCACTACTGAACTTTTTACAAGTACAGCCACTGACTTCAGTGGACACAAGTTATGGGAGTTACCAACTAGTCTTAAAGGACTGAAATATACAGCAGTACCCAGATTACAGAATATTCCTCCTGCTGTGCCATTGAAGCCACATCAGTGATACACAACTAACCCAGTATAAGCTCTAGTATCACTTCAAACCACAAAGAACAAGTTTCTAACCTCCAATTTATATTGATATTAGGAAGCTAGAAATCTTTTTTTGGATTGTTGGTTGTAGCTGTGTTAGTCTAAGGACATAGGCAGACAAGGGTCTTTGGGTAGTTGTGATATCTTCTATTAGACCAACGAAATAGTTGGAAAAAGTGTTCTTTGGAAGTTTGGGGGCACAAACACCCTTCGTCAGGCACAAGGAAAATCTTTCCAAGCATTCAGGAATAATTTCTTTAACATGCAAATGGATAAAATTTTACTTTTTGGAAAACATACGTTTGAAAATCTTTTGTAATATCACAATTATGTCCAAGCAATGGGGACAGAGGTACTGGCCCTTTGAGGTCCCTGAAACAGTCACAACAGACATGGAACATAAGAATTGGTGTTGCAGGGTAATTGTGGTTAAATGCCAACAAAGGAATGTCATTCAATAGGCCCTGTTGGGCTGAGGTAATTAGATGCAGCTGAGGATAGCTTGGCTTAACACTTTTGAGTACTTTCATGCTGAGAGAGAAACAGATTTTGCTGTCCAAAAGTCAGGATAGGGAGTGCTGAAGACTGAATAACTTTGTTTATTTTGCATTGTGTTTATGTAAGAGTTTGGTTTTGCATTTAAAGATGTCATGGAAATGGAGCCAGGGATTGTAAATATATAACATGGTTCTTTTCACTGGGTAGCATAAAAATTCCTAGAATGGTTTCTCTGCTTAAACAGTGACCAACTGAGATTTCGATGCAGTGACACAGATCCTGGCTTTCCTTCAGGTAGTCACAGTGTGCTAGGTACTTAACAGGGAAGGAAAGGAGAGCCTTCCCTTCAAAATCTGATAAACTTAAACATCTCTGTCTCCTTTGCTTTTTGTAAATGTTGTCCACTCTGTAACTCCAGGTATAACAATTCTATTTTTTAGGAAATTCATGTCACCTGGTAAAATTACAGTTTCTCTTGAAATGTCCTCATCATTACATTGGGAGCTATTCTTCTTTTACCAAATATGTTTCATGGCATTTGCAAACCTCGCTCTTGATCTTCTATGTTTAATTTCTTTACATCGTAAAAAGCATGAACTAACACACAGCTATTTTCACCACTACAGCTGAGCTCCTGGAGCATGTGTATAGAGGGAGGACAAGCATGAAACTGCACTCAGATACTTTGCTAAGTATTGATTAGGGAGGTATAGGATTATTTTTAATTGACCACTAGTGACCAATAAATGCTGCCAAATGTTTAAGTGATGCCCAATTAAGATTTAATAACCCTGGTTGGGGCCTGGGAAACAAACTCGTAAAAAGTGTTAGAGTCTTGTACTGCTTTGTTTTTCTATTTAAGTACCTGTAAAAGGCACTTATTTGAAAGTGCTAGAGAGAGCACTTTTAGAAGCAGCGCAATAACATGTTTCTTGTTATCCTGCCTCTGTGTCCCCACTCTACAATGAGAAGTAACCTCTAAGAGAAAGCAATTTATTTCTTCTGCCTCTACATATCTTACTGTATCTTTGACACCATTTTAAGAAATCACAGGATCTTGTGATATGGATCCCAAGCTACTAATAACTGAATGGAACCTGCTTATTGCACATAGGCTAATGAATAGCTATCAAATTGCAACCATTTCAGGTCACAATTCTGCATAGGGTAGCCATCATAGAGGGCAGTCCGGCTGTTATCTGCCCTCTATTGATATGAAACCAGATGCCTTTATGTTCTCTACTTTTCTCTTGAGGAGAAAAATAAAGGACATAAAAGACATCAGGTTTCATATCAATAGAGGACAGAGGCCAGAGTAGCAGAAAGCCGGAATGTCCTCTATAATAGCCACCCTAATTCTGCAGCCAAATTCAAACAAATGCCCTCTGATTCAACATTAGTTCCACTAACTTTCATTTGCTTTCAATTGCTTTTAGAATTGGATTGAAAAGTGCATAAAAATAAACTGGAAGATGGGTTTTAAGAGGGTCACAAAAGGCTATTACTCAGTAATAACTAACCAAAATAATGTATTTTGGTGGGTGTTCTCAAACTTAAAAATAGTCGTATATCACAGCAAGTTCCAGTAATAGCATTGGAACTGCTCTACGACAGGGAGCATTTTTAAGGCCTTTCTTGGTTCTATGCATACTTAATCTGTCAGGACCAGTGATGGAGGAAACATTCAGTCCTACACATTCACATCACCCTTGCCTGACTAGCATGTAATATATAAATGCTAGCTTGTAACTCTAAAGTGATATTAGAACAAGTTTTGCTCTGAGGTTGGTTTTGGTTGAGTGCAGGGGAGAGTATGCTTAGGTAAAACCAACATGGGTTCATTAGGGGCAGGTCCTGTCAGACCAACCTGGTTGACTTTAATGACCAGGTCACAAAATCTTTAGACGCAGGTGTTGCAGTGGATGTAGTCTTTCTGGACTTTAGGAAGGCCTTTGACACTGTCTCTCACCCCACTCTCCTTAAAAAATTAGGTGCCTATGGCGTCGATGCCTACACAGTCAGATGGGTCGCAAATTGGCTGGAGGCCGCACTCAGAGACTGGTGGTGGGTGGGTCATTTTCGACCTGGAGGGATGTGGGCAGTGGGGTTCTGCAAGGCTTAACATTTGGGCCCACACTGTTCAACATCATCAGTGACTTGGATGAGGGGGTGGAAAGCACCTTGTTCAAATTCGCAGATGACACTAAGATGTGGTGAGAGGTCGGCACGCTAGAAGGGCTACAACTAGATCTGGATAGGTTACAGGTGTGGGCAGATGAGAATAGGATAGGATTCAATACTGACAAGTGCAAGGTACTGCACCTAGGGAGGAAGAACCAGCAGCATACCTACAGGCTGGGGAACTCCCTTCTCATCAGCAGAGAGGCAGAAGAGGATCTTGGAGTCATTACTGATTCCAAAATGAACATGGGCCACCAATGTTAGGATGGGGTCAATAAGACTAACCGCACCTTGTCATGCATCCATAGATGCATCATGAGCAGGTCCAAGGAAGTGATCCTCCCCCTCTATGTGATATTGGTCTGGCCGCAGTTGGAGTACTGCATCCAGTTCTGGACACCGCACTTCAGGAGGGATGTGGCCAACATTGAGAGGGTCCAGAGGAGGGCTACTTGCATAGTCGGGACAGCAGGGCAGGTCCTATGAAGAGAGGCTATGGGACCTGAACCCATTCAGCCTTCACAAGAGAAGGCTGAAGGAGGATCAGGTGGCCATCTATAAACTTACCAGGAGGGACCAGTGGAGAACAGAAGAGTCCCTCTTCCCCCGAGCACTACCAGGAGTAACTAGGATTAACGGCCACAAGTTGACTAAGAGTAGGTTCAGGCTGGACATCAGAAAACACTACTTCACAGTCAAGGTGGTTAGGATCTGGAACCAACTTCCAAGGAAAGTGGTACTCGCTCCTACCCTGGGGGTCTTCAAAAGGAGGCTAGATAATCACCTAGCCAGGGTCGTTTGACCCCAGCATTCTTTCCTGCCATGGCAGGGAGTTGGACTTGATGATCTGCTCAGGTCCCTTCCAACCCTACCTAGTATGAATCTATGAAACTATTAAATAATACCATGGAGGAGGAGGACGTGAAATGTATCAATTGTGTTATACAAGCATTTTATATAACTCAAATTTAAAATCCAAATAGCTTGCTGATCAGACTTACAGTTTTGTCAATTAACATTTTTAAAAAAATAAGAAATAACCATATTTCTTCTCCTCTCCCAACATGATTTGGACCAGTAACACCTATTGCACCATGGATTAAATTATTATGCTTATGCTATATATACAAGTCATCTTTTACTTGTGTGCCATTAGCTACGCTTGAGTTTTTGGAAGGTCAGACAGTCAAAAGCACCAGCATTTTGATGGACCTGAAGATCCTCAGTTTGTCAGCTGTGAGTTAGTAAGCATCAGAAGAAATTAATGCAAAGGAGAAAGTTTTGGAGAAAGTTTCCCATTTCTTTGTAGCAGATTTTCTAAATTATACCACTATTGACCTTATAAAAACAATTCTAAATACATGTCTTTTTTGTAGTCACTGAGAAGTATTAATGCAAGAAAAAAAAGCAATACATATGCTATAAAATAGGTTGTGAAAAAAAGTATTTGTTTTCACAACTCTGGAGACTTACCGATAATCAAGAGTATCAATATATCTACACTGTAATAACCAAGCAGGATAGGCCTGTGCCAGATTTCTACCCCAGTAGCAGCAGTCAGCAGATACAGTACTATTTGTACCTTTGGGACAAGGTGAAGCTGTTTTAATCTTCTATTTATAAAGGAAAATTAAAATGCATAAAAATTTACTCACTTTACTTCAGCACAAATATAAGATTCAATATATGTTTTGCTCCTGCTTTCTCCCCACACACTAGGCCTTAATCCTACAATCCAATACAATACTTATAGATATATAAGGACTTTCCAATGCAGACACTAAACAAATACAAAATTATGCTATATGAGATGCAACTATAAATGACCCTGCTTGTACCCATATGCAGATTTTCACATCTGATTAAGAGTTCATTCTGGGAATTTTTACCTAACCTAAATATACCAAAGTAAGCTGGGGGGGAAAAAAAGAGATCATGTTAAAAACCTTACTCCAACACCCTCCCAAAAAAAAAGAGAAACAAAAAAAGTAGACAAAAGTCTTTGCTGTCAAGACTTATTGGGTGTGTCTACACAGCAGAACACAATCTCATGTAAAAGCACCGATTTGGCTTAGTCACATTAGCAAAGTGCTACATCTAAGCTTAAGTAATCCTACAAGTAGCACTGGCATATCCTGTCGTAGAGCTTGGTACAGCTTGTACTGCACTGTTCCTTGGTATACAAGCATATAAAACAGTCATGTTTTGTAGGAAGGTTAATTTATAGTGTAGAAGAGGAAGAAGGTGGCTAGCTGTCATTAACAATAAAAGCAGTCATGTATTTAACATATGACACCTAACCCTATGCGGATCAGATCTCCCTCATGTAACAGCAATGTGTCTGTAAATTGTGCACTCTAATCCAGTGATTCTCAACCTGTTTAGGCTCAGTGGATACATCTACATGTTGCCTTATGGCGACATAGCAATCACACAGAGTATGTACATGATCTTTAGCTATGTCGTCATAGCAGCATGCTCTCTGCTTATAGCGTGCCATAGGGAAATGTAAGTGTGTGCTGCCCATGCAGCACAGTACAGGCAGTTACTGCACTGTGTTTTAGTACTTCAAAAAGGAGATGTACCCAGTGATGTATGCTGGGGCCACAGCTGGGGGAGAGGGAGAGAGGGATGTAAAGGTCAGCCTCCCCCACTCAAGTTAAGCCAAGTTTTAGGTGCCCAAGAAGCTCCTCATTTGGTGGGCAACTAAGAAGTCTGAGAGCTTGGGCTTCTAGAAACAACTTGGACAGGTTGCTGAGAAATGGAAGAAGTGAGCACTTACACAGGAAGCCAGAGAGATTTCAGACTGAAATTTACCTGCGTTGGTTGGAAATTCATTGAAATGTTTCTGCTGAACATTTTAGTTTCAACAACTTAACATTTTCTTACCAGCTCTATTGTATTTGCACCACCACTCCACCCCTGCTCCACCAGAGCATTTGATCATGCTCTAGCCCAGCATTACAGCCGAAGCTGAACTTTTCCTGTGATGGCTATCATTTTTGGCTGTTCAGGCAGAAACAAAAATGGTGATTGGGACTGATTGAACAAGAAGACTGGGACTGGGAACTAGAAAGAACAGGAGAGATTTAAACTGGGAAAAGAAATGATGGCTTGGGAGAAATAAAGAAAATGGCAAAACTGGGGTCCAGTTAACTGGGAGAGAAAAATTAATATGAGACAGGGGATTAGAGAAGTTGGAACAGTAGGACTAGGAAAAAGTGAGGAGATGAGGTGCAGAGACAGAGTTATTAAAACACTGGAGCATGGGGGAGAGCTTGGACTGACTGGCCAAAGAAAGCAGGACAAGAAGCCAAGGAGAAAGGAGACTGAGGCAAAGAGCCAGGAAATTTATGTGATGGAGAGTGAGTGTGGATGAAGAGTACAGAAATGGAGATGAGAAATGGGGAACCAGTGAGAGGGAGAAAAGAAAAAGAGCAAAAGAGGATTGTGTGGGGAGAATTAGAAATAGCTAGGAAGAGCATTAGGAGCAAGGTGTTGGGTTGAAAGAAGGATTTGGCCTTCAAAAGAAATTGGGAAGCTATCTATCCATAAAGTACAACTGGCAATATGAGGTAATGGGAACTAAGATTTCACCTGACATAGGATCCTAAACAGATAAGAATCCAGAAATCAAGTTAAGTAAATAGAAGAGGAAATTCTGTATAGTGTCTTATTGTAGCAAAAATGTATCTCTGACAATGTGCACACTACATCACTGACTGAAATAGCCCCAGGAACAGAAAGGCTGTTCTTCAGATACTCACTAGGAATTTCCATTGACTGGGAATTAGGTATTACACTTGCAGAATATACAAAGGATTAAGTTCACTGTGTTATTTTACAGCAGTTGATCATGAATACTGTTCTTCACATTTCTGGAGCAGCATGTTTTTAATAAATTAAAGCTAAAATCCCAGGCCCATCTAAATCAATTGCATAACCCTCTTTAACTTTGGTAGGGTTAAAGTTTAGTTTGGGGTGAGGGGGTTTGCTATAAACCCCATACCATTTCTGGAGATGGGCCCAGACCAATTATCTCATGGTAGTGATGAAGTGATGTTTCAGTCATGATGGTCCAGAAGCTATTGGAGAAGCATATGCAAGGGTAGATGGTACCCAAAAGCTTGTTGAAGTATATTCCAGTCATCATTTTCCTGTACATTTGAATCTAGGAAGGAGTATAAGAGCATTGTTTGGACATGCAGAGATGAAGTCAGGAAGGTCAAAGCAGAATTGAAGTTGCAGTTAGCAAGGGATGTAAGGGGTAACAAGAAGAGTTTCTACAAGTATGTCAGTAGCAAGAAGATCAGGGAAAGTGTGGGTCCCTTACTGAACTGGGTAGGAGGCAACCTTGGGACAGAGGATGCAGAAAAGGCTGAAGTGCTCAATGCCTTTTTCACCTCAGTCTTCCCAGTCAAGATCAGCTCCCAGACTACTGCACCTGGCAATTTGGGGAGGAGGAGAGCAGTCAACAGTGGTGAAAGAGCAGGTTATGGACATGTACAAGTCCATGGGGCCCAGATGGGATGCACCAGAGGGTGCTGAGGGAGTTGGCTGATGAGACTGCAGAGCCACTGGTCCTCATCCTTGAAAATTCATGGCTATCAGGAGAGGTCCTGGATGACTGGAGAAGGGCGAACAAAATACCCATATTTAAGAAAGGGAAAAAGGAGGATTCAGGGAAATACAGACCAGTCAGTCTCACCTCAGTCCCCAGAAAAATCATGGAGCAGATCCTTAAAGAATCCATTTCTAAGAACTTTGAGAAGAAAGAAGTGATTAGGAAAAGTCCACATAGATTCACCAAGGCCATGTCATGCCTGACCAGCCTGATTGCCGCCTTTGATGAGATAACTGGTTCTATGGATGTGGAGAGACGGGTGGATCTGGTGTATCTTGATTTTAGCAAGGCTTTTAATATGGTCACCCACAATGTTCTTGCAGGCAAACTAAGGAAGTATGGGCTGAATGAGTGGACTGTAAGATGGATAGAAAACTGGTTGGAGCATTGGGCTCAGAGGGTAGCAATCAATGGCTCGATATTTAGTTGGCACCCAGTATCAAGTAGAGTGCCCCAGGGGTTGGTCCCAGGGCAGGTTTTGTTCAAAGTCTTCATCAATAGCATGGAAGATGGCATCGAGTACACCCTCAGCACATTTCCAGATGACACCCAGCTGTGGGGAGTAGTAGATATGCTGGAGGGTAGGGCTAGGATTTGGGGTGAGCTAGACAAATTGGGGGATTGGGACAAAAGAGATCTCATAAGGTTGAACAAGGACACGTGCAAAGGCCTGCACTTAGGATGGAATAATACCATACACCAGTACATGCTGAGGGCTGACTGGCTGGGAAGCAGCTCTGCAGAAAAAGACTTGGATGTTACAGTGGACAATAAGATGAATATGAGCTAGCAGTGTACCACTGTTGTCAAGAAGGCTAATGGCATACAGGGCTGCTTTGATAGGAGTGTTGCCAACAGGTCAAGGGAAGTGATTATTCCCCTTTATTCAGCACTGCTGAGGCTGTATTAAGAGTATTGTATTAAGTTTTGCCTGCCCCACACAGAAGAAAGGATGTGGACAAATTGCAGAGAGTCTAGCAGAGGGCAACAAAATGGTGAGGGGGCTGGGGCATATGACTTACGAGGAGAGGCTGAAGAAACTGAGCTTATTTCATTTGGAGAAGAGAAGACTAAGAGGGGATTTAATAGCAGCCTTCAACTGCCTGAAGGGAGATTCAAAAGAGGATGGAGCTAGACAGTTCTCAGAGGTGGCAGATGACAGAAGAAGGAGCAACAGTTTCAAGTTGCAGCAAGGGAAGGTTAGGTTAGATATTAGGAACAATTTTCTCTCTAGGAGGGTAGTACCGTGCAACAGGTTACCCAGAGAGATGGTGAGAGCTCCATCCTTGGAGGTTTTTAAGACCCGGCTAGATAAAGCTTTGGTTGGGATGATCTAGTTGGGGATGGTCCTGTTTTGAGCAGGGGGTTGGACTAGATGACCTCCTGAGGTCCCTTCTAACCCTCATTTTCTATGATTCTATGAATTCCTGGTCAGTTTCTCTGCCTATGGATATATTTTACATTAATATAAAGGCTGATCAAAAATTGAAGGCAGCAGATACTTTCGCAAACATTTTGATTTATTTGAAAGATCATTTTTTTCATTGCAAAAACATTTTTTTGAATGAGACACAAACGTATATTTGCAACTAAATGCTTCCCTTGAATAAAATCATTTTTCACTGGAAAGTACCAACCCCCCCCAATTGAATATTTTTGGCTGTAAAATATAGTTTCAGATATATTTTAATTTTTTACAAATAAAACTGAATATTTTTAGCAGTTTTGATATATAATTATTTAGATTTTCCTTCTCCATATGCAAAATGTTGAAAACTGGCTGCCATGGTACTTCTAAGGAGGAATTCAAATGTGTGATATTTCAAATTAAAAAATAGGTTTCAAAAGTTGGTTTGAAAAAATAAATTAAAAAACAGGCACCCTCATCACCTTGCAAAAAGTAAAATTTCAAGGATTCTATGTCCACTTTATATGTTGATAATCTGTCATATAATATCAACAAAAAGCTTCCATCTATTTGAACAAATTCCAATAGGAAAAATAAAGATAAATTCTACATTTGTAAAACTTCAGATTACTTGGCAGCCTTGTCAAGTTTTGTATACATATTTCAAGATAATAAACAGTAGAGAATACATAATATTTGGGCAGTACTCCTCTGTGTGGAAAGGAAAGGAAGGTATTTATATATTATTCAATTCAAGGTGCTGGTTTTAGCCTATAAGGCCATAAACGTCATAAAGTTTTAACCCTATAAGGCTATTAGGGACCACCTTCTACCTTCTCTTCCATCATATGAAATAATGCAATGCTTCCCAAACTTTTCCTCAGTTTGACCCCCATTTATGGCCCCATTTCCTCAACATGGCCCCTCACTCACAAGCCACAGTCCCCCACCCCCACAAGCCAATCTGCTGATGTTTCAACCCCATTATTAGTACATCAGCTGATATTATATATCTCTATATATTAAAATTCCACACACTTATTTGTACAGAGCTGCACAAGGACAATTATATATGTGTGTATGTGTGTGTGTGTATATATGTTTAAAATTTCCAATGAACACACTTCAATTTTATATATGTTTGTATGTTTTCCATAAAAGGTAACTTGCATTTTTAGCCTTTTCTCCATCTCTCTTTAAGGGGTTTCCCATGTCAATGACTATTTGAATTATTTTGTGCCAAAACTACATTTGGTACCACCACACTCTTCTCTTGCTATAGCTGCCTTTTTGAATCTGCAGAGGAGTAAATATAATAGAACTCTGTCTTCACTGGGCAAATAAATACAATTAAGGTAGAGTCCCTCTCTCAGTATTGAATGTTTTTATTTAATTATCTAGCTACTTATCAGAATCAGTTTTCTCTGATTAAAAAATTGTAAATTCTCTGATTAAAAAAACTCCACAATCTGCATTTTGATTAAAATGAAATACCACTATATATGTGTGTATGTGTGTGTAGATATGCATGTATGTATTAGTTTAACATGATTTTTTTAAATTTATTTACAATTTTAAAGCAATTTGGAAGCTTATCAGTGACTCAAGCACTCTAATAAAATAAATTGTAAATACCTATCAATTTTGGCATTTGATTTCGGATTTTTTATCATGAAAAATCATAAGTCATGCCCCCTTCCCTCCCCAGGACACAAATCCAGCTGTGGTTGTTCCCCTCCCCTGCTTTGTGGCACTAAGCACCCCTGATATGCTGATGCCCTGCCCAGGCAATTGACCATGATTCCCAGGTCACAGCCCCACAGCCCTGCTGATGCCCCACTCTCTACCTACACCACCTGGCCCTACTGATGCTCCTCACTCCCCACCTGCAGCCCTCTGGCCCTGCTGGTGCCCCTCACTCCCCACCCACACCTCCATGTCAAGGCAGAGTGAGTCAGGGAAGCTCAGTGCCAACCCTGCAAGCCCTGCACTGCTATAGCAAGGTGCCCCCTGCCTGCCCAGTAGCAGCAAAAAACCCCAACTCTATGCCCTTTGGGCAGGCAGGGCCATCTCACCATGGCAGTGCAGGGCTTGCAGTCTCCTTCCTCCAACCAGACTTACCTGCAGCAAGCTGCTCTCCAGGCTGCCTGGCGTCCATGTGCCCACACACACTTGGCACCCCTATCTGGCTGCCCTCCTCCCACCTCCCATCCCCCTGCAGGCTCGAACTCTGCCAGGTTGCAAGGGGAAACCCACAATTTCCCACATTTTTCTCTTTTAAAAGAGGAAATCTGGGTTTTACCGTGTTTTTTTGTGGCAAATGGAAAACCCAGATCCCTGGTCATGAAGTCTGCAACTTTATCAAATCAAGACAGCTTGACTTACCACTGGCTAACTGAGCCATGTGCTGCACTGAATTACGGGCAAAGTGAACTACTTGAACCAGTTCAAACTCCACATCCTTCACCTTCAACCAATGCACAATGCTATGCAGCACTTTCTGATGTATTAAGTATAGTATACCTACTATACTTAATATATGGCTTTTGCCTGAATGCTACCTCAGCCTACCTTCCCTGGGACTTGGGGATCGTGGGAGGCACAAACCACCAGATCTATGGGTTTTATGCACTCCCCAAGCCTGAGAGATCGCAGCAGCCACAATCCCTCAGCCCTGGGGGCTTGGGGCAGCACAGTTGGTAGCTTCTGGGGCTGACAGTCTCCCAGCCCCATCAACTGAAGGGGCTCCAAGCCACAGGGGAGACCTGGCTACCTGTGCAAATTAAATCTCAATAAGAATCAGGTATGAAGTTAGTACAAATTTTCAAGGTCTAACTTTATAGCTAGTGGGAGTTTTTTATGGCATAATAGCTACTTTGCACATGAAGCTGGTCTTAAAATGACTGCACAATTAACCAGTTAATTGTGTGATACCTGTAACATGTAGGGGGGGCCTAAAGAAAACAAATACAAATTAAAACAGAGGTGAATTAACTCCAGCTATGGAGCCATGGACAGAGATGTGAAGCTTGACAAATACAATTGTCCTTGCACAGTTGTATACAAACAAGCAAATGGGTCATTTGAAAGCCTGAGAGATGACAGGCTCTGCAGTAAAAGGTAGGCATTTAAAAGTGTGGCAAATTTGGTTCTGACTCTTCTGGAAGTAACTTATTGTTGATGTGTCACATGTTTGCAACTTTTTAAAATTGAGACTTGTTACAAATTAACTCATTTATGTGCCCCTAACCTGAGGGGCAAATAGAAACAAGAATACTGTTTTCTTGCCTCTGCTCGCATCTTGGATCTGAGTTTATTAAAGATCTTTACAGGCTGCTGAATTAAACCTGTGAGGTAGGGAAGTGTTACCATTTTTATTTTACTAATGGGGAAACTGAGATATTGTGAGCAGGGAAAGTAGTTGTCTCTAGATCAGCTAATTCCTACTCCTATGATTTTAACATTAATATTTTGTTCCTAATGGCTCCTCTTAAACAAGTGTTAGTTCATTATTGATCCAATGTAAAAAAAATATAATAGCTGAAGCATTCTTTACCCATCTATATCTATAGATATAGATGGGTAAAGAATCGGTCTGCATAAGCCTTGATGAAAAGCCTTAATCAGAGCTAGATGAGTCTTGGAAATTCCAAATGTCAGGAAACAAATTTTGTCAAGTTCTTTGCTGCTGTTTAGAAATGAGCAGCATGGAACTGGCAAGAATCATCTAAATTTCAGTCACCAACTGTTAAGACTTCCAAGATTCATGAGTTAACAGCAGCCCTGCCATGCAAACTGTCCTACCTCATTGCATAGGCTTCAAGACATCTAAGCTAACTGACTGTCCTGGTCATCTCATTTCCAAGTGTCTGTCTGGCTCCACAGACTTCAATAGTTTAGCAGCATAGGAAGTCAGCTAGCCTGGAGCACCAGAAGCCCAAACCCATAGCTGTTCATGGAGTGGGGCTTCGCAAGAGCTGGGAGCCCTGGGTCCCCAACACTGGGTGGTCTGGATGGTCAGGCAGTACAGACTCTGGGAACAAGTAATCCAGCTCAGTTGGTAAGAAGACAGGCAAGTTTCTATCAAAACCCCTTATCAGTTCTATGATGGCTCATTAAAACAAATAGGTTTCTGTAAAACATTTTATTTTTTGGGAAAAAACAATGTTTTGTTGGAAAATTTCCAAACTACTCTAGGCCTAAATTATGATGACGATTTTATGGCCATCAAGGTGTTACCTAGGATCTGATTCCTGAAAGAGTTCTACTTAGAGGTTGGTTACCATGTTGACTCAAATTTAAAATGACCCCCCCCCAACAATGAGATGTTATATATGGAAACATTTTTAATTTGTTATAATTTTCCAGGTATAGAATCTAATTATTTGAGGGTGTCTTGAATTCATCCCCCACGCCCTGCTATAGCAGAGAAAGCAGTGGCTGGGAGGTTCAGGTGCCTGGGGGTGTCAGATGACCCCCTTGCCCTCTGCCCGCCCCCAATTCTTGTCCTTGCAGCCTTCCTACCCCCCTCGTCAGCACTCCCCCACCCCAGATCACCATGGCTTTTGCCCCTCCTCTCCCACTTCCCACAATCTCTGCCCCTTCCCCTCATCCTCCTTACTGTCATACACTACTGGGCTTCCTTCCCTCCTGGAGCACAGCACGTGAGAGCGTGGCCCCTGCCAGCCATGCAGCAGTGTTGGCAGTGATGACTGGCCAGGCAGGAGACAGAGTTTCCAGGTACTCTGCACCCAGGAGATAATCCAGCCTCAGCCAGAGCTGAGCTGTGCCTAACAGTAAGCAGGGAAAATCTGGAGGCAGGGAGCAGAAACTGCAGAGGACAAGTGGAAGAGTGGGCAGGAGGCTGCTGTGGGTCTGACTCTGGCCCAGACCTGAGCTCAGGACCAGAGTCAGAGCTGCAGCAGCCATTTGCCCTTCCCCGCAACTCCACTTTGTACACAAATCTAAGATGAGATCTTTCCCCCATCAGTCAGCTTGAGGGGCATGCTGACTGATGGGGGAAAGACCTCATCTTAGATTTCAGTAGGTACAGTAATAAGGAGAAGATGCTATTTGGCAATATTTCTCAAAGACAGATATTATAAAGCTACTTACCCTTGAGTTTTTTTCAAGGGTAAAAACACTTGGCAGAATTGTATATGCAAATACAGTGTCATTTACATCCTCACATGATGTTAGATTTGATGGAACAGAGAGAATGAAGGTTCTGGTGATTTTATAGTAATGATTATAGCTTTTTTAATAAATGCCACTTATCCTAATTCAAATAATGCACTAAAGCCTCATGCTGGTGAGGTAACTGCTACATTTACAATTTTTGGCAATGCCATAGTTTTAGTGAATGTCACAAAACAAATACAACTGAATGGCATCCTCATTTATGGCATCTGACTTTTATATTTGCTGCAGACATTCTTTTTCCTATATGGCGATGAAACTCTTAATACTGATGATTTGATTAAGCATGTCCCTTCCTTGAACAAATATTTTTGCAGTGCTTCTAGGTTTATGCTATTTCTTATTCAAATTCTTGGCCAAATACATTTGCCCTGAGCAATATTTTTCTCTTTGTTGCAGCACTATTAAACACTAACAGTATTAAAAACAAGAATTATTAAATACTTACCACTTGGCTTATGTCATATCCCCAAGGAAGAAAAAGAACTCCTGGGTTATATTTTTCTCAGTGTGAAACCATGAAGGTTCAGCAAGGCAATGCTTGACGAGAGAAACATTTTATGTAGGAAAAAACCAGTTTGTTCCTTACCCCGTGAGCAAAGTGAAAAAAAATTGAAGGTGAAGATAGAAGTAGCCCAGCTATCCAACCCATGGTCAAATAACTCCCCTAAGGGGGTGCTGCAATGAGTCCTTTGAGCACGTTTCCCATCTATGGAGTCTGGAAAGGGGGAGAAAAGAAAGAGAAAATTAAAGGCATGACCAAAAACAACCATTTTTGTCAGGTTTTTAACTACTATGGAGGAAAGTGTATAGAGCTTAAAGGTGCTTACTTACATTGTGAGAATCCTGCCTCCCAAAGGCTTCCCTGATATTCTCTCTCTATCTACATATCTTCTACCAATTTTCTCAGAGCCAGATTATCAGCTCTAGTAAATAGTATAGCCCTTCTGTTTACAGTAGAGTGATACAGATTTACATTGGCTGAGAAGCTGACATGGTTTCTAATTCACCCACTATTGTGTAAGGTCCTTTCTGACCTCTGACTCAATGATCTTGTCTTAGTCTACTTCCTAAAATAGTGTGGGTAGAGCCATGGACTTACATATTTGAAATTAAGAAATGCACAAGTATTTGCCAGATCAGGGCCATAGAAAAGAATGAGCTGAAGAAAAGCTTACAGATAAGTTGCTATTATCATGATTTAGAAAATAACATAAGTATTTTTTTAGTATTGCTTGAATGTTATTTAAGGATTCTGTACCTAATCTTAATAATTAACTAGTGATAGTGTCTTAGCCTAATTATATTACAGAGCAATAATTTTAATACGACCACCTCTACTTACAACTAATTAAAAGAACAAAGAAACGGTAGGTTGCATATTACTTACTTCTATGCGTTACTGAGCAGTATTATACATACTGCTGCATATATGCTTTAGCAGTCTAGACCAGAAAATCTTGGGTCCTCATTTTACACTCCATAGGTTTTAGACATCTAACTGTTATTGTTACTACTTCAGTACTCAAAGGGGTGTTAAAAGCTGGGAGATATACTCCACTAATATGAGACAAGAAACAAGTCTCCTAAATTGGTTTCATGCTGTCAAAAATAAATAATCTCATTAGACTGTTCTGTCTTCATAATCCTGAACAAAATTCCTTTCCCAATAGCACTACAGTGGAAATGAAATCATATAGGGATTCATGCATAAGACAGCATGGTGTGCAAACTAGTAAATGAAGTTGCCAGTGTCAAGGATAAATATTTATTCTTTAAAATATGCTTGTAGAATACAATCAACAGACATATTTGCCTCCCTAGTACTTGAATAAACATAACTGTCCCAACTACTTTTAAAATTGTCTAACCTATATTCAAAGTGTGTAATTTTGGAGGAAAGACACGTTTTCAAAGAGAGGGATAAAAATATTGGTCCCTTAGTGTATTATTATCTAGTCATGTTTGCAACACATGAATAGCCAAGTTAGGCTACTAAATTGTGCAGATCATACTTCCTTATTTGTTTTCCTCTGGAGGACTGTTTTGGCTACAGAACTTAGGTCTCCAGTGCTTTCATAGAATTCATCTAATAATAATAGACTAGAAAAGAAATAGAGAAATTGCAAAATGCATAAACAAAAATCAGATCTTAACAGACCATTTGTGAGTCTTACATAAGGATCTACCAAATCTCTCAGCAAAATAAAAAAAAGGTAGTTTCAGTGTCAATTTGCAAGCACATATCACAATAATTTTGTATACTTAATGGAAGATGTATATAGTCCAAAAACATTTGTGTGTGTGTGTGTATACATTTCCATTACACTAGTTAAGTCGTATATTTTGATTTTGGATTTAATAAATCTTGACTTGTCTTAAAGTTTACATGACATTTAAAAAGCAAAAGCCTGTGTGTCTTATTCTAAGGAACAAAGTAAAAAATAATCACTCGCCTTACAAAAGCAAGAGCAAAGAGTCAAGGAGTTTGAAGGAAACAAGGATCACTTTTTTAAAATGTACAAGATTTGCATTGTGTATCATAAGTAAATATGGTTCTTTACAGCCTTCTGCTGGTAAATCTTTAGCTGCACAGAGTTTATTCTATGATAAAATATTTCAGATTAAGATTCAGACTCCAGATGTAAAAAAATTCCGTATGTACCAATTCATTATGGCTTTGACTGTCTCCATTGCATCCTTAGCCTTTTAAGCATTAGTCATCAGAGGCCCAACTGGCCAATAACATACTCTGTTTTTTAAGACTGAGTAGCAACATTTCCAATTAGACTTCCAGGGTATCATACAGTTTGGAGTTCACGCATGTACCTTGAAATCTACCTCAGCATCAAATTCCTAATTATGAAAGATCAGTCACTTTATTAGGCTCACTAAGGATGCAGAAGAAATGAGGATCATGTAATAAACAGCTACTTCTGCTTATGATTTGAAAGGCTTTAGCCATCAGAGATCAACTTCAAGTAATCATAATGCCCAATGCCTTACCATTCTAGAGAAAAAATAAGCCTTGAACAGACATTTAGTTTCTCCTGGGAGAGTTGCTGATCTCCCAAGAGAAACCACAATTGTACAGATGTTCAGACTTTTTCTCCCAAAATAAAAATGGCTGCTCCAGTAGAAAAATAACGTGGGCACAACCAGGGTTAAATCATTTCCTGGAGAGTTTCTCCTGGGAGAGCAAATGTCTGTACATGATGACAACGCAGGCTGACCATGAGCCATCTGGGTTAGCCAATCAGGACTTTCCTATGCACTACTTTGATATGTTGCAACACAGACTAAGGCAGCCTGCAGAGCACGCTAGGATGTGTGCACTGCTCTGCTGCTCCCCTCTTCTCCCCCGCCCCTCCCCCCTGGCTCAACAGTGTCAGCACTGCAAGCTCTTCACTATTCACTGTTCAAGACCTCAGCATTTGAATGTCTGTACATCTGACTCTGGGTAGTCTTACTACTATGAGAACAAACCAGGGAGAAGTCTTCTAAATTAGTTTAATGTGTGTATGCAACCATAATCTTAATCACTATAATATTTACAAGAGCATCACAGAAGCAGTACAGACAAACCCAAGGTTACACTACTATTAAGAAAAGTTTTAAAAATTCTATTGTCTTTTTTTAATTAGGTTTCAATGGTCTTTAAGTTTCAGTAAATTATCAAACAACTGAAAAGCAATGCTTTGCGAGCAGGCCACAAATTTCTTTACAATCTATTTTGATTTAATATCAATGTAGGCATGTATTATTTAAAACTATACGTAAGATTCATATATGTAAGTTTTCCATCATACTTTACCTAAGTATAAGCACAAAAGGTGGCAAGAGCACTAAACAGCCACACCCATGATGGAATACTCCCAGGACTGGTACCTGAAAGAAACTGGAGGTGAGAGGTGGGAATAATAGAGGTTATAAATAAAGAAATTCACCTAAAAGGTACATATGTGCATGTGCAAGCTATGACTAATAAGTTTATTAGCTAAATAAAATTAAAGCAAGAAAGTTTTGTGAACTGAAAATAACAGGCACTTTCAGTGATCCATATTAGTTACACCAAATTGATTTAAATCAGATAATGCTTAGAGGGGCAAATATTTACAGATGCATTCACATTTTTAATATCAAAAGCAATATATAGCACATTTTTGCAGCTTAAGTGACTATATAATTGCATGAGCTAATAGTGATAACAAGCAAAATTATTCATTCATGTTCTGTGCAGACTAACTCATAACTAATAACTCTGAAAACTAATTACTGTAATAACTGGAAAAATGAATTGGTTATTATTTGTGCAGCACTCTGAATCCATAGAATATTTCATAATTAAAAAAAAATATTTTAATAACATTCATGTTAGTTTTGTACATTAGTTTCCTTTTATTTTTGGAAACCAATAGACTGGAAATGAACCTGAAAAAAGAAAAAATATGAATTGGATAGAAACACACAAATTATTGAGATACTACTGCATTTTTACCTTTGTCTACTTAGAGAAATAGCTCACTGCCCCCAAGAGCTTGCAAACTAATGAGGCAGTAGCATAGGGGTGAGCAATTATTCTGGCTGGAGGGCCACTTAATGAGTTTGGTAAACTGTTGAGGGCCCTAAGGGTAGTCCCACCTTTTGACAGGTGCCCTGCCCCCTGGTCATCATCTTGGGACTGGAAATCCTGTCCCTGACCCCTGACCTTTGCCACCAGAAGTCTAATCCCTTGCCCCCAGAACTACTCCTTTTGGGAGGGTTGCCATCTGAACAAGAAAAAAAATCATATACTAAAAGTCAAACATTAATGTATTTTAATGTTATTGTAAAAAATAAGAGCCCTTGTTGGGGGGAGTGGGGAGGAGGGCAATTCCCATCACTGCACACACCCTGTCCTGCACCCGACCCCAGTTGTACAGGGCCTGCCCATGCCCCAGCTTCAGCCCCACTCCTTCCCTCACTACTGTGGGGGGATGGGGGCGGGGCAGATCGAGGCCCCAGTGGTGGGGAAGGGAGTGGGGCACAGGCAAGAGGAAGGTCTAGGGTGAATGGGGCCCCAGCTGGGCCAGGCCTGATGGTGGAACAAGTGAAGCCTGGGTAGATCATTCAGAGGCATGGGAGGAGCGGAGGAGTCCTGCCACTGTGCACACCCCAGAAGAAGTCTGGGGGGCACGTGTCCCTCATCTGTGCACAGAACAAAGGTGGCTGTTTCTGTGTGTTGCACTTTGCTCCCTGCTGCAGCTGCCCCAGGAGAAGCGCGATGTCATTTCCTGCTGTCACCAGGCTAAGCTGCACCGCCTACTCTCCTGGCGGTGGGATGCACATGGCATCGTGTGGGTTTTGGGGCAGCGGGGCTCAAAGACCAGCACACAGTGGCAGCTGCCTCCACCCTGCATGCAGATTGGGAGGGAGTGGGGACATGCCCCCCAGGCCTCCATTTGTCCCACCACCCAGCCCGACTGGAGTCTCACTCACCCCAGTCCCTGCTCCTGCCTGTAACCTGCTCCCTCCCTCACCAGTGGGGCCTTGATCCTCCCTCCCCATGGCCCTTTCCCTTCCTCTTACCCTTCCTACACAGATTTACCTGCTGTGGGAGAGGGATGCACACATGCACCCACATAACTTTTTCTTCTTTTGCCTATGCAAGGAGGAGCTGCTGGAGGCTGAGGAAATCGAGCAGGTCCCCGGGCAGATGCAGCAGTGGCAACAGCAGTCCCGCACAGAAGCTGCATGTTTTCCGGGCTGGGCCCTTGTACGCACCAGGATGGGAGTGAGGCACATGGGCTGGGTGGGATACAATTAATTGGTGGGTGCCTGGCAGGCCAGATGGAATTCCCTGGTTGGGTCAGATCTGGCCCATCGGCCATATTTTGCTTGCCCCTGCAGTAGCAACGTTCAACCCTTACAAGTGCAAACATTTTTCACAGGTTTTCTACATTCTGTGTGGGATACTGCAGACACACACATATATATATATATATATATATATATATATGTCCTCGATGGAATGAGATGCCAAAATCTAAAGCAATGCTACTAAAGACATTTTATTCAAGTTTAATGTCGGCTCTCTGAAAGCAAAGATGTCTCTTTGTGATCTTAGCTGCAACTTTTCAGCATCCCAGCTAACTGAATCAGCTATGCTTATGTATGAAGTTGATATACAAAAGTTTAGTAATGATTTTTTCTATCAAGGAGAAATGTAACATTAGGAATAGGTCTGAAAGCTACAGATATGAGTCCAAATATATGCTCACTTAAATCATGGTTACAAATATATTAAAATTCAGTGGGTCACCACAGTGTAGGAATCAGAGTAAAATTGGCCAAAAAAAAGTGTGTGTTGAATATTCAAGCAATGCTTTTAGCATTTATCAACAATCCATTACTGTATATCTAATAATGAAGTGAATGATCACCAAGGTAAGACTAAATTGACATTGGGTTTACCCAGTCTGGATATATAATGCTTGTTCAGCTCCTCCTTGTATACAGACTGATAGCAGGCAGAACTGTTTTGATCTATAATAGCAAATCACCTTCAGAAATAGCCTCCTTAAATATATCAAAGGAATGAAAAAGCAAAAATATCTCAAGAGGCAAAGATTGTTTTTTTTCCAGATTACCCAGTTTATAAAAAGAAAGGATTTTGCTGTGTGAATCACTTGAGAGAGATCCAGGTAGTTATTCCTCCTACATAAAGATGAGGCGGGAACAACCCAATGCCTAAGATAGGGAAGAAGCCCAGGTTTAAGAGCATTCAGTTCCAATAAGCTTTTGATCTGACCCATAGTCAAAATAAGTCTAGATTTATACTTTAGAAAAAAGCAGATCTAAGGAAAGTAGTTTAGAACCCATTTTTGTTTGGTATTTGGCCAAAATACTTGGAGACCAAAAACATGTATATCAGTAAAGATAACAGATACTTATTTGGACGCAGAAGATTGGAAAGTAAGGCAGGGAAAAAAATTTTCAGGGCCTGAGGGTTTTTTTCATGATTTATTTTACTTAAGAACTAATTATGGCATCAGAATCCTGTCATACTTCCTGAAGTCAATGGTTGTCTTTAGCAGAAACAGGATCAAGCTTGCATAGCAAGGTCAAACTTAATGCTTTTCGGCAAACATTTTCAACCAATGGCCTTGACCTATAATAAAATATGTAAAGACAGACACTTGCATCCACCCACACCTCTACTGAAATCAAGGGGGCTTTGCATTGGTGGGGGAAGATGGGAAAGAGATGTCTGCCACCACACATGTAGAATGTGGCTTGAGTAGCTTCATGAGTCTAAAAAAAAGATTATGACCCGATGCCGTGTAGTCCCAGTCATAAAAACATAACAGAAGATAATTAATTAAAAGCATCACAAATCCGGAGAAGGTTAACAAGTTAGGAGCAACCCACTGAGGCACTATCTGTAAAAATATTTAAAATAAAGGAAAAATCAGATTTGACATTAAGAATCCATTTTTGTAACCTACCATTTTATAATCTTTAAAGATATGGCAATGTATGTGTTGTCCATAAATCAAGAGTTTAATACCCAGCAGGTATTTCATATTTTTAAGGAATTGTCAATTTTATATAGCTTTAACTTCTAAAACAAATGCATAAACATCTTTCCTTAAATACAGTACTGTCTCCTACCCTAAATATTGAACCATTTTTATAAATAGTGTAGCTTTAAAATGGCAGATTTCATATCTTATTCACACATAAATATAGTCCTTATTCTTCCTCACTTCATGGAAAAGTTTATCATGTTTCTATACAGAAGAAATGCAAGAAGACTGCAGCACCACAGTGTGGTATCCAGGCAGCATTTAGCATCCAGGCAGCATTGTGACAGTCTTGGAAAGGACTCTCTAACATGATAGACTCACAAAACTGTAGAACTTCAGGGGGGATGCATCTATAATTAGACCAAAAAAAATGAAAGAAAGAAAATGAGATGCCCAATGAAAAAGCCTACCAGGTAGTCCATTCTCATCTACTCATTCTAGGCCCTACAATTCTCAGATCTTCACAAAGCAGCTGTTTCCAGCCTCAGCTTCTCCTTCAACTTTTCCTAAGTGTTTCCCTAGCTTAACATATCAAATTTTCTTTATTATTTTTTGCTAGAACACATTTCCAGAGCAAGGATTTTTAATGATTAACCACAGCTGTGACTGTCACACTGTAACTATGGTCAGTGGCAGTAAGTTAATGCCACATGTGCATGGCAGGAGTTGCAATTTTTGGGATGAGGAATAAAATTTCACAGGTTCCAATCATGCAACTGCTGGTGCAGGGAGTCAGTATCAAGGCCAGGTCCTTAACGGCAAGCTTCTTGCAGCATGTGTGGAGCCTGAAATAACTCCAGGCTTCACATATACTAGCAATTTGAAACCATGTGTGGTATAGCCCTGCATGGGCTGCCTGCTCTGCAGGCTTGCAGGTTTACAGGTTCTTGGTAGGGGAACCTGATGGGCTCCTCACTCCTGGCAAGTTTAAACCTGCACATAAGGAAGCAGTGCAGGGGCTGCCCAGTGCACAAGCTTAGAGGTGTCAGGAGTGGAAAGCTCACTAAATGTAGTGATTTATCATAGGATTAACATGTTAATCGAAAATTAATGTCTACAAGTGGTTCACGTGCATAAAAAGCACTGGAGGCTTTATAAGTGAACTGTGTGACATGTTTGAAGAATGGAAGCACTTATAAAGAAGAACTTCATCAATATCAAACATAAATAAACAATCCAAGTTTAATTTCCAAAAAGGATGCCATCAATAAAATAACAAAGTAAACTTGAAAAACACTTAATTCTTTCTTTAAATTGTGTTAAGATAGTTTTTACCTACAAATAAAGTAAATTTGAAATTAAATTTTAGACTGAGTTCTCTATTAGTTGCATTGGTTTTACATGTACCTTTTCATATTTTGGAAATGTTTTTCTCTGCCATTTTATTATGTAAACAATCCATATATAAACCAGGACTAGCTGATTAACACTTTCTGATTAAAAAAATCATCTACATGCTATTACAATACAAAAAATTTGTAAAACATTGGGAAACTGCCAGTGTACTGGGGATCTGGATTTAATGGGACTCTTCCAGTCCTATGTTCCTAAAAAAAACCCTGAAAATAGGGAAATTTCCTAATCATTTTCATTTATTGTCTCTTAGCAATTTATTTTAGCAACAGTAACTAAAACTCATTGTACTATGATTTGTAAATATGATTTTATTTTTACTTGTGTCAGATTGGTCTAGTCATTTAAAAGCATTACATAAACGATATGATATGCAATCCTACATATAGGACTGCAATTATGACAAAATACTTTTATAAATCTTTATTGCCAACAAATTTTCCTCAAGGTTTCCTAAGGAAAACATATACAAAGAATGCTTCCATTTCTCTTACCCATCTTATAACATTGATCTCAAACTCAGCATGCTGAGCAACATTTGCAATACTGTACTCTTCCACCTTTTTATATCTAGTACTTGCTTCCAAGCAGAAAAGGTATGTGTGATACGAGTAGGACTAGGTAAGGATGATGTCCTCACTAAAGACAAATTATGAAGATCTACCTGATGTACATGTTCTTATGCAAGTTAGGACACTTGCTGATGAAAAGAAGCATGTGGTCAAGACTCTGATCCTTTTCTTCTATTTTTATGTGTAACAGTGGCCCCTAATTAAGGACAAGAAGCTAGAAGAGAGTAATTGTGGGGCAGGAAACCTTGGAGAGACAAATTATAACTCAGACTGGGCCAGCATCAGGAGGCCTTGTGATGAACAGGGCAGACAAAAGCACCTGGGTTGTAATTCCAGCCATCTGAGTACTGCCTCTGATACTGATGATTAAAACTAAAGACATGGCAGATGAAGTGGGGAGGTCACCATTAGGCCTCGGTTGGAAGCTAGGTGGCAGAAGACCACCTGTGAGACAACCAGGCATGTCACAAAGGGGATGGGGAACATATTTATTCCATTCCATAATATGACGGGGACAAAAAATTATTTTCCTAAATTTGCAACCCAGAAAGAGTTAATTATACAAAAATGATTGCTCTTGCAACTCATCTTCTCTTTTTTTTTCATAAAGTGAAATCACAGTGCTCATTTTATGACACCTTGTTCATTTTATGTGACTATACTGTCACATAAAACACATATAAACACAATGTTACTGTTGGATTAAGCATAAATAGTATCTTATTCATAAAAAAAAAGTATGGAAAGATTAGAAAAATTTCTGACCAACTACATCCATTTTCTTTTGAATTGATTATCTCTAATCTCAAGTTTGCTCAAGTATATTTTCCTTTCATATACACAGAAGATGCCATTAGTTTCTTGAATCTCAAGAAAGTACAGATTTATGTAAGAGATGATTACTAGTATTCTCCAGTTAACCAAATTGTAAGCTGTACTTAAAAATATCTGCACATCCTATTGCACCCAAGAGATAGCACCCTCTTTTTTTTTTAATGAAGATGGAAACAGCTTTCATTTTCAGTCTTAGAGAAATGCCCAATGATCCAAGATCAAGTGCCTTTGCAAGAATTTTAGACTGCATTTACCATTGGCATGGCAGAGAGATAAAGAGTAATCTAGGCAGCATGTGTTGTAGGAAAAATAAATTGTACTAAGGATAACTTCCTATGTCACAAAGCTGTGTAATGAAGGACATTAAAAAAAAAGTCTTCATTTCTGTATAAGGATGAGGACAAGCTATGTACAACTCTGGTGAGAAGGTATGTATACACATATAATATAATGTAAAAAAAAAAGTGCCTTGAATTATCTCCATCTCAAATATAGCTATCTATTCCATTTTTTTCATTCATATATTTAATTTCAGCTCTAAAATCATCACTTATCTTAAAATCATATATAGCTTCTGTACCTTAACACAAACTTTTACTTTTGAATGTCATGTTTGTAAACAATCATCGTTGTATCAATCACCATTTTATGTTGTAACAATCATCATTGTATGTTTGTAAACAATCATCATTGTAAACAATCATCATTGAATATCATGTTTGTAAACAAGAAGACTTACCTTTACAATTTGGTCCCACATAGGCTGCATAACATGTACTGACAAAGGGTTTGTATCCACAGCACTGTACTGTAAGAGGGGGGCAAAACAAATGTTAAAATATAAGACATTGAAAAATTGTTTCGGCACGAAGCTATACCTTTTGGACTCTTAAAGCAGATCAACTTAAATTAGATTAGCCTGAATGCTTACTCGGCCACAAATAAAATTTAAATTTAATTGAAAAGTGCTAACCTTATAGTAATGCCAGTAACACAATAAATATTTTTCTCTCTTGCTTTCTCAAAGAAATAGAGACCAGTTCTATAACAATATTATGCATGGAATAATCACTGTTCTCAGTGTTGGCAGATGACAGAACAAGGAGCAATGGTCTCAAGTTGCCTCAAGCGAAGCTCAGGTTAGATATTAGGAAAAACTTTCTCACGAGAAGGGTAGTAAAGCACTGGAACTGGTTACCCAGAGAGGTTATGGACTCTCCATCTTTGGAGGTTTTTAAGATACAGCTAGACAATGCCTTAGCTGAGATGATATAGTTGGGGATGGTCCTGCTTTGAGCAGCGGGTTGGACTAGATGCATCCCTGAGGTCCCTTCCATCCCTAACTTTCTATGATTCTGTCAATTCTTTGTATACTTTCTATGATATCCTTTTAAATACTGTATTGTATCTCTCTCTGGTTAAATTGTCTTCAGTTGCATCCTCTGAAATGAGTGTTTTCTGTACATACTGCTAGAACGTAGACTATCTAGCTCACCTGAATGATAACTAGAACACTATTTTCCTTTACATGTTAGAAACTAGTCTTATTGTAGCTCTAGTATCAAAGTGATCATAGCTTCGCTATTCTAACTGTTGCAAGGTAATTTCACTGCAAGAATCTTGGCATGTGATAAAGTTATGATAAGGCAATAGGGGCCAACCTTTTTAGCAATCATGTCACAAATTAGGCTCATACCATCCCTGTATGCTACTGTGATCCCCATCTCTGCTGTGATCTCCCCAATCCCCAGTTTGTTCCCCTGATTTCTGTCTCCTGCCATGTCTCCTGGACTAAGTACAGACATTCACGAGGTTACATTGGATTCAAAATGACTGCCTGATTTAAACTTAGCTAGTTCCGATGCCAACCTTACATTTACACATCTAATTTCAGTGACCAGCAGTCAGCAGTCAGTCTAAACCCATGACTGTACAGAAATTCCATGCATATGAATAGGTCTAAAAATCACAGAACCCAGTTTAAGATAAACCTGGATAGGGGTGGAGGTTCACTGGGGGGGAACCACACCCCACCTGCAGGTCATGCCTCCCCGCCACCCTTGTCAGTCATGCCTACTCCCTCCTACCCCACCCGTGGGTTGTGCCTCTTCCCCTATAACCCAGCAGAACCCCGATTGCCTCCAGCTTGCTGGACCTCCAATCCCCCTGGCTACCCCACCCCCCATCCTGACTTGCCTGATATCAGGCAGCCATTTTGAATTGGTTTAACCTAACCTCCCCCTAATATCCCCCAAATGTCTGTACTTAGCCCTGCCATTCTGTCTGTCCCCTCCCTGATCTGCTGTGTACCATACAGGCTACCTGTGCTATTTGTGGTATCAGAGCCCTGATAGAATATAAAATATCTGAACAACTAAGAATCTAGGTAACAATGAAGCATTCTACAGTTTTGTTGTTTTTTCTCTTTCCTTCATCCCCATTCCAAGCCTAATTAACTTTCATTTAGGAAGGACACAAATACAAATAACAGAGGTACAACTTTGTTCTTTCTATGTACCTACCAAACCTAAAGGGACCTACAAATAAATGTGGCTCTACATCTGCATCCCAGCAGTACAAAGGGTATGTCTATGAGACACCCCCACTGGAGCACATGTTTGCAGGCACACCTTGCTCCTGCTTCCATGTGCCAAGCATGGAAATGCAGTAGCAAAGCTGCTTGAGAGGCATCTATGGTTGTTCCATAGTTAGGGACCTATTTAATTCATGGTTTCAAGGAAACCACAAAATCCAGGATTTTCCACAAAATCAACAACAAAAAACCATAATAAAAATAAAATGCTGGCTCCCCAGTAGGGGCAGGCACTGGGTGGCAGGAAAGCACAAAGGACAGGAGATAAGATGATGGCTGCCACCTCGATCCTCCTTCCCCTGCCAGGGCCCCTGCACCAATCAGGACCAAGGAGTGGGGGCAGCACAGGGGGCAGCCAGCAATCAAGGTGATTCATCCCTCCTCCCCCTGGGCCTTTCTGCCAGACAGCACCAAGGGGTGAGGTTGCCATGAAATGCTCATGAAATCAGCTCTCCACACTGCACATGGGCCATGAAAAACCTTTGTCTCACTGCAATTTAAGTAGGTCCCTAGCTATAGTACCTTGAGCCTTGATGTGGAGGTGATGCCCTGCGCTGATGGTTGAGCATGCGGTGGAGCACCCCTTCCAGGATATACCATGAATGCTTTGTAGACATACTATAGTATTAGTGGGTTAACTTTTTTGGTTACCATTTTACAAACATATAGTAAGAAGCAATCTCTGGCCCAGGGAGTTATACACTAAGTAACACAAAAGAAGATGCTTGTGACCTAATAGGAACATCACTATTATAATTTAGTTAACTATGAAAAAAGTGACGTGAAAAGAAGATAGTGTTTCTACAAAGGAAGATGCTTATTGTAAAAGTGACAAAAGAATACAAATATAGCTAGGGCTGAAGCAGACTTTGAGAGTGTGCTCTTTCAAGCAGAGCTTTGTGCAATATAACTTTTTTTCTTATCGCTCTGACAAGTCCATGAGTAGATAATTCTGCTCCTGCTTTTAGTAGAATCATTAACTATACAGGGTTCATAAAATACATGATCTAATCTTTAGTAAAATCAATAAATGTTTTCTTTATTGAAATCCATATGCTGCTATTTCTTTACATTATTCCCATTTTACAGCCTTAAATTGCTGAAGTGGATTTGTGTGTTCTTGATTCTTGTTGTTGTTCTTAACTGATAACATTGAAATCTTACTTGGGAACAATTTTCCCTGAAATTGCTCAATTTTTGTTAGAATGTCAAGTCAAGGGCTTTGTTACTATGCTTGTTTTGCAACCAATATAAACTAGGACACAAAACTGTTAAGCAAACATCCTGTCCATATTTACAACCAACACTGCTTTCTAATACAGTACAGAGCTTCAACAGGTCAGAAAAGCTAAAATAATTTTATCCTCTTCTATTTGGATTTGCAGTTTGAACTATATGGGATTTGTGCCAGTAGCTAAGCCCAAGAGATTTAGGTAATTTTTTGCTACTTCAGACACTAATGGCAGCCTCAAAACCACTTTGCAGCTGTTGCCTAATTCTACAGGCACCTACACTTCTTTGCAAGTTTACCTACACAGAGCTACTTAAGTCCAGATCCCCCCATCATGCCTGAGTTGGAGTCCTAGCTCAAGTCAATGCTATAGAACTGGGATCTTCAAAATTCCTTACTTATCCTGGTTGACGAGAACCTGCTTGGAGCAGGCACAGCAAATCACAACAGTGCAACAGTGTTTTTAATTCTGCTTTATCTAACTAAGCACTGCTCTTTACCACTACACTTTGCTTCTGCTTAGGTCAGCTGATTTCTAAGGATTACTTTCCTTTGGTGCCAAACTGTAGAAACTTGAGTTCCCCAACTGGGCACTTCAGGGTTACTCCAGACATCAATTTGGTCACTTGGATGAACTGCAGACTTTTGAAGAGAACTCAGAAAAATGTAAAGAATTAAAATGGAAAACTGACATTTCTTCTTTGAATAATTCCAGCCTCACTCTCATTCACATGTACACACAGTAAATGGTGTTCAAAAAGGTATGCAAATATTCTTCCATCATGGTAGCAAAAATACAGTTGGCTTAGCTGTATATCAGATCTTATTTGTTATATTCTGCTCCAAAGAAAATATTCACATCCTTCAAGTCTTCAGGGATTTACTGTCCCTGATTCTTTAGAAAATTAGTGGATACATCTACAAGTGCAATTAATGCAAGTGAATAAACTCCAGTGCAATGTGAGTGTGAGTATACTAATTCAGATGTTATAATCTAATGTGCACTGAAGCCCAGTAATTTAGTACGCCATCAATAGTACTTGTGCCTGACAGGACTATTTGATGGCACGTTAAATTAGTACTGGTCCAATTGCCATGTATGTGTAAATAGTGACACTTTACTCTGCAGTAAATTAGTCTACTGTGCAATAAAGTGCATGTGCAGACACACCCAGTTAGTAGAACAGAGGTACCCAAATTATGGTCACTGTTTCTTGATCGGACATTAGGATGCTACTCTGTCTTCTGAAATAAATGTGCCTGCCATTTACTGTGCAGTAGTCCCACAATTTTCATGCTGCTTCAACAACAAGGAAAGATCAACTTAGTTTGACACAATTTGTTTTTCATAAATCTATGCTGGCTGCTTGTGATCAACCTTTCCTCATCCAGATGCTTGCAAATGGACTTCTTTAGGATATGCTCCAGTAACTTCCTGGGTACTGAGGTGTGAGACTAACCAGTCTGTATTTCCCTGAGTCCTTCTTTATGACTTTTTTTTCTTGAAAGAGGGGTACTATGTTGCCCTCTCTCCAGTCCTCTAGTACCCGGCTTGTCTCCCATGATTTCATGAAGATTATTGCTAAGATCTCCTCTATCAGTACCTTCTGTATCCTGGGATAAAGTTAATCAGGTCTTGCTGACTTGAATTCCTTCAGACCCATCAACATTTCTCTGTGCCCCTTGTTATACCATCCCTTAGCTTGCCCCCTTCCTTATCCAAAAAAACCTTACTAAGTATCTGGCTGCAGCTAAATTGTTTTGTGAAGACTGAAGCAAAGTAGCTGTTAAGTACCCCTGCCTTCCTGGCATCTTCTGTTAAGAGTTCCCCCTGGCTAGTTAAGCGTAAGCCCACAGCTTCCTTGGTCTTTCTTTCCTGGCCAGCATACTTCTAGAACCTCTTCCTCTTGTCTTCAACCTCCCTCATCAACTGCAGCTCATTCTTTATCTTTGCCTTCCTGATTTTGTCCCCGCAGGTTCTTGCTATTTCCTGGCAGGCGTCCTTGGTGACCTGCCTCTTTTTTGATTGCCTGTGTGCTTTTCTTTTTGCATTTGAAACATCCTAGAAGCTACTTGTGCAGCTACATTGGTCTCTTGTTAATCTTTGCTGACAAAACTTCTAGCACTCAGACAAGGAACAAAAGTGCATATTTAAACTTAATAACTATGCTTAGATGGATATGCTGAAGAGGTTGGCTGAAGCTGCTTCCCTTACCAGTCAGCAGGAAGGGCGTGCAGCAATAGCGAAGGGGTTGGTGGGCAGGACACCAGTCCTGGGCATCAACTTAGAAGAGCAACAGAATGGTGGTACCACAGGGAGTCCATATTGTGACAACAGCAGCATCAGCGGGGTAGAGGCAGCTGCACAGGTCTCATCACCAGCAGGAACAACCAGAGGTGGTCACACTTTGCCACAGAAGCAGCAGCAGGTGCTCCAAGGCAGGTAAGACTGACACTCCATTGCAAGCCTCTGTGCCCCAACAGGAGCTTTTACCCAAGGTACAAAACTTCCTAGCTGTGTCTCTGGCTTGAAGCAATGGTAAGTTACTACAAAGAACAAAGAAACCCAGGTGCTGGTGGCAGGGCACGTAAACAAACATCTACTTACACAGGAAGTCTTGGGCAGGAGCAATAATGTGATGGACCAGCTTTCACAACAGGGGCCCAGTTTACCTGCAGGACCCAGCAAAGTCGCAGAAGAGACTGAAAAATGCTATGGTTAAAAAATATGAACTGTATGTCTTCAATGAGCTGCACAGAAAGACTAGCCCAAATCAAAGAATTCTGCAATGAGGAAAAACTTGGGCAGCAAAATACATACATGGTTTATAACTTTTTGTCCATATCTTGTGTGTTTCTTGTGCTGCTGATATAGAATAATGCTTTTAGAATCCTGCGTACCATCTATTTCTTTCATTATCTGGGGCCCTTTGCAGGTTAAGCACTGGCCCGAATGCACACGAGCTTCAGTTCTGGAAATAATGTGTTTAAGGCAAAGGGAAATCTGTAGAACAGACAGAAGGACCCTGAATTCCAACTCTCACTACTGAGTGATGGATGGGAGACTTAGTGCAAGAATTTTCCAAAAGATATGTTTGGAACATTGGCCTCAGATCCTGTCTGAAAGTTGCATGTGTAGGCTTGCCAGAATTTGATTTTTATTGATAAACAGCGATTTCACCTGACACTCACAGACTGACAGAAAAATATTGCCTTTGGTAATCACTGAAATTTATAGACAGTGGACTTAAAAAAAAATCCAGGATAGATTCGTCCCCCTTCCTCCTCACACACATACACACAACAGCCACTGCAGGCAAGGTGGGAAAAGCCCCAGCTGCCTCGCCTGCTTACCATACTTCTGGCGATGGCTCAGGCAGTTGGTGTAGGAGCTGGGGGCCGTGTTGGTAGGCCTGTGCTGGAAGGGAGATTGGAGGGGTAGGGCTGTTGGCAGCCAGTGCAGCCAGCTACTTGCTCTACCCAGGTCCCAGCCAGGGATCGGGGTCAAACTCCCAGCCAGCTCGGCCCAGCCCAGCCCCTGCATGATCAGGGCAGAGGCCAAACTTCCCGTGAGCCTGGCCCAGTCCCTGCATGATCACATATGCTTTATTGATTTATGGATATTTACTTTTTATGTTTTAACGTGATTCTGTAAAGCTTCTAGCAGTATATTGTCCTTACTAAATTGTCTGTCACCCACACCACTAATTTTGCACAATCCTGAAAATTTAAACCAAGTTAAAATTGAAATAAATGCTTAAATATAAACAGCAATTTTAGCCATCAAAACTAATTATTAAAAAATAAAAATCAAATTCTGCCAAGCCTATGTATGTGTTACTTTATAGAGAGGTGCAAGAAATCCCTTTTGTGAACGGTTTACTTAACCTCTTTTTGTTCAAAAACTCTCATTTTGATTTTTCGTATCACTTTGAAACTGCTTGTCTATCAAATCGTAGATGAACAAAAAGATAAATATGTACATGCATATATTATTGCATATCCTACCAAAAATGTCAGATAGCCCTTTTACAGCACTAACTCTGATGATGAGATTACTAAACAACAAAATGTAAATAAGGACAGCATATAGCAAAATGCCAGACAAACTGAATTCCAATTAACTGTGTGTCCAGTCAACCACATATTGCCATGTGTTGTTTCTGCACTGCAGTTTCTTGCTTTGTCTTAAAGTTTTGTAAAGAGTTCTTACTCCTTCTCGGTTTGGAAACATCTTGCTTTTTATGATAGCTTGAAATATACCTTTCTAAAATCCTTTGCATTACTTTAAAATTCAATCTCTTTCAGTTTTGTATTTCCAGTCATGTTTTGGGAGGTTACAAAGCAGCCACCAGCTTTTAAAACCACCTAGAGATCAGTCCCAATTAGTACAATAGTAGTGCAATATCTATTTTATTTTTGGGGGAAGCCAACAAGATAAACATAATAGATTACTTATTTCAGGAATGGTTCAGCAAACAAAAATCATCTGTGAGTTCACTAATAGAATGCTGCTGCTCTTGAGTTCTAGGAGGCAAGCCCTACAGTCAGTGGCATTGGCTGAAATTTCTGTACCATACGAAGTATAGATTTTACTATGATGCCATCTCATATAATTTGGTAGATGCTGATGATGATATATAATGACTGTTAATAATGGTTAATTGTTATTAATGACAATTATACCACTTGCTGATAACTAATGCTGATTACAGTTAATGCTAATGATGTTGATTATGGAACTACAAGTGTTAGTCAAGAAGTAATGCTTCTTAATTTTTATTTCTTAAGCAAGCCATGGATGTGAAGGATGTTCTTGTTGACTTCTTGCCCAGAGGCATGTATAGACAAAACGGGGGCCCTAAATTGAAGTGGTGGGTTTTTAAAAACACTGCTTCAATTTAGGGCCCTTTAAACTCCCATGTTGTGCACACACCCAACTTTACCTACCAATATGGCAGAGAGGGGAGGGTGTGACCACTGGGTCTCAAATACCCAGTCATATGAAGCCTTGGTCTGACCAATGGGTGGTGTATGCCTTGCAGACTCCTGTGAATAGCCAAGTAGATGTTCCCTCCATGAGTAGTCTTCCTCTATCTCACCTGCCATGACTCTAAATGTTTCCCAGTTGGGGACTGACTACCCGGGGACCTTCTGCAGCATGTGGTCTGCCCAGTGGTCAGCTGCAGGGCTCTGTCACCCCTACACCCTTACCTTATGCCACCTTGATGGATCACTCAGTCTTCTTGGCCTTGGACCCCTTCACACATAGCTGTGGAGCCTCTCGAGTTCCTTCCCGTCCTGGGTATCAGGTCCTGAGGCTGATCCACTCACTCCGTCATGGGTTGCCTATGTTCGGAAGTCCCGACTGTGGAGCCTGTTCTCGCCTACAGTGGACTTCTGCCCTAAAGCCTGAATCCTATGTGAAGCCCTTTGGGCTTTGCACAAATTATTATATTTATATAAGCCCCTCCTATCTCTCAACCCCTTCACATGGGGAAACACAAGGAAAAACACAAAAGAAAAGCACAAGACTACATGTTTACTGCCATCGCTAGGACTCTGGATAACTCCCTTCCCTGGTCCCTTACATCAGGGTACCAGGTGCCTAGTTCCCTGTGGTCTAGCTAGAGGATGACCCCTGTTTGGGGCTGTGTACCCATGGCCTTCTGCTCAGGTTGTCCTTTCCCCCTTTTCCACTTCATCTGAGAGTCTGATGCTGCCCTACTTCTCTCCCTTCCAGGGCATCCCAATCCAGGTACCTTGTAGTTCCTCAGTGTGTGGCTGACTACTTTCTGTGTTCAGGGTAAGTGCCCTGCTTCTCTGTAGCCCTTCCTGCTGCTCCTGCCAGGGCTCTCCCGGCGGGGAGAATTCCTCCTCCTCCCAACTGTTCCCAATACTCCCACCTGTTATGGAGTGGGTCTTCATGTGCCCTTCTCTGCTTCCCCTGTTCCTGCTGCCTTCGCAGATTGCAGGGGTTGCTTCCGGCTTGTCTCCTGCACTGATGAGCCATTCCTTGCCACTGTTGCTACAGCCAGCATCAGGAGCCTCCTCTGGCTTCTCATTCTGTGCTCCTTCCACCTTGAGGGAGTCCCAAAGTGGGTCTTGTGGCCCCGCACTCCTTGGGTCTGTTCTCCCGCTCTCTATTCCTCTGCTGTTGGCCCTTTTTCTTATCCTGGCCAGACGGTGGTTGCTGGTGACATCATCAGCTGGTCTCAGCTGAATAAAGATGCAGCTAATGAGCTGTGCGGGCTTCTCTCCCTGTTCCCGCTGTGCCGTGGCTCCTGCTGTGGGTGAGTAGTTTTTTCTTGTTTTAACTTTTATGTTTGTCTCCTCTCCCTCCTGTCTGTTCTGTCCCTTGTAACTTTATTGTCTTATTCAGAGTCCTTCCCCCTATTCTCTCCTGGGACAGAGGGTGAGCTGCTGGTGGGCGGAGCAGTCCCTGGACTGCAGAGGGAACTGATGCTTCCCTCAGTGGCATGGTGGGCCCCCCAGGCAGCATCTGCCCACAGGCACCCAGCTTGGGTGGTCTCAGGGCACCGCAGCCGTAGAAGGAAGCACTGAGCCACTGTGCAGCTCAGGCAGGCAGGCAGGCTCCAGGGGAAAAAAAAGATCAGGCTCTCCACTTTTCTTGGGCAAAGCCTGCCTTCCTGGGCTGCTACCAGGCTGCCTGCAGGGCTTCCTGCAGAGCTGCAGAGCTGCACAGAGCCCGGTCATTTAAGGTACTTTACGCCACCGAATTTGCTACAGCAGCTGGAATTACTGTGCAATGCACCACTGATGCATGCAAACACAAACACCATTAAAGCGGTGCAAAAACATTTAACCCACTTTAAAGTGTTGTGCACATATGGCCCTTGTTTTGTCTATGCACAGCCTATGGAAGCCACAGGAAAGTCAGCCACAACCCTAGAAAAAACTGTTTTTGTTGCATTCTTTACAAAACAAGGGCTGTTTCTTATTTGGGGGCATGTGGTATGCAAGAAAATATGGTAATATGAAAATGATTCCATATTTGTGCAATTAGTTCATGCCTGAATTTTGGGAGTTTAATAATCTTAGGCTGATTTACATGATTCATTTTTTGCTAACTGTGGCATTTTGCCAGCAATAAGTAGAAGTTAGACTTCAGTAGTTTAGCCCTCTTTTAATGAGTAGTAAAAAACATAGTTTTGCTTCAGCTTACTGTAGGGTAAGAACATGCATTTGGAAAAATACCACAGAGCAGCTACACATAGTAGCTCTCCACCCACTTCGAACTTGCTGTAATTCGCTTGTTTGTCCACACACTAACATTCTTGTGTATATTTATTTTATTAGATGCATGTGCTGCCCTTCCCAACAAAGCATCAGGGTGGCTTACAGTAATGGAACAAAATAACTTATTTTAATATTCTACTTACTTTTATAAAATATAAGCAGATCCTCCCCACTCTCTAAACAGTATCCCAGCTTAGCCCTACTTGCTAAACACCTGCCCAAATAGGTCTTACAGTGCTCTGGAAGGTTTATAGCCTTGGGCTTTCATAAGCCTCCAGGGAAAGCAGCTACTTTGAATGACCTCCCATATGTTTTTACTAAACAGACTTTGAGTATACTTGCAGGGGGTTGCTCTTGGCTGACCTTGGAGATTGTGACGTGGCATAGGAGACAAGATGGTCCCTTAGGTGTGTAGGGTCTAGACCGGGGTAGGTGCAGTCTGGCCCATGGGCCATATTAGGCCCATGACAGACTCCATTTCTCAGCAGCCCTTGCCTGCATTGCTGCAGCCACTTTCCATGGAGACCCCAGCAGCAGCAGACCATGACAGTGCAAGGTGAGGTTTTCCATGGAGACCAGCCTCAGCAGCACTGGCAGGGTATGTGGCTGGGCAGGGAGCTGCTTCAGATCGGGATCTTGCAGTGGTGACAGAGTGGTCCGGAGCCAGGGCAGAGCTGTGATCCACTGCTCACATGCCCTGAGCAGGGACGTACTGGCAGTGGATCACAGCGTGCCCTGACTTCTATGGACCCAGCCACTGCTGGGTTCTCCATGGAAACTGGCTGTGGTGACACAGACGGGGGGAAACAGAGCCCGGCAACTGGCCATATCCACTATTTTGCCCACCCTTGGCCTAAACCATTCAGAGCCTTATGGGTATAGCAGGGCACTGGGATGCACCTGATCCTTTTAAAGGAGTAAGTAGCCTGAGAAGCTGCTTGCAGGCAGCACAGAGGGCTAAGGAGAGACTACCTGACCTGAAGAGAACTCAGGCTGGAGCTGTATAAGTCCAGAGCCTGAGCCGGTCAGACAGTCTCTCCCTGGCACCCACAAGGCGAGGTGCTCTGGGCAGCAGGGCTCCTGAAAGGTGTGCAGTTTATATAAGCAACCCTGCAGGCCTGGGAACAGAGGAAGGTTACCTGGGTAGAGGAAGAGAGGTTTTTACAGGCACATGGCTTTTGTTTTATTTTGAACCCACAGAGAGTTTAAGGGGTCTGCCAGAGGATAGAGATGCTTCCTTTTTAATCAGATGGTCCCAGTGGTTTAGCCTTGAACCCTCAAGCTCAAGCCCTGCTTAGAGAACCGGTAACCCAGGAGCACACAGACTGAAGATGCAGCTCAGTAAGGGGTCGAGGAGCCTAGCGCAGTGCTGAGACCTGGACCAGAGGGCAATGTGCCCAGGGAAGGACTGACAGTTCACAAGCCCAGAAGGAGCTAAGCTGGACTGGAGATCTGAGAGCCCAGAGAAGGGGCTGTGTAAGGGACCAGGGGATCCAGAGGTCCAGGGGGGCCTGAGAGTGTAAACAGACAACATCAATAAGAGACAACACCCGTGAGGCTATGGGTGTCCAGCAGAGATACAGACAGGCCAAGAGGGCCTACTAACCTAGGGGCACAAGGCTGTGACTGAGCAGCAGAGGTCTTTGTGTCATCGGGGCAAATAAGATCCTCCTTCTCCTTCCCTTCCCCTTGCTCTCTGGCATTTCACCTCTTTTCCCCCTTTGCACCACGAAGTTTTGCTCAGGGGTATCAAACTTGACAATTATGTCTCTGCACAGGCCAAGTACCAGGTGCTGTGCTATGGTCTGAGGTTTCAGAAAAGTGTATATATACCCTGTGGATATAATAGTTCTGTACCACTTCCTTGCCACTCTGCCAGTAAGAGTCTCCTGTCATCTTCTCCACAACAGGTGAAGCCTCAGAGAATTACCCAGAGAAGCCTCAGGTTCAGGCCTCTTGCAAGACCTCCACTCATTGCCATAGAAAGGAATTTAAGCTCTATATGATGCAAAGGGTTATCACATTTTTTGCATCCATGTCCCTAACAACTGGTTCTGCCATCCTCCTGGCACAATACTATAATAGATTTGCTGGACAGATAAATGCATAATAAATGCTATACTAGGTCAGAGCAATGGTCTATCTAGCCTAGTATCCTGTCTCTGACGGTGACAGGAATGGACACTCTAGAGGAAAAGAAGATGAATAAGGTATGTCTAGAGTCTTCTATCCCCTGTTGTACCCTCCCTGGCATCCCTTCGTTTAGAAATGCAAAGAAGTTACTGTACCTTTGGAATAGGGAGCAGGACATAGGCAAAGTATATAAATGCATTCCCTAGAAATATGCTTATTCTTATAAAAAATTATAAATACTGCTTTTCATTTAAGGTTTACTATTGTGCAATAGAACTGGTTAGACACATTTTCATTTTAGCTGGCTATTAATATTACATTTGTAAAAACGGAGTTTGTTATACTTGGCATCAACAAGATCTAATAGTTATTTCTCATCTACCTTGGTTGACTCCTGTGGTTAGAAAAAAATATCTAAAATATTTTCCAGCTTTGCCAATATTCTTGGGTGTCTGAAATTGTTTTAACAAACAAATGTTTCCATGTGTGGGTTTATTCTTTATAAGGATCATGTGATACACCTTGTGGTTTATTAGTGCTATGAAATGCTTACACTATAATTTAAAGAAAATTATTTTCAGATCTTTTACCTGTATCTATTTCTTTGCAGCTCATTATATTCAAGGCAAACTTACTGAAATCAGTGGAACAGGATTTAATCCCTGAAGAGGCTTAAAATACATTTTAGTGAAATTACTTAGTTTTACATAAATATTCCAACAATTTCAGGCAACACTCTCATTCCATTGTTGTGTAATTATACAAATGCACAAGGCCTGTTCTAAACAGCTTGCAAACTCAAAAAAATGAGATGCATGGTAACAAACAAAGAAGCCCTTTACTTATATTCTATTTAAATATTCTGCAAACACGCATACTTGTTACTTTGTCCAGGTGCATCTTCAAATGTACTCTCCCTTGCTGCTGATACAATGTTCCTTACAGAAATATTTGTTTTTAACCTTTCCTACCACATTTCCCCCTCAGGCAGGGGGTTGGATTAGATCAGTGGTTCTCAACCTTTTTTGTACCAGGACCCATTTGTAAATATTGATGGCCAGTCTTGACCCAGTGCCCCTCACTCCTGACCTGCCCCTCCAGGCCCCAGCCCCCCCAAGTGTGTGGGCCAGGGGGTGGGTGTGTGGGGCAGGGATGCCGCAAGCAGCCCCTTGCTGAAACTCTACCAGCCTGAAAAGCAAAAGCCATGGTTTCCCATGTTCTTCTTCTTTAAAGCAAAATCCATTTTTAAAGTTTCTGTGTAACCCTTTTATATACTCTTGCGAACCACTTTTGGGTCACAACCCACAGGTTGAGAAACACTGGACTAGATGACATCTGAGGGTCCCTTACAGCCCTGCTTCTCTATGACTATTTATTTCCCCTCCTACTGCCCCCTTTTTTTACATATTTTTGAGTTTTGTTTCATTTTGTTTGGATATGTAAAAAGAGGCTGTTATTCTTTCTGAAGCAAGCACTGGGTCCCATTCAGTTCCTCACTAGCATCCTGTTCCTACCCTCCTTACTTCCCTTCAGCGTCCAACTCAGTCAACAATTCCAAGGGGAGTATTTTACCTTATTAAGTTAGGATGCCCTGTTGTACAGATGGATGCATCCACACACACACTTTCAATAGGGCAAACCAGAAAGGGGTTCTGTGGGACTGCAAGATGACTACAAACATCACTGCAGTCAACAGAGCCAGGTGTGAATGATGTTTGCTTCTATGAGAGAAAACAAATGACTTCAAGGAGAGAGGGAGCTTTGGGACCCGACTCATTCAAATGGGAGAAGCTGAAAGAAAGAAAAAACAGGCTGATGTGCTTCCTTATTTGCACCTGCACACTTTTATCTGCTCTAGTTTGATCTGCTGCAGACCCCTTCCAGCTAGGTGATGACAGAGATCCTGGTTTTCTCTGAGAAAAAAAATCCCCAATTTTTGGTTAAAAAAAAGGAACCGCAAATCCAGATTTGTTCCATGATCAAAATGAAACACCACCATATAGTCAGGTATCCAGGTTGTACACTACTAGATATGGATACTATTTATGTACACCACTATATATGTTTCTATATATTAACGGTGTTTCATTTTGATCACGGGAAAATGTAGCTTTGGGGTTCCTTTTTTTAAAATACGAAAACTGGGGATTGTTTTTAAATCGGAGAAAACCAGGATCCCTGGTGATGACACGCATCCACCACCTGATAAACAACCTCAGCCAGCAGTTGTCTGCTCTGTGCCGTGGGAGCGGGCAGCAGGGCATCTCCCAGCCGCCCCAAGGCTTTCAGGACCAGGGAGAGAAAGGAGGCGCAGGGCAAAGGCGAGGCTGCACGGAGGGAGACGCCCGGTCCCCAAAGCCGAAGCCCCCCTGGCTGCTCCGGCCAGGCTCGTGGGTGCAGCCCCTCCCGGTGGAGGAGGGGTCCGGGGCAAAGAGGGGAAGGGGGTGCCCCGGGCTGGGCTTACCTTGTACTGGCGGAAGCCGGTCAGCTGCTGGGCACTGATATACTGCACCCGCCACATCGCGCCGCGCCTGCCCGGCCTGGCTCCCCAGCGCCGCTGCCGCCCACCCGGGCCGGGAGGAGCCGGGCGGGGCGGTGACAGGCTCAGACCTGCTCCCAGCTGCTCTGCCCTGCTCAGCAGCGCCCAGCACGGCCGCTCCCTGGGAGTGGGGTGGGAAGAGGCGCCCGGGGCCTTTGGGACAATGACGGGACTCATTAATTTCTGCCGCATCTACGAGACCTAAGCGGAGGGGTCTCCCCCGGGGGCGGGCAGCTCGCTCCGGGACGCACACTGCCGGGCCTAGGTGGCTGCGCTGCTCTGCTGTCAGCCTTCTAGAATCACAGGGCTGCTGCAGTCGGGAGCCGCGAGGGGCTCAGGACACAGGCAGACAAGGTCTTTGGGTGAATCTGGTATCTATTAGTAGACCAGCTTAAATAGTTGGAAAAAAATGTAAACCTGAAAGCTTGCTAAAATTTTCTCCCCCGACTATGTAGGTTGGTTTAGTAAAAGGTATGAGATTCACCCAAAGCTGTTCAAAGGTGATTGATAACTAAAAAGGGATCCTGGTTTTCTCTGATTTAAAAAAAAACAACCCAATTTTTGGTTAAAAAAGTAACCCCAAATCCATGTTTCCATGATTAAAATCAAACTAGATCTAACTATCTAGGTAGATACATAGATAGATATTAGTGGTGTTTGATTTTAATCATGGAAACGTGGATTTGGGGTCACTTTTGGAGTCTAGATAGATAGATAGATAGATATTAGTGGTGTTTCATTTAAATCACAGAAAATGTGGATTTGGGGTTACTTATATATATAGATATATGTAGATATATCTATATTTTAGCAGTGTTTCATTTAAATCACAGAAGACGTGGATTTGGGGGTTACTTTTTGGGATTTGGGGTTCACATGTTTCCATGATTAACATGAAACACCACTAAAATATAGATTTATCTACATTTATCTAGATTTTAGTGGTGTTTCATGTTAATCGTGGAAACGTGGATTTGGGTTTACTTTTTTAACTAAAAATTGGGGATTAATTAACCAGGATCCCTGCTGATAAGTTATGAGGGTTTTCTCCCTCCCAGCTCCATGCAGCCAGATTCATGAAAGCAAGAGGCAAGATTAGACTGGTAATGTATTTTATGGGAAGAGTTATCAAATCCATTCTAGCTGGGATTGGGCTTTTTTTTCCCCTTCACATGATTTTTCCATTCTGAACAATGACTTTGCATAGATTCTGTGTTGTTGTAGGCCAAAGCAAAATACTACCAAATGATTTGTATTTCTTGCATATTCCCTGAATCATCATCACTGCAATTACAGTCCGGCACTAACAAAAACAAAGTACTTCTTTTCTCTATTAAAAGAGGCCTGTTTTTCTCTTTAACTTTCTCAGGAGAAGCCTGTTAAAAAAAGTGTAATCGAAACATTCACAGCTCTCAAAGTGCCTGATCCTGCACCTGTTTCAGGAATAAAGGTTGTAGCTGTGTTGGTCTAAACAGCAAAAGCAGTCAGTGTGGTAGAGATGATATCTCTTATTAAAACAACTAAACAGCTGCAAAAAAATTCTTTACTTACAAGCTTTTGGGCTCATGTGCCCTTCCCCAGGCAAAGGAGAATGCAAAGATTGTAACATTTCTCCTAGAAATGAAACTTCATATTGCACAAGAGAACTGGAGGGTAGTGTAAGTTTTTCTGGCTGGAAAAGTAGATTTTATGCAAATTAGGCTCTGGTAAAAGTTGGAGCAGTTTACTTACCTCAAAGGTGTCTGATGGCAAACAGGATTTTGAATTATGCTTCTTTCTTGTTAAGGTGTTTCATACAGCACAGGAGTACTGGTGATGGAAAGGTCCACCTGGGCAGGGAGGTTCTGTTGTGTTCAGGCTGGTCTGCAAGCATGCAAATTTGGCTCGAAACAAGGTTGGAGCATTTTAGCTGCTAGGTCTCAGGGTGCTGAATTTTACTGATCCTGCACATACATTCTACTATGAACAATCTTCTTAATATAATAACAGGCAGTATAGCTAATTGTGTTTGCAGTATCTGGCCACAAACTCATTTTTATGGTAGGGATTTTGTTTTGTAAAGTGCCACTACCTGACATGCCCTGGCTTTACAAGTAGACATATGACATTGTCATTTAACATTTTTTATTCCCATTCTTTCATAACATCTGATAAAGTGAATCTCAGTTCATGAAAGCTTGTGAGATATAGAAATCTTCTTTGGTTAGTCTATAAGGCACAAATCTACCCTGCCTTCTGCAGGACACATCTCATTAAAGAAAGCACTAGTGATGTAGCAAGTGGGGGCTGTGGGGTGGTGAGTGGGGCAACCACCCAGGGCACTGAAGCAAAGGGGCGCCAACTGCCCTGTCAGGGCAGAGCATGGGACAAAACTATGAGTGGCTCATTTGGGGGGCCACAGGGACAGGGGAAGGCACCTCTCACCACTGTGTGCAGTTCTGGGCAAGCATGGGAGAGCATGTGCCCCCCAGACCTATGCATGGGGCAAGGACAGGCTGACACTGTGGGCTTTGTCACAGACACCAAACTTCCTTGCCATGGTACTGGAAAGCACTTTCAGATACAAGTTTCAAATCAACAGACTCTCAGCTCCTCTATACAAGGTGCTACTGCACAGTCGTTAATGCACATTTATTTAGTATTCGTAATAGCAAGTGCTAAATAAATGCACAGTAACCAGAATTACTGTGCAAGTAGCATGGGCAAACATCTTTTAAGTGACACTACTTCACAGTAGTGTATTAGCACTGTTCTTGGTGTGACACCCTACTGTGCAGTATTTTTTGGCTACTGTGCAGTCAGTGTCTCGTGTAGTCGCATTCTCTGTAACACGCTTCTTATTTTTATAATATAGGTCAAGGAAGGGAATGTATGTGGACTTCTTGGGAATTTAAAGTTATATATCTCCAGGGATTCAGATACTTCTGTGAGCATGGCAGACACTCTAGACATATCTCCATACATTCAGACACTTCCATGAGCAATAAAATGCCATGATATGGCTGCTTGCTGGGGAACTCCCCAGCAAGTGTCCAGATCATGGCATTTCATTGCAAATTGCATTTTTAATTAAAATCATTTTCATGAAAAATGTGAAATCCAGATTTAAACTGGCCCTACTTCTTGGGTTTAGCCTGCCTCTGGTTGTTGTTACTGATACAGCAGCAGGTTTGTTTAACAGATGCTGTGGGGTTTGAATATATTATGCCATGCACCCAAGTCCACAAGCACCCTGCAGACTGGAAATGAATGCTTAAATTGCTCTGGACTCATCTCTCTGCATCTACTCCCAAGCTCTCAGTCTCTCAAAGCAGGCACTGTGGGTATTTAAGTCCTGTTTAAACTCCTAGTTTGCCAATCTGGATCTCCTTGTCCTATATTTTACCTCCTCTGAACCCACTGGTTGCATAATGCAGAATCAGAACTTTTATTGCATCAGAAAAAACTGCTGCTATAATAATCAGGTAATATGGTTGTGTTGGCAGAAGATAATCACTATCGGCGAGCAAAGTGTTAAAAAATGACTTTTGTAAGTTGTGTTTAAGACTGGAACTTCACTTCTAAACAGATATGATCCCCTTTGCTGTGGATACCTGGCAGATGTTAAAGAACTGTTTCCATTGGTCTTTTTAACACAATATTCCCTCTCTGCTTGAACACTGTTATTACCTTAAATGGTGCTCAAGAACAGTATTTGAAAAGTGTCGTAATATCAAGAGGACCTAAATGATTATGCCAAAATAATATGAAATGTCTAATTAAAACTTACCAAAGAAAGGCATTAAAATTTAAGACTGATATCCTTGAAGTGCACTTTTGTGCATAAATATTGCTGTAATTTTTACATGTTGCATGAACTAAATTATTAAAGCAGAGATTTTTGGCTGGTGTAAATTGGTGTAACCCAATTGAAATAATAGAATAACTGAATCATAGAAAATTGGGGTTAGAAGGGAAACAGTCCGGTAAACTGTTCTACTGTTTTACTAACCTCCGAGTGAGAAAGTTTTTCCCAATATCTAGCCTAAATTTCCCTTGCTGAGACTTGGAGACCATTGCTCCTTGTTCTGTTTTCTGCCACCACCGAGAACAGTTTAGCTCAATCCTCTTTGGAACCTTCTTTCAAGTAGTTGAAGGCTGCTATTAAATCCCGCCCCCCAGTATGGAGGTAGACCAGTTTTTGCTTTTGGAGGTTCTGACTCTGTATGTTATCCATTAGTAGACAAAGTGAAGTATTTTCTAGGTTAAGTTTTAGCTTAAACTTCAAACCTCTTCTTTTTTTGTAAAATGTATCTTGTTGAACTCCACAAGACTAGTTGCTTGTATAATTTAGGCAAAAACTGGTCCCAAATGATACCTTATCTATGATAACCTATAAAGGTAGTATTTTGTTTCTTTTTAGCGCTGATAGAAAGAAAAAAAAATTATATGAAAGTGTCAGCCTCCACAAAACAGTGTGTAGAGCCTGATGAAATTGTAGTGATTTTTAGATTATGCTAGGACAGTAGCATTGAAAAGTGCTCTATTTTGGACAAAATTCCCCTCTGCTGGCCAAACACAGAGCAGTACTTACATTAACAGTTGCACTATGACTTTACTAGGGAAAGATTAATATATGAAGAAATGCAATTGCCCTGTAGCCATTTTCAAATACTACTTATGATTTAAACACAAGCAGAAGATAACAGTATTAAAATAATACCTTTCCGCACATATATAAAGATTAATACATTTTGCCTTCCTAAAACCTGACACACTTCTTGTTATACCTGCCATCTCCATAACCCAGGAGTGGGCAAAATGCAGCCCAGGGGCTGGATGTTGCCTGCCAGGTCATTCTATCTGGCGCACAGGGCCCTTAAAAAATTTAGAAAATTAATATTAATCTGCCCTGGGCTGCCTGTCATTTGGCCCTCGATGGTTTGCTGAAACTCAGTAAGTGGCCCACTACCCAAAATAATTGCCCACCCCTGCCATAACCTGTCCCATTCCTGCAGAGCCAACTAACATAAGTTCAAGCAGTTCTCTTTAATGTATTGTGGGGCTGGCATGACACGTGTATTAATCTGTCTTAATTTTCAACATTTAAAAATCTAACCTTCCATGTTGCTCACTCAGAAACCTCAAAAAGTTGATAATCTCTAGAATGTCACAAAGACTGCAGAATTGAATGTTCGTGTGCATCTAGACTGAGTGAATTAGCTGCCTGAGCATCATCTGCAGCATGAAATATGCCTAAACATCAAAATGTCAGTGAAGGACAAATTCTGAATATTCTTCCATTGAAGTTGGTGGGAGGTTGGCAATTCACCCTCTCCCCAAAACATCTGTTTCCAAAGAACTTGAAATATTTTATGGTACTTTATATGAAAGATATACTATTAAATTATTTTGTGTTGTAAAATCATCCACAGTTACCAACTTAAATGTAAATTATTTATATTTAACTAATTTAGGAAAGGTTTAGGGAAGTGCCAATAGCTAATTCTTATATCTTGGAAACATTTAGGAGCTATATTGAAAAAAATTATGAGTAATACCTAAAAATTAATGCCTAAATAAACAACTCTTTTCAGATTTCATAAATTCACTGATTTGAAAACTTAAACTTCCTTATCTTTTAATTAACTTGTATCAAAATAGGAACCTTTCCATTTACAAATTGCAAAGCATTGTTATTTTAGGGGTATCATAGAAAATTAAATGCAATGTTCTTTAAATGCCCCTAGGGATTTTTTTAATAATAGTAGTTAAAATATTTTGTTTCTCTTCTAAGGGTAACACAGTTGAAATATAAATATTAAATATATTTATAATATTCACTATGCAGTTTTATTTTTTCTATTTTGTCTAATAGTCTAGTGCAACGTTTCTCAACCTGTGGGTCATGACTCATGACCCAAAACTGGGTTGCAAGAATATATGAAAGGGTTGCAAACAAACTTTAAAAATAGATTCTCCTTTAAATGATAACAATGTGGGAAACTATGGCTTTTCCATTGCAGGCTGGTAAAATGAGGGGCACTGGGTCAGGGCTAGCCATCAATGTTTACAAACATTGGGTTGGGTTCCTGGTATAAAAAATGTTGAGAACTACTGATTTAGTGTATTCTGCCCTGTGTGGATCAGTTGGCTACCTATATTTATTTTTTAGAAACAATTTAATAAATAAAACGAAGAAAAGTTATTGGCTCGTGTCATCTCTTCTCACAGGAACACTCAAAGGATTCTAGGGGAAGATGCTGCTCCCCTGAGACCTTTGGGAGGAGATGATGTGTAGAAAGGCAATCCAGACTTTTTGGGGAATCTCTACAGAGAAAGAAAGAGACTGTGCTCTACCACTCAGGTTCATTCTTGGGCCCTGCTTTCTTCCTCTAGCCAGCTTGGCTTCCAGTTCCACACTGGACTTCTTTGCCACTTGGAAGTCTTCTTACAGAAGGATGGCCTTGGCTGTGATTTGAAACAGAAACATTTTTTCTCTGCTTGAGTTCTGGCTGCTGTAGGGTACAGCTTCAAATACTGTGTTTTGTCATGTATCAAAGTGGCTCAGTGCAATGATAGGCAACGAAGCATTTTTCCTTCCAACTGTTTTAGTTGGTGGAACAAAAGACATTGGATTCACAAGAACCTTGCCTGCTTCTGGTGGCAGGCAATCAGGACTCGTGGTAGAGATGATCTCTCTTATTAAACCAACCAGATTTTTGCAAAACCTGGATGTGATGATAGGACACTCTAATTGATTGGAAAATTAGAAAGGCCAGTGACCGCACAACCATGAGAGCACACTTTGGGACAAGTCAGTCAGCAACAGGCAAAACGTACTTTGCAGGACCATCAAGCCCTCCTGCCTGCTACCACTACAGCACTCGCACTACCGCTACAGCCGGAGTGATGAATCACTGAAGACCCCGCCCATCGCTCCCCCCCTAAGAATTGACTGGGGCAGCCTCTGGCGCATGCGCACAAGCTGGTAGGGAAGTACAGCTCGTTCTTCCTCCGCCCCCGCCACGGGGCAAGAAGCTGGGAAGGGGAACGCCTCCTCTCTGTGACGTCACTCCCGTTCCGCTTCGCCTGCCCAATCAGCAGCCGCGTTTGCCGCGGCGCCAAGCTGGAATGGAGTGGGCGTAGCGAAGCGCGCGGGGAAGGGAGCAGATCTCGCCGTTGGCCGAGGAGGGAATACGGGTTGATTGGAGGCTCCCCGCGCCCACCCCTCCCCGCGGACTCTCGTGCCACGTGACGCGGCTGACGGGTGCCTTCGGAGGGGGAGATGCCCCGCAGGAAGGTACTACTGCGCGGGGGGCAAGGGGGGGCCCCGGGGGCGCATGTGCGTTCGCTTGGGCGTCTTGTGTGCTCTGCAGGTAGAGCCGAGCGGGCTGCTGACGTGAGAGACCCTTCATGACGCCACTCGGGAGAGCCCACCTCGCCCCTCCCTTCCCCGCCTCAGCCCCATAGGGGCCTGTCCAGAGTTGTGTCTCCCTCCCTCCTGTGTCCACTCGAGCCCCTGATGATGTAATAATGAGCCCAGTAACGCAAGCAACCGGTTGTTGGACTCTGGTTCCTTTTTTTAGAGGAGGCAGGGTCCAGCCCTCCGGCCTTGGCTGGAAACCAGAGTTTGGTGGATGGCGGTGGTGCAGGTGCTCACGCTTAGGCCTGGCTACATGTTACATAGATCACGCTATCAGCTGTGGTTCAGTGTGCAATATATGGAGACCATCCCCTGGTGTGAAGTCATCCTTGTGCTGTAAAAATAGACCCTGGCTGTAAAAAGGGCCGACATTGCTGTTGCAAGATGTGTGACCGTTCTGGAGCTGGTTTCAATCTCACTTCTGTTGAATGTGAGGCAGGGCCCTGGTGGGGGAATTTTTGTCTTTGAAGGGTCATTCTTCCTCTCCACCTCCTTTGGGGACTTGTCGAGCTTCTAGGGGTAGGCCCAGGTCTGTATTAAGGACCAGATATTATTGTGTTTGCCCTAATCCAAGGTAATTTTGCATGTAAGGCAGCCTGCCACCAATAACTGGATTCTATACATGGGAACTTATAAATGTGTTTTAATTTTCCATATATAGAATCTAGTTGTTGGAGGGTTGTTTCAAATTGAATGATCATGACTTCCCCACTTTTCCCCCTCATGTGGGGTAAGCAGCAGTGAGGGGTGAAGGGCCAGACCAATGCTTCTTACCCCTGCCCTTGTCCTTCCATGTCTGTGCCCTCTGCCCCCTTGTGTCTGATTCCTTCCAACATGCCCCCTCCTTGCCCCACCCCCATCACCTCTTGCCTGCCTTGCCAGGTGCCTGGTCCTTCATCCCACCCCACTGCATACCCCACTCCCCCTTGCTGCTTATCTTCCACAACGGTACCCACTCTGGCTCTGGGGCAGTCAGTAGTGGTAGCCCTGGTCCCAGCCCAGCCTAGCCTGGCAGTGGCAGCTCCAGGCCTGACTGGGTCAGGGTTGCAGCTGGAGCTGAGGGAGGGGTTAGGGGAATAGGCTGCCATCTCCTCTGTGCTCTCTGCAAGCTGCATACCACAGATCTCCCATTCACTCACTGCACAGTCTCCTCTGTTTGCCCCCCACCATGCAATCTCCCTTGTGCTTCCCCACTGTAAGTCCTCTCCCCCACCGTATGAGAGACCCAGCCAGCTGCAGGCAGTGGCTCAGCTCCAGCTCTATCAAAGCCAGAGCTTCAGGCTGGTACTCGGGTCTAAAGTGAGTATGTTTGTTTGGGGGGGAGGGAATATTGTCTTGGATGTGAGTAATTGTGGTATTTTGTATGTGTTCTGCAAAGATTATTTAATCCTTGTATCCTTTTTTATTCTTTTCCATCATGTCTTTAAAAGATTGCATTGTCAGCTAAAATCCTGATGCTTAAATAACACTAAAGATCTGTTTTTCTTGTCTATGAATTAGGCATAGTTCTGCACAGATTTAACCTGAGTCTCACTGACTTCAGTGAAGCTCCTCAGACCATGAAATCAAGCATGTGTGTAACTTTTTACAGCATTCAAGGAATCTTAACTTAGGAGAAATTGTTTTTCAACTTCATTTAGATTAGAAGCAAGAGGGGCTAGCATTTGGCTGTATTTCAGAAAAATGGCACCTAAAGCTTATTTCAGTAAGGAAAACTGAGGCAATAAAGACACTGGGGGATCTCAGAGGTGAGTGAGAAAATTATGAGTTTACCAAACTTTTGATAATTCTAACTGTGCTGTGCCTCTGGGTAGTAACCCGTGTGTAAAAGGTGGTGAAGATATTAGGGCTGTGTGAAGCTTCAGTCTCTGATTCGATTGGGCAGAGATTTGGCCTGATTCAGTGAATCTACAAATCCGAATTGAATCAAGAGACCCTTTAATCTCTCCAGATTGAATCAGAACCCTCCAAATTGATTTGGAAAGATTCGATGATTCAAACAGACACAGCTTTAAATGTTTTTTCTGTATGCTTCATGGTACCAGAGCTGTATTTTTACAGCTCGTGAATACTGAGATGGTGGGGCAGATGGAGCATCCCATAGGTGCGTGGGAGGGTCCTGAGCGCATTCAACAGCAGACCCAGAAGTGGACCGGAAGAACTTCTGGGTCTGCTGAGGGGCTCCCCCACACCCCCTGACTCGGTGGCTAGTGCCTTCTGGGTCTGGGAGCATGGGCTTCCAGTGTGCTCGGCAGCAGACCCGGTAGTGGACCGGAAGAACTTCCAGTCCACTTCTGGGTTTGCTGCTAAGCACGTGGGGGGGCCCCCCGCACTTCTGTGGGGCAGATGGAGTGTCCCACCATTGCAGCGTTCATGAGTCATGCCTGGTACCTCAAGGTATGTAGAAAAAACATTTAAAGCTGTGTCTATGGCTGAATCACTGATACTTCAAATCAGCATCAAATCTTTGGATTCGGCTGAATTGAATCGAGACAGTGATCTGAATCAATTAATTGAATCACTGTCCCTGATTAGCACCAAATCTGAATCCGAATTGAATATGGCCCATTTTGCATATCCCTAGAAGATATTGCCTCAAACAGGAATTAAAATTATTCAATTCTGTCTGCTTTGGCCAAGGAATGCATAGAAAATGAAGAAGGATTTTGTCAGAACTGTGTTATTGTAAGGCTAAATTATTCCTGTTCTACTTTTCTCTTTGAGTGATATGGTTAATGGTTCATCAGGTGTGAAGGGACACAACCATTGGAGTTGAGGAAATGAGTGCAGAAATTGTAAGAAAAATATTGGTAAGATGAATTTAACTGCAAAGGTGAAAGCTATTCTTTAAAACACTTGCAAGTATAACATGTGATGGAAGGACCCAGTATGATAATACTAGTGCTTACTGATGAGTCTGAGTTGTGCTACCTCTTTTGAAATTGTAGTCAAGGCAGGTCCCTTACTTGATGAGTTCATATGTTAAGTCAGATGAATACCCCTTCATTTGGGTGCTCATTAGGGGAGGGCATGGTTAGAGAGAGCTGATGGGGAAATTATATGGAAAACTAGGCAAAAGGAAGAGGATTCTTGACTAAAGATAAATTAGAAGGTGGTTGGCGCATAAGAGGAAAGAAGCTGCTTTCAGGGGTGCAGACAAATTACGTTTGTTGCATGATCGGCCCCCTGAAAGCACTTACCGTGACACACATGCATGGCAGCAGAGTACTTTTAAAGCAGCCGATCACATGACAAATTAACCTTTGTCAAATGAGGGTTCAGATGAAAGAACTCCACTTTGCAGAGTTTTAGGGAACTTACGCTCCCTAGGATTAATTTGTGGTGCGACTGGGGCTATCTGGAGTAAGGACAGGTGGAGGTTTGCCACTTGAGCTCCTGAGGTTAGCTTCCTGAGTTGCTAGGGGGTGGGTAGATTGGAGGCCTCTGTCTCATGGGCCATTCTCAGCCCTGGCCGCTTCAGCTTAGGCTGGGCAAACCCCAGCTGGCAGCTCACTTCCACTCCTCTCCACTCCATCTTCCTGGAGACGGCCATAGACAGACAGCCGCAAAGCACTGAGGAGGAGGGGTTGGCAGAGCTGGGGGAGAGATGGCTCTTCAGCTGCAGGCAGGCTCAGTTTCTCCCCCCTGCCATCCTACCAACCCAATAGGTTGGGTATGGGGTGCTCTTACTTATGGCGCCTTGTCAGTGCCCTAGGATTAGGAAAGCAGCTGCATTAATTTTGAATAGAGCTGTAGACTATATTTAGAATATACCAGAACAAGAACATATCATAAGCATTTAAGATGAAACCTATGGTCAAATTTGAAGAAAGAGTTGATCCTTTATTAATAGTTGATGAGTTTCTGAAAAGGACATATTCCTTTATCTTTTTGTTATTGTGCTTGTGTTATATAACCAAGGGAAAATAGTAATGCATGCATTATGGCTTCTATACAAGGGTTGTTTTTTTTCCCCTCTCCCTCTCTCACATTAGGGATCTCATCTAGATCTGGGTATTTCAAATTGGTTAAGGTGGCTGTAAGAAGCAGTGGACTATATCTAGTTTTTATGAAATACTGGCCAGTTGCCCGTCAAGAATGATGGCGAACACATGAGTTTGCACATGGTGGCTACCACCTCCACCCAGTGTCCTGCACTGCTTCACATTTGGCCGCATGCCAACTCCCCCCCCCTTTGCATCTGGCCCTAGCTGCAGCCCCCCTAGCCCTGTGCACCACCCTCTCCCCGCCCTCCTGGCCACCTGGCACCACACCTCTGGAAGAGCACTGGGCTTTTCCTGGAGATGACCTGGGGCAGGGCACGGGTCCCTGCGCTCTGTCCCTTCCAGTGCAGCTGATGCTGGCCCTGCTCTGGCCTCTGGCTCCAGCCCCCTCTGAGTGGTGTGGGAAACATCCAGGGCTGTTGCGGGGCTGGGGATCTGTGGTTTTGCAGGGGCCTTCAGTGCTGGGCAATGGCCCTGGGTGCGGAAGAAGGAGTGACCACATGGGTGCGGAAGAAGGGACAGCCATATGGGTGCAGTGGGCCTCAATCCCGACTCTGCTTTGCTCCTCTCCCTCCTGATCCCTGTCTGTTCCCAGCTGCACTCCCATCTCCATCCTGCAGACTTTCCTGCTGGTGGGGGCTGCACATGTTTAGGCTCTCCAAATTTTTTTTCCCACCCTCTGCCTATGGCCCTGCCCCCCGGCCCTTCTTTCTGGTCCTACTCCAACCCTCTCCCTGCCGTTCCATGTCTGCCTGGCCCTTGTCCGTCTGCCTCTCCTCCCTCCCTGTCAACTGGGGGGCAGCCCTGCTGCTTAGGTGGCCGGGGTGTGTTCCCCACTGCTAAACATCCCCAGCAGCAGTTCAAACTTAGGCCCACAAAGCTTAGGCCTCTCAGCCAATCGGCCCTCTCAGCAGCGCATACACATTTGGCCCGGAGCGTTATGGACAGACAGACAGAAAGACCGACCACGGCTTTTATTATATTAGAACTTAGCCCTCTGTAAACATTTAGCAGCTACAAATTTGGTACTGTTTTTAGTATAATAAGCCTCCTTATAGACTGCAGGTGAAGAGAAAAGACAGTTTAATTAAGCTTAGGCTAAATCTCTAGTAGGTATAAAAACTGAGCTAGAAATCCCACCTACAAAACTGGAACTGTTGCAAACTGAAAAAAGAATGTAATTCTGTCATCTGATAATGATCTCAACTCTGTGGTGAGTTGAGTTTACATTTCTCCTGCTACTTTGCATTTCCAATGGCTCAGCGATATACTTTTGAGACATGTTGACAGCATGGTCACTCTACTGAGGTTTATAAAATTGAGGTTTCTACAATTTTAGGCTTCAGTGCTGTATTGTGATACATAGACACATTACCAAAATAGGGAGCCCTACTATTTTTGGTAGCACTCTCTCTGTAGGGGAGCAGTTGTGTATTCCCACATCGTACATTGACAAATTAGGTTAAAAGTACCCAATCTCTTCATAGCATTGGTTGCATGACTTGTCCTTGCAGGTAGCCCATCAATTTCACTGGGACTGTGTGCATGAGTAAGTGTTTGCAGGATCAGTGCTTGAGTATGACAAATGGAAAACAAGGTTGGGATGGTATTCTTTTGAAGAGTTTAGTTTATAAATGGCAGAGCTCATTAGTTTCAATAATTAAAAACCATATGTGGCTCTGCTACCGGCAAGTATCCTCCACCCCAGGTTGGGGCTTCATATACTTCCAGTTACTTTGGCTGTCATACTACACACAGGCCCAAGTCGCTTGGGGTTTGGATGCTCCCACGTTTTGCTTGCTCTCGGACGTATGGCTGCAGGAGCAAGCTAGGAAGGAGTCTTCCATTTCCATAATGTCAGCATAAGGTCCTCCCAGGGGAAGATAACTATGAGGCTCTCATAGGAGTCCTGTCCATAAGCTGACAGGGGTGCACCCTCTGCTACGTGGTGCCATTTTAATTGCATTTCTGGCTCAGCTGTCAGACCTGTGCAGCAACTACACTTGATCTTAGCCCACAAAAGGCTGAGATTTTAATCCTTTGCAAACATCAGGGCTACATAAGAGAGAGATACTAAAAACGGGGATACATAAGAGAGGTTGTGGGACTGAGTCTGGGTGAGTGGGGAAAGCCCCACTTCCCCTGCTCACCCGGACCTGTCCCCAGAGATCCCAGGACTGAGTCCTGGCCTCTCCATGTGCAGGTTTGGGTAAGCAGGGAAAGCCCCATTTTCCTTGCTTACTCAAAGCTGCCTCTGCAGATCACGTAGTCCTTTGTCCCGTACCACCAATGTGTTTCGTCCTAAGTAGTGGAACAATTCTGCCACACCACATCATGGCAGAACTAATCTGTTTCACTCGGTGATGTCTTGGGACCTACTCAAATCAAGGAGGCAGGCAGCCAATTTCACAGGTAGATCGCAAGTCTGGCCACCATTTTGTGGGGTTTATAGCCACACTTTTGATGGGAGGATTTGGCACGAGCACTGTTCTTCAAAATTAGGCAGTAGTTTTTGACAGTGGCAGCTGGAGAATTCCTTATTTAAGGCTGTAAAATAATTTTCTCTGTGTTTTACCCATATGAATTTTTTGACATATCTGAAACATATCCATTACATTCTGGATGTTTTAATTCTGTTGACTGACTACCTTACTTGATTGGAAATGAACCCAGTTTAGTGGCTGAAGAATTAGGTTCTGAGTGGATTTACATTTTTATGATTCCAGTACAAACAATGGCAGTACTACCTTTGATTTCAGTGGAAGAAAAGTTCTGAGACAAAAATTTATTACTTCGCTGGATGGAAGGCAACAGAAATTTTTCTGCTGAAGTAAGCCATCAAATATAAACACCCCACTTATTTTTGTGTAATTTATTGGCCAGCTTTTGTCTTCAGAAGTTCTATATAACGTACTGATTCTTTTTTTAACATGATTTTTTGAGCTGTAATAAAATTTGATTTTATGAGAAACATTAAGTCTATATAATTTAGCTCCCTTGTGCCGGATTTAGTGACTTTTAACACCAGATATTCTGTTTCCAGGCACTTCATACATAACATTTGTGACTTACACAAGAAGTTATTGATGTGTCCAGTTTTCATTTGACTGAAAAATAATTGCAATAAAATTGATCTTGTGATTGAAAAAAATAAAAGAATTCACTGTCGCCACTAATTTTTCTGGGAACAATGTGTTCTACCAAGGATTAGTTTTGTTAAAAATATTTTTCGGTGGAGGGTAATGATGAGGAATGGAATTTTTTAAAACAACATTTTTATACTTTGCTTTTACTGCTTTAATATATGAATCAGACTGATGGGGGGTAGGGAGCAAACAGTCCCTAAAACTTTCTAGTCCCATGGGCCATCTGAGTGAATCCCTGCCACAGAAGTAGAAGGTCTTAGGAAACCTGCTCTGGGGTAGAACCTAGGTACAGACATTTAAGAAATCAATCTAAAGTCTTACTATTTAGAATAACGGGAAAAGCCACAGTCAGTTTTTATTGAATAATTAATTCATTTCTAATCCCTCCAAATGATCAAGAGGATGTTTGCATGGTTGTTATACAGTGCCCAGTTGCTGTGAGTTGCCTTTGGGCTGTGGAATAGGCACAAAGTTATAGTACCCTGCGTTTCTCCTTCTGGGGAACCGTGAGCCAGCTGAGCTTCTTGAGACTGCAGCTGAAATTTTGGAAGTCCTTGGATAAACTGAATGCAGGCAGGAGCATTCCTTCCTGCTGCAGCTGTCTTCCTGTCTGACCCTGCATACATCTTATGGAAACAGGTGCATGTAGGATAATCCTACCTGGTGGCAGTGGCAGCATGGAAGAAAACTTAATGCAGGCAGGGACACCGCTTCCTGCCACAGCCACTTCATGGTCCAGCCCCGCACGCACCTCCAGAGGCTTGCAAGGTTGGACTGGGAAGTCGCTGTGGCAGGAGGCAGTGTCCTTGCCTGCATTGTTTTCTTCTACGCTGCTACCAGGTGGGACTACTCCACATGCACCTGCTTCCATAAGATATATGAAAGGGCACCCTGTGCCCTCCTGGGGTGCAAGCAGCCCCATAAGCCGCAGCTCTGTCCTGTGCCTTGGCCCACTCTGGGTGGGCAATGCTTGCCCCTGCCCTCTCCCTTGCCACAGGGGGTATTGATTTGCCCCCCTTTCACACCCCTTCCCTCCTCTTCCATCATAATGGACTTCCCAGCTGCATGCAGTTCTCCACACTGCTGGGCTGTGCTCTTCGCTGCTCGAGTACTGTGCTGTGGCTGCGCGCATGCATAAGCATTTATTGACCTCATTGGGCTGATTTCCAGTGCACTCAATTTTCTTCATATCAGTCCTGATCTGATTTTGGACCAATGTATCGGTGCACTCTAGCATTAGTTTATTGTTATGCCATAGCAGACACTCTAGCTGCACCTTTGGGAGCTGCCAGGATTTTAACTTGCCTGGCTCTGGTGAACACCATCATAAGTTTGGGCTCAGATTTTCACTTTTAACATAACTAGCATGCAACATGTCACTTGAGGCACAATACTTAGGGCAAGGCTGGGCAAAGATCCGACCTGCCAAGGGATTTTATGTGGCCTACAGTAGGTCCCTTACCTGTGTCGTGTGTGACTGGCCCTGCTGCACCTAGGCACATGGTGGGGCAGGAGTGGCATGGCAGCCAGACTTGGCTTCCCAGCAAGTCCCTGCAGCCTACCAGGCTGCCATTTCCAGTGTCTTCACCGCTGTTGCACAGGCACCCTGGCCCTTCTATCCTGCACTCACTGCCAGGGGCTCTGGGTGGAGTGAGCAGGTGGGTGGAGTCTCCAATGGGGACCAGCCCAGGACCCCTGTGGTGTGGACATGCGTGGCAGAGCAGATGGAATGGGACTGCAGGTGAGTAAGTAGTGGCAGCTGGGAACAGGATGGGCAGTCAGGGCTGAGGCTGCAATCATGGGACGTTGACAGTATGGGTCCAGGGTCCTGGCCAGAACTGTGATCTATTCCCTTCATGTCCCATCGCAGGGATGTGCAGGGAATGTATCGCGGGCCTGCACCAGCCCCTGGCTCCGTGCTGCCACCGCCCCGCGATTCTGGTCCTGACCCTGTGGTATTACTGCCCTGCGATCCTGGCCCTGCCCAGCCCTGTCCCATCTGCCCAGCCCAGTGTGCCCTGAGTGTAGGAGTTCTATTGTGGTCTCCATGGAGACCCTGCCAGCCCAATCTGTCCTGCACCCCCAGGAGTAGGTGCAGGGCAAATGGGTTGGGGTGCCTAGGCAGCAGGGCCAGTGCCAGTGGTGGCAGTGGACAGGGGTTCCCCCCTGCCCCCCTCTCTGCTGTGCTAGGCTGGGTCAGCATCACCCCTTTCCAGGCTCATAACTCACCCTAAACTCCTTAAGTGGCCTTTCAACTCAAATAATTGCACACCCCTGACTTAAGGGCTCATTTACATCTAAAAGTGAGAAAAATTAGTTTAGTTGGTGTATCAAGACACAAAGTTGCATCTTTCTTATATTGTTATAAAACTATTTATAGTGGAGAATGAGCAGATGAAAGAATTATACTGCTTTAAAAAGTTGGGCTTTCCCAAAGTCCTACTAAATCTATTTCACGTCTCTTTTCTGTTCTTCCATAAACAGAAGCGAGGTTGCCATGATTTACTACCCATTTCTTTTACAGGTAAATCATTACCTAGTTGGACCTCCTGAGGGATAGGCATGAGCACATAGAAACAATTGCAACAGATTAATTGCAAGCTTTAAAACTCCGCCTGAAAGAAGCCATGCTGTCAGTTTAGTTTGAGACGTTACCTAGCGTAACCATTCAAAATCCCCCAGCAATGAAGATTTTATACAGTATCTTTCATAGGTCTATGACAAACATTTGGAAGACTTTTTTTTTTCCCCCTTTTGTTCCTTCTCTTGCAAGATGATGGTAACAAAATGGCTATTTCTTTTTATGATGGAAGTAAATTAAAACTTTTTCCAATAGGTTAATTGGAGGAGGACCCAGAATAACAGCTTGTTGATGTTACCCTTGCTTACACAGGTAGTATTATAGGTTTAGATGCTGTGCATCTTCTGATGACTCAGTATTGGATATTGAACAGGAGAATGGGTCACTGAGGGCACGTCTACACATGCACTTTGATGTGCAGTAGCCTATTTTACTGTGCATTGAAGCATCATGTAAAAACTAGTGCAATTATGCTAATGCACAGTAAAATAGGATACTGTGCTTTAAGCGTCACTAAAAATGTGCATTCATTACTGTGCATTAAAGCAGCCTAATGCACATTTGTTTAGTACCTCACATTGGTGGTGCTAAATTTAATGTGCATTGGGAAAAGTGCTTTAATGCACATGTAGGCGCGCCTGGTGAGATTTCTTATGTGAGCTTTGCATGTGGAGGATGAAGAGCACTCTGTAATTGCTGGGAGAGCTGCTAAATTAATTATTTAAGTCATCTTGATGTGATCATTTGAATCCTTTGATTTAAAACAGTAGTTGGTCTGCTTAATACAACATCTAAGTGCTCTGAACTCTGCTATACCAGAACACATTCAGGTGGTGGACGCACTACATGCAGCTAGTTGTAAGGCAAAGAAAATCATGTTTATTGTTCATGCTGTGATTTGGGAAAGTGCTTGCAACGTTTTTGGACAGCGGGTCAAAATGACCCAGCTCAGGTCTGATGCAGGCCAGCACTTTGATGTGGCTGCTACCACCATCTTTGCTTTTCCCACCTGCTGTGGTACAAGTGAAGCCCCCCTGCCACCACATGCCACCAAGGCCCCCCCAGCTCTGGACCAGATCCAGTGGCTTTGTTGGCTGGATTGGCCTTAGGTTGCTGACCCCTGCTCTAATACCAGGCTTATAGGCACGATAAGGGTAGGGTGGATAACTATACATGAATAAAGGAAAAACGTACTGAAGCTGCAAAAGAGCTTTCTGATACAGCAATATACTATAAAATTGGAAACTTTTTCTATAAATGTGACATGAAGAATTAATTCTGATTTTTAATTGAGTGTACAGTATAATCCCTGGAATCAGCAAAGCTGCTTGAAAATGCTTGTGCCATTTAGGAGAGCATATGTATAACTTAAAGTCCAGAGGAATGTAAATTGCTTAAAAGTAAGCATAAAAAAAAGACATTGTAACAAACTTAACGGAAGCCAAAAAATTGAGTTGTAATGCAGCCTGGAGGTAGGAGAGCAAGGTGGGAAGTTCATGCCACCAATTAACCATCTATAACTTGTGTGAAATTTTAAAATTCGCTTCATGTGTCACAGAATCTGTTCCTTGCATTAAAGTTCTCAAGTGTTAGTACTGTTTGTTTCACATCTAGCATTGAACACTTATTGGCATAATACCTTCATATACTAATGTACAAATCAACATAACTATAAAGATTTTTCTATCAAACCATTTTAATGAACAGTTTGGTCCATATCTCACTGGTGGCACAAAGTGAAAAATGCTTTATGTAGGTTAATACATTTTTTTTAAATGTAGGAAGGGATTGCTATAGAGTATGGACAAAAAAGCTGTTACAAAGAGGCAGTGGGGTTGGGCTTTAGTTTGTCAGCTTCTCTGTGGTAAACAATGTCATGCACAGTCCTGCCTCATGCTAAGGAGAAGCTAAAATGTAGAGCTTAGGCCTCGGTGCTGAGTTATTTCAAGCTAAATTGCCACAGTTTATCCTTAGCTTACCTTTGGAAGGTGATATATGGTAAAACCATGCCGTTTTACCCCAGGGTAAATTGTTGGACTGTGCCATATGGCTATTTAGTCTGGGAGTGGCCAACCTATGGTGCAGGTGGCACGGATAGTCTCCGTGTATAGCATGTAGCATATTGACAGAAAGCAGAGCATCAGATCAGGCAGGGACTGCAGGACAGGAAGCAGAAAGCGGAGCAGCAGTCTGGTCAGGGAATCCAGGGCAGGTAACAGAAAGCTAAGCGGCAGATCAGGTAAGGGAAAAGTATTGGAGTGGCACTCCAGGAGGATGCAGGCTAATTTGAGGCAAACTGCCAAAAAGTTTGCCCCGCACTGATTGTGCTCCTGTGTAATATAGAATTTATTTTGATAGTTTGTCCAAATAGCAGAAATTCCAAGTTTTTAAAGTATTGAAATCACAATAGCCATATGCATGATATGGATTTAACAGCACTTAACATAACAATATATATTCACAATATTTTAATAGGTTTATGATTTTCATGACAGAGGAAGCGAGTTCGGACTACTGAACATACCCCCTTCCCAGATGAGACACCTCTGGAGTTTAGAAAAGCAAATGTCAGGACAAAAGTGGCTACTTCTTCCATTTCCAGTGCTTGGCTCAGATGTGGTGATGGATTTCAGAGCACTTCCATGCTGCAGGTAAGGTCCTGGTTTACTTATGGTGCAAGTCAGAGGTGCAGACTGATGGTCATGGGGCTTTCCATCCAATTTAGCTTTTATGGACAATCCAGAAATAACAAGACTTCTGTTTATAACAAACCTGTAACAGATCACTGGGCTTTCATAGTTTCATAGTTTCATAGTTTCATAGTTTCATAGTTTCATAGT
>JAGPOW010000261.1:71546778-71562837 GCA_030014935.1 Caiman crocodilus | reverse complement strand
TCTTCCCCATACTTCTCGCATTCGTGTAGAGGCAATTGAGACCTCCAACGGTTGTGCCCACTGACCCCCTAGCCTCTACAATGCCCCGGCCCCCATCAGCTTTGTAACTACTCTTTCAAAATGTCTGTCAGTTGGAATGTTTAAGCCATTATTTCATCATATTTTCTTGTATCCTCAAAAATAAAAAAGCATGTTTGATGATTTTAAAATTTCTAAGAGTTAAGTGAAAAGCATATTGTTGAAATGACAAGGTGGGTAAGTATGGAAAAATGCAGCTGTTTGTGAATTGTTTGTACAGGCTGTCCTCCCACTTATGGCAAGTTATGTTCTTGGAAAAGGCACTGTAAGTTGAAACAATGCAAGTTGAATCTGATTTTCCCATAGAAACAATGTTATAATAGGGGGTTACATTCCCAACCAAAGGGTCTGATGCCCAGCTTTTTATAGAAATGACCATAAACACCATATTTAAATAGTTTATTTAATCAACTATAAATGATACACACAGTACAAAACTTTCTAAAGTGTACTGTATATAAATCAGTTAAACAGCAATACAGTAACTAATCGCATAAAATTGTCTTTAATCAGAAGGTGAAGGAACACCTTCATCAGGGTCATGGAATTCAGAAGGGCTTCTTTGGGGAAATTTTTGGGGAGGCTTAGGGCCACTTGACGGCTTTTTGAGAAACTGATCCAGGCTTGTTTGTTTTGCTGCCCTCTTTTTCTCATTGTAAATTTCCCTGTAGTGCCGTAAGTGTGAGGATCCATCACTGTAAGTAATAACATGGGTGTAAATAGTGGAGCGTTACAAGTATGAATCATCGCAAGTCAAAACGCTGTAAGTGGAGGACTGCCTATATAATATTCTCTGTGCATGTGATGGTATTTCATTTTCATTTTTGATGTATTTTCATTTTTGATGTATAACACCTATGGTCTGGAGAGAGCCCAGAGTAGCTCTAAGTTTATATTTAGAGAAAATATGAGTAGAATAAGATTTTTGGGATGCAATACAGTAGATGTTTAAAAGTGTACAGTAACACTCTAGTATTGGCTCTGGATTTAGGACCCAAATGTTTTGTTTGGTGGAGACCCAACGCTCAGACTCACCACAACATTTCCATTCAATAATAGGCAAATTTATTGATACACAGTGATAGGAAATACAAGCAATGCAGGCAAAGCAAGTACAACATGCATTACCCAAATTTCCCAGTGCCCAGAATATGTACAAAGTGAGCAATCTGTCCAGTTGGTACATTTCCACCTTGAGGTTCTTTGCTTGAGCATCCAGTGTCAGCAACCTTGGAGGTTGGGGCTGATGCCAACTGTCTCCCTGCTCTTTTGAAAACTCTTCCTTTTATATTCTTTCTTCTCCTGATGACTCTTCATCCCTGGGCATCTTCAGTTGGTCTTATGGTTGTCACGCATCCTGTGTTGTCAGCCAAAATTCCATTTTCATAAACCTATCTCATGCCTACATCCTATTTTGGGGTTTTCTTGGTGTTCTAATTTGGTCTGTTCCCCCAAAACTGGAAACTGGAAGGTTTTTTGCAAGCCCTGGAGCCAGGCTGATTTCTATTATGAAAATAAAATGTAGATGTTTTCAATTACATACAGCTGTTAGCTGCAGACACCTTGTCTTCCCAAAAGGCTGAGAGAACCAGGCTTTTAGAAATCAATTAACTCTTGCTGCTATAAGCTTTCGTCTAATGCATATATATTACCCATGATCTAATTCCCAAAAGCAAACCTCTAAATATCATTTTTAGTCGTCATCTAGAGATGAAGAATATCATATCTCGTTGAAACTAGATGAAATTTTATGTAGAGAAAATGAATTTTTCATAATAGGAGATTGTTCTGTATTTCAAATACATTTGAGACTCGCCTCAGGCTTATGTCTTATCCACATTTGGCATCTGGACCTCACCTCTGCCACTGTACCTGGAAATTGACTTAAGTCTAATTGATATAAAAATGCTACTAACTGTAGTATCAACTCTATGGCTTGTATCACATGGCTGTTCACTGGAAGTTTCCTGTCCAAATACTAATCAACCCCATACTGGCAAGGCTTGTGAAATGTGATGACACTAACAGCAAGCTCCTTTCCCTCCCTTTTTAAATACGAACAAGGATAGCATCATCTATTTTCTTGTCTCTATCTTTTATAATTTGAATTTTGATGCCCATTTTTCTTCCCTCTGCCAGGTGAGATGAAATGTCATTTCTTGAGGCAGGAAGAGTTTCTAACTCAAAGGAAAAAAATAAGCAGTTTTTCAGTAGGCATTTTGAGGGAGTGTGGGGGGAGAGCGAAGGGGACTTCTTCACAATTGGTAATCTTCCTTGTTATTTCATGATCATTGAGCTAGCATGCTGATGTGAGTGACTCAACACAATAGTACTGAGCTATAAGCACAGTATTTTATGTTGAATGATTAAGAAAAATAATTAATTCAGCACATTATTTTATCATACAGACTACAGAATGTACTGAAAAGAAGTCAAGGATTAATAAGCATCTTGGGTCACTGCTTACCTCTTCTGAAGACACACTTGGTGAGCTATGTTTTTTCTTACTTATTAATTGTGTTGTATACTATTAAAATAGTTACTTAGCATTTCAGAATGGCTAGTAAAGGTGAAACTTCAGTTAAAATGTTGCTGGTAATGACCTGAGTGGCAATTTGGCCATGTGTCCATGGGTAACAACTTGTTGTATGAAATGAATTGGAATCTTTAATTCTCTGATAAGTGGTTGGGATCTCAAAGGGTGATACTCCTGCAGTGTAATGCATCATACCGCTTTGTTGGAGGTCTTACACACCTTGGTGGAAGAGTATCACCAATGAAACCACTAACATCACCACTGCCTTTGGAAATCTACTCTTTAATTACTGCCATGCCTCAGTACTACCTGCCTTGTGAGGTCTAACAAGATCCATGTTCTTATGGTAGAGTTTACTCTTAAATGTTGTGTTTGTGAACTCTTTTAGTCAACATTGTCCATCTATGTATACCAGCCTTGCCAGCGTTTGTCCTCTGGTGTGATAACTTCTTTCTCATTCGGTTGCACAAGCTGATTGCAGTAGAAGCTTCCATTGCTGTAAACTTCCTCCACTCTTGTTTGCAGGAATGAGAAAGCCACCATGATTTTTACAGGCCCTCTTCTCGTGCATCAGTTTTATCCATCTGCACCCCATCCATCAGACTGGAGGGCAGCTACTTAAACTTTTTGTATCCTCACATTGCTCAAAACCTGGGATTCTTCTATTGGTTCCCCCCCAAGTAAAACAATGTGAAATAAGGGAAATCTACCTTTTTGCTTAGCATTCAAAATAATGCTTTCTGGGTTTCCAGAAAAATCACTTCTGGGTAAGGAAGGCCATGTATTCAGTCCTTCCCCCATCTGAGATGCCCAACAGTTGTTAAATTTTTCATGTTTGGAAAGCTTAATAGTGGAAGGAAATGGCGGGGGGGGGGAATCTTGGTTTGCTAGGTCAAGTAGTGCTGTGAACTAAAATTCCCTTTGTTACCAAACTCCAGCTCTTTTTTCAATTTGTGCCCATAATAATGGGTAAAAGCCATTGGAATAGCCATTGCTCATCTGTAACTAAAAATTACACCTTCAGCAATTATCTGTAAAGAAGCAGCTGTCCCTAGCGACCAAGCCATTCATGAGTAACTTTCTCCAATTTGTTTTGACAGTATAAAGCTTACAATTCTGTATCTTCATTTCTTACTGTTAAATTAAGTGTGGGTTCCTCCCACTCCTGCCCCTGCTTCACCATTCTGGGTGGCTGGGTGGGGAAGGCTTCATCTGGGCAGCTCCCTCTGGAGGCAGGGGGACAAGAGTGGCACGTGTCCAGCTGCAACTACATTGGGAACAGCTCTGCCACCTGGCCTCATGATCCCAGTTCCACCTGCCCCTCCTGTTCTGGAGCACTGTTCCCTGCACACCCAGAACCCCATAGGGGGTTTTGGTGAATTGTTGCACAGGACAGTGAGGTGGGTGGGTGCTGACCCAGCCTGCTCATCAAAACTCCATGTCTCCCTTGGACCCAAATAATTGCCCACCCCTGGTGTAAGTGGTAGATGCTATAATAACATTAAGCATTGATACTCAGTTACTTGTCTCTAATATGTGGAGGCTGATTAATTCTCCCCTCCCCAGCTCAAAATAATGCAATTTATTTAAAGTTAAGAAACTAACTGTTTTGATGATTGTAATATTGTAACATCAACATTTTCTTTAGTAGGAATCTCTATATCTAAGAACTCGAGAGAGCCTGCAGGCATCGTGTGGAGCTCTAGTGATAGTGATCTGTCAGAAGATGAGAATAAAACATTAATGTCAAGTTTGCACAATCCAAAAAGTTATGGCTTCAAAGGAGAAAGATCTTATAGCAGGCGTAATTTATTATTAGAGGACAAGAGTAGTGAAGGTGAGTTCAAATGTTGGCAAATGCTTTGTGGCAAGAAATTTGCTGGACTTTACTTGGGGAAAATTGCTTGAAGTTGTTATTACAAAATGTGAAAAATCTAATTGCTACTATTTAAAGCTGGTGTAAAAAATTCCATTGATTTATTTGGGAACAGGACTGGGCCCTAAATGAAACTGGCATAAGTGAAACATGAATAAAAAAAAAACTTTGAGATTGGGGGGGGCGCGGAAATCATTAGTAATAAACTGAATAAATTAAGTGTAGCAATCTCTCAGATGGTATACCGACTCTCTTATCCATGCAGTAAAATAATAATGGGAGTGTTGGCACCCAAACTTGCACCCATTTTTTCACCAGTATATCAGTGCCTGCTTTCCTGAAGCTAAATCCCCTGCTAGATGCAGCTGTCCCTACTTCTAGCACTTCCTGTGCTTGTTAGAAGAATTGGGCCCAGACTTTAGTGTGTTGTATTTCAAACTATTCCCACAATTCTCTGCCTTGCCTCTTTTTATGCATTTATGTTCCTCTTCAGTGATCAATTTGTACAATTTACATAGAAGTACAATTTAATCCTTTGAATTTCTACAGAGTGGTTTTTTTTTTTCACATCTAACTTTATGATTGTAAGTTTTTTTTTCTTATACTTAGCAGGTAAGGTGGGGGTGGGGCAGGAGGAGGGCAGAGTGGTGAAAATATTAGTAAATAAAGAGAAAAGTATTTCTGTGCCTGAGTTTGTAATATAGTCTTCAGTATTTAGTAAAATACATTCTTCATTGTAAAACCAAAGAGTGGTGTGGGATTAGTGTGCAGAGCTGGCTTTGCTGAGGCCTGATCTGGTGTGTGGGGCCCTAGTCCCACCTATTGCATTGGGCACCAATCCAGATCATGCCCATGGTCATACCCTGCCCACAGGTCCATGCCATCTGGCCTGCAGGACTTAGAAATTTGGCGTTGGAGGAGCAGTAGCAGTGTTAATTGCCACTGCTTCTATTCCACCAAATTTCCTGATCCCTGCAGGCCAGATGGCTTGGCTTTGTAGGTCTTATCTGGTCTGCAGGCTGGAGATAGAGCACTACTGATTTAAAACATAGGTGGGAAATGGTTTTCCAGTGAAACCCTTGGTATTTCAAAAAAAGTTCTCTTAGAACAAAACTAAGACTTGTCAGAGTTGGAGAAATGAGAGAGAGAGACCAACCTATATACCCTAAAGTAGCCAGGAGTCTGGTGTTTAGAATGATCCTCTGGGTGTAGGAAACTGAAGGTCAAATACTAGCCCCGCCTGCTTCAGAGTTGGAACTTGAGCCGAGTCTCTGGCACCCCAAGGCAGTGATTTAAGTTAGTAGATTAACTATTTGGAGCAAGGGTGGGGTTGTGGTGGTTAAGCCTCTATGAGAAACCCCATTTTGGATCTAAGGATTGACATATACATTTAAATTGAAACTTCTCTGTGTTGATGAATTGCCATTTCCTGAAGAACTCTTTGGTTTTCTAATGTGAATCTGTGCATTACTGTTCTTCTGTAATCTCAATTCTTCTTGTTTTGTATTGTGTGATCCAACTTAACTATCTAGAGGTGAAATACTTCATTTTGCTACATACTACATGCCCCAAATAAGACATGGACCTTGGGGGTGGGGGCAGATTGAAGGAGGGAAAAGGGTATTTCCATATTTATGGCTTGATATACCAGGGGCAGAGTCTGACCTTCAGCTTGCTTACCTTCTCTTTCCTGCTTAGGCAAAGCTATAGTTTTAAACTTTTCACAGTTAAATTGTCAGTGGCTCTTGGCTGCTCAGCCAAAATGGGAAACTGTAGCTGCTACTGAAAACTGAACTCCATAGGCAGATCTATGATTTTGAAAAGAGCTAAAACTATCTGCAGGCCTGTGAAGTAGGCCTGCAGACAGAGACGAGAAGTAGGTAACAGATAGGAAACTTGCTGAATGAAAGGTAGCTTGAGTCATGGGACATCAAGAGGGTTAGAAAAGAGAGAGGGTCATTAATATTTGTGGAATGAAAAACATTAGCAGGTATCAGGTAAATTATGAGTCATTACCTCATTTGACACCCTCAGCATTGCCTGAATAGAAAGACCATGGTGCTGCCAGGCAGTTAGTTTTAAACTCTGGATGGAGTAGGAATCAAAGTGAGGTATAAGTTCAACACTATACCCCACCCCTGAATCTGCTGCTGGTGGACTCTGCTCCTTCCTCCATTCAGCTGCTCGAGGGAGGTGAGGGAAAAGAAGCAGCAGCCTTCTTACAGCATCTCCATGGTTCTTTTCTGGGTAGAAAATTGGAGGAAAAGGGTTTCCCACCTCTCTCTCTCTCTCACCATTTTAAACACAAGAATATAGAAGCTGCCACTCCCCACAGCTAGGCAAATATGCAAAATCCTTCAAACTCTAAAGTAGCCATCAAACATGAAATAATTTACGTTCACTAGTATAAACACATGTACTGTGGGTTTAAAAACAATTCAATACAATTAGAAGTAACATTTTTACAAGTGCATAAAGCCAGTCCAATATTTTAGCATACAGAGCTTTAATCACTGTATTGCTTTAGTTGTTAAAATCTTAACAAGGTACAAGGTGTGTGTGTGTGTGTGACTGCAGTATGTATAACTGCAGCTGAAATTCCTATCTTTTAAAAATATATATATTTTTATACTGGACAGTGTCTAATGCATTAGATAAAATGCTGTACAGCAGCATTTCTTAATGTTCAAATAGAATATTGAATGTGATCCCAGATTCCCATTGATCCAGACAAGTCTATATAGAATGCTTGTTGACCCTAGTTTGATTTCTCCTATGTATATGAAGGTGTACGTGTACCATTCCCAGCTTTCACCTGCTCTTATTTGTTCTAAGATTTTAGAAAAAGGCAACCATGCTCCCAGTCTTACAGAAAGAGTTTCTCTACTCCTCTTCCTTTTGTGCTGCTAAGTGTGTTGTGTGTGTCGCACACAAACAGGTTCTTTCCTCTCAAGACCTTGCCACCTAAGACCCTAATGTTGTATTTCCTTGAGGGTTGTAGGACAACTTTTGTGCCTGCTCCAGAGGCCTGTTGACTTTAAAGGATCCAATAGGTGATAGTTATTGACTTGGATGCTCTGGCTACTTTAAACATTTGTATGCAGGTATTTTTAATATCTGTCTTCTGCAGGGCAAAGTGGAAGAGTAAATGGATGAGTTAGAGACATAATTGAACGTGGGATACGTCTCTGTTCCACTTCATAATTCTGTCATTGTAGATAGGAGAGCTACCTTCTCTCTCCACCTGTCTGTGTTTTAGAAAAACTTTTCTGTGCCTCTCTCTTTCTTTAGTTATCTATCTTGCTAGCAAGTAAAGTTCTGAAAGTGGTTTTGCTCTGTTGCCAAGATTAAAATTTCTCAGACTGTTGGATTTACTTGTATGCTTGTGAGTGAGAGCTCTTTAAAACTAACTTGATAAACTATTACAAAATTATAACTTCTTTTGGAGACAATAATGTTGAACTCTGGAACAGTTGTTAACCAGTGACATTTCATACAGAAGTGCTTGGCTTGTCATTTGTTAGTCATTTCTGTAGAAGTTAGTATTTTCCTGATGCTTAGCTTCAGAATTGTTTATTAGAGTAAAGCCTTTATGAACAATGGTATTAAAATAGTATGTTATGGAAATAGTAAGGGAAACACTATATGAATGTACAAATTGGAGAGAATTCATTAAAAAGCTGTCCATTATAGCTGAATTCAGTTTTAATTAACATGCATAGGATTAATTAAGAAAAATGTCTTCAATTTTTACCATTGTTTTATATTAGGTGAACCACAATTCATTGACTGGGAGAAGGATAGTGAGTCTATTGATGATGTAGGTAGTAGGTCTAATGGATCAGAAAAAGATGACAGCCCATTTGACATATTGGATGAAGATTCCTATGCAAGTAGTCTGCCTGGTAAAGAGAAGGGAGATGAACCTTGTAAGGTGAGAAAATATTTCAACTTGTAAAACACAAACCCAAATGATCTGACATTCAGGTTTGAGTACTCTTGGTGGAATATGAGTTCCTTTTTTTGTCTTTTCACCCCAAAATGGCCTTCATGCACAAGATCCCTTAAATTTCTTGTGTGTCCCCCTTCACCCAGTTGCCTCAGATAAGCACAGCCCTTCTATCCCCTTCCCCACAGAAAATCTAAAAATAGAAAATGTGGCCTAATAGAGCAGTAGCCAATGATTTGAACTTGTGGTCTATTCCTGGCTGTGCTGCTCTCCTGTTGGATGACCCCATACCATGGCTTCCTGTTTGTAAAATAGTGAATAGTGATACTAATCTTTTTTTACAGTACTTCGAGATGTACTTAATAAAACGCACTATGTATGACCTGGTAGTAAAGTTAGTTAAATTTGCTCTGAAAAGTTGTCCTAGGGGTTTCTGGGGCGGTGATATTTTCAGAACTTTTCCATAAGTATAGAGGAATGAGGTTGCCTTTGCTTAAAAAAGGCAATGGTTGAAGGAAGGAAGGTGAAAATAAGTATTGATCATTATAATTAGGGTCAAGTAGTCTCTGTCAATGAGAGATGATTTAGGAAATATAATTTTGAATTCACAAGGAATTCAAAATACATGCAGTGGTTTAATTAGCATGTATTTGGCTAACAACGCCGTGCCAGATTAAACTGTATTACGATTAGAATTTGAAAGATTTACTTTCATGGTTCACGTGGTTGTTGAGTTCACCAGACAAGTTCTGTTAGCCCTGTGCACCGAACCTTTATACATTCTATTCTTAGGCCTAAATTCTAGCATTTACAGTATTAAGTGCTCAAACTTTTTTTCAGTAGCTGTGCAAAAGCCTTGCTTTTGAACTTGAACTGGAAGAATCAGCTGTTAGACTACTGTCCATGAATGCTATTTAAATGAAAGAAAAAATAAGATACTTCAAAATGTACTAATAAAAAGTGCCTAGAATCTAGAGGCTCTAGATTAATATTAATTCCTTGCATGTAATAGTCCTAGTAGTATACCAATAGGTTTGAAGTACTTCCAGCAGAGGGTGCCAGAAAACAACTATTCAGTTGTCTTGTCAGTAGAATTACTCAGTGCTTCAAAAGGGAATTGGATTTAGAGGATCTCATATACTTATGTAATTCAATACGTTTTTTATATGCTACAGTGGCAGTTAAGGTTAAATTGTCCAAAGGGGTCTGAGAGTTTCAGGCTATGATTTTTTTTTCTGTATGAAGAATACAGATATCAACATTAAATCTGACATATGGGCAGGCTTAAGGTCTGACGTATGTTGTTCTTGACAAAAGAAATCAAGGAGTATTTCAGTAGTTATAATTGGAATGTAAAAACAGTGGGGACAACTGAACTGTGGTCCAAGTAAACATAACTTTAGTTGAAATCAGTGGAGCAGTACTTGCTTATACCATCTACCATAAGACTATGCAGAAAGGATTTTCCTGAGAATAATACAGTCCTGTTTCCAGTTTGTTTATCACTGCCAATTAACAGGACTCGAATATATTATCATAAGCCTTTTTAGGGTACATAAAACCTTCATTTGGAGGCAGGTTATCATCAGAGCTAGATACCTGACCAAGCCTTAGGCATTCACACTAATATCAGCAGTATGGTATAGATGTACCTGAGCTTACCTCTAAACTTCTAGCTTGGATATAACCACTGAGCTACAGCAGTGGGCTAAGTGCTCCAATATTCTTCCAGATTCTCTGGCAGTGACCAAAGAAACAGAGAGTGTTGGGCAAAATAACTGGAATGTTGTGCCCAGTTCACACCTCCAATAGTCCCAGGAAACTTGGAATTTGTCTAAACAGAATTTGTTCTGCTTTTAACTATACCAAATAATTAAAGTGAATCCATCCTCCATTGTGGATGCAGTTATACCATAAAACAGTGATTCTCTTCTGAGATGCTTTGGCACCCTGGGGTGCCATGAGATCTCATTAGGGGTGCCATACCACCTGGCCCCTGCGTGAAAAGGTAAATTCTCTTCTTCCCCATCTTGCATCTGGTGCCTGCCCAAATTATTTCTCTGGGAACTGCTGCCACTAATTTTGTAGTGGTCCATTTGTTTTTGTCAGGTGGTTTCTCTGTATAAAGTCACCCCCCCCTCCAAAAAAAAACAACAAACAACAAAAAACCAATACAATTCCCTGGGCACAATTTCCTGCTGAGGAAATTTCCATGAGAGTGGCCAAGCTGTGCCAGTAAAGTTAACCATTGTAGTTGGCTCATGCAGCAGGGCAAAATCCTCAATATTGGGTGTCCTAAACCCCTGTCTTATAGGCCAGGTTTGGCACCGAGTGTGGTTGAGGACTGGTGCTCTGTGCTATGCAATGCCTATGAGTCACCATCGTATAAATAATTTTGGATGAACTGTTTTGTGAAAAAAAACCCTACAACTGAACTGAGCATAGAAAAGAAGTGGCTGCTATTGGAAAGTATTTATTATAAAAAATATTAATCTTTTAAAAAGGCTTGCGTTAATTTAATGCCCGATGCATTGTGGTATTAGCACCTAATGTAGTGTCTGGGTAATCAAGACAGAATTTTTTTGCCATACTTCGAAATATGGTAAACCCCAGTAAGTGCTGGAGGTTTAGTAATTCTGCCAAAATGTCTTTATTGCTGTATTTACTTGTGGTAGTGTGCTACGTATTGAATGGACATTTTAAAAAAAATGTATGATTTTACAACTGTATCCTTCTTGCTATACCAGCAGGTTTGGTTTGCAAATTATTTGTCTCCAATGCTAATTAAATAAAATGTAAAGTGGGCACCACACAAGCTTTGTGTATTATATCGTAATGTACGTGGACAATATTAGCCTTATGTGTGGGTCTTACACACAAAACTAATGGCAGACATTTTCAGTATAACTCTGTTATATCCTAACTCTGATCAAACATACTGAATTCACGAAGAACAGGCTTTGCTAAGTTCTTCTGAAAAAATCATAGTTAAATCATGATGCGAGGTGCCTATCTGTTTTAATTATATTCTTTCCTTTTGGTCTATAACTATTCAATTCTTACTTAAGAAAATATAGGAAGGACAGGCCTGGCTTGGTCTGGGTGAGAACTTTTTTTTTGTTTGAAGAGGAGCATGGAGAGGCCCTCAGCCTTTGAGTGGATCTAAATGATGATTAACCTTCAGTTCCTTCTTTCCAGTATACTTGTCTCTGGGAGGACTTCATTCATTCCCTTCAGCTTTGGTCTGTGAACGGATTTCACTCCATTGTAAATGAGTGTTGAGGGATGGCCAATTTTGTTGGTCGGTTCACTCTGAGGACCGCTGTCACAAATAAAAACCCCTAATTTATTTGAAAGAAAAAGATTCATCTCTTGAATTTTAAATATTTTGATTCTAGGAGATTAAAAAAAATCTAATGCTATTCAGTCAGATTTCAGGACTCCTACCATGCTGTCTCCTATGCTAGGAACTTAGTCTGTCTCCCTGTTTATCAGACATTCTCCTTCCTTCCCTTCATTCAAATCCCTTCTTAGAATGCTTTCTATATCCTTCAATCTAAATCTCCCTAAACTGGGTTAATATTTTTTATGAAATATATCGTATCTGTGTCATGTGGGAGCCTGGACTGTCCTATGGTGTTCTGTACGTTAAAACTATATTATCTGTGCCTGGTTTAGAGCCAGAGTTTCTTGCATTGTGTCTTGTCTTGTTTAGGACAGTGGGATTTACTGACAAGAATGGAAGGAAGAGAATTTGTCCCTTGAATTATGATTTCTTGGAATGGAGAAGTTATTACTTTGCATTTGCTATGTAGAATAAATAAGGTTTCATGATTATTTTCTTGCAGACCAAGCTAGTAAGCTGGTCATCAGTTTATTATAGAACAATAGAAATGTAGGGCTGGAAGGAACCTTTACTAGTCATCTACTCCAGCCCACTGCATGAGGCAGGATCATCCCTTTCCAAACCACCTTATTGTCTAACCTGTTACCAAAAGTACATGGTCAAACCTGACACAATCATAAGATATAACATCCTAACCTGCTGCAAGTAAAGTAGGGGGACCACAGTGGCCAACCTCCTCCTGCTGCAAAGGTTGTTAAAATATGCTTAGGAGATCCAAGGAAGAGGGTCATGCTGCCCACTACAGAGAAGGGCAAAAATCTCAGTCTGTGCCAATGGGGTAAAATTCCTTTCTGACCTCAAATATTGCAATTGCTGTTACCCTAATCTGAGAAGCAGGACTCTCTATGTAGCAAACATAAAAAAGACAAGTTGACTGCTTATTATTTAGAGAAGAACTTTTCCTTTAAAGGGATAAATAGAAAAGCTAACCGCTCCAAAGTGCGAAGAAATCTTGTTCAGATTTATCTTAGAAATCTCAAGACGTCCTGGTTGAGAATCACTGAATTAATTAGATCATTACCAAATGCTGCTCTGCGTGTTATATGTATTGGCAACAGGAGGCTTTAAATGAGTATGTAGAATGAAAAAATGCGCTTCTCTACAGTTAGTGTAGGATATAGATTAAAAAAAAAATGAAGTTCTTCTAAATACATTTGTGTATCATACCTAATCCTTTTTTAACCTGGCACCATTAGGGCACGGATAGATTCAATCTAGTATGCTGCTGAATTGCTGCCAGAGTAACTTTAATTCAAAAGATATTACAGGTAGTCCTCCACTTACAATGTTACAAGTTACAATGTTTCACACTTACAACATTTATAAATTAATACTATTTCAACTTTGATGTCAGTTTTGACTTTGCATCAGATCAAGCGTTGTAATACCATGCCAGCGAACAAGTTCACTGTGTCACTCATCTCCCTGGAGAACATCTGTCCAAACTTCATTGGACACTTCCTTTAAGAAAGCAGACAAGACTCCAGAAAAACCTGTAACCAAGACTCCCAAGAAAACTCCAGCCAAGAACCTTTCAAAAAGTCCAGTAAAGTCACCTCAAAAAGTCCTTCTAAATCAATATGATTGCTGTTTACAAAATAGCTACATTAATGTAGCTATATTACTAATTTACAATTGATCGAGTACAAAACTCTGGGGTATTTTTGGTGAAAATAGGGTATTGGGCCTTGGTTCAGGAGCCAATCCCCCATTTATAACATTGTTTCTTATGAGAAAATTGGTTCCAAGTTACAATATTTTAACTTAAGACATGGTTTCAGGAACCAATTGTGTCATAAATCTGAGGACTGCCTGTAATTTACTCTTCTTTCATGATCTAGTGGGGGGCAGATTTTACATCTTTATGATATTTTAAGAAAGCCAAAGTATCAGTGATATTATTTACAGCCAGTCATACAAGTATTATGTATATATTTGGGCCGCCTCCTTTTTTTTATCATCATCCTCTTGCTTCATTATGCTTTTCAGGCTATGTAATTAAAATTTACTAACACCCGAGTTGTGTAATAGAATATAAAGTAGGTTATCTTGGGTTATGAATCATCATTTTATGAATTGGAATCTGTGTCACCTAGTTAGATTGGTTTTATACTGGTAGAAGATTATTATGTTACTCTGTTGTAAGCATTTATTTGAGTATGCATCATCATGGTAGGGGATGTCCTGCACAGCATAAATTGAGACAGTAATGATAGAATAAATGCCATGCTCCAAGCTGGAAGGACATGGGTAAAGAAGTGCATCTTGCAGCTATTCCCCCAAAAAAGTGCAAGGAGTAAATGTCTGACTTGTGGATCTACTGCTAAGAAAGCTCTTGGACACAGGTGACACAGATTCCAATTAACCGGGACAGATAAAAATTAACAAGCTTACTACAAACTTTTACAGTGTACTGCTAGGAAAAAAATCTTAACTTTTCTATCACGTTGATCTTTGGTAGTGCCAGACACTAGATAGGCCTTTTATCATGAGGTCAAAGTATAGCAGGTCAGTAATGATATAGAAATACTTGTCACTTTGCACTCTCAGCTCACAGGTGAAATGATTAACCACTTGATACGGCCAGCATGAGTGTATGATACTGTATGAAGGTATAAATATGTCTTACAAAGATATAAATATTTGCTGCTCTGTGCTGGGCCATGTGTTTCCCTCCTTCCCCCAGTCTCCACACACTTCATACTCCCCCACTGCTGCACTGCACTGTGTGGGATCCCTAGGTCCTCTTGAGCCATCTGTGGGTTCCATCAGCCTGGTGGGCTTTGCAGGAAGCAGGAGGAGTGAAGGAGAGCCCAGAGATGCTAATAGCAGCAGCAGGAGAGCAATGATAGGACTAGGAGCTCACAAACTGCAGGCTAACCCCTTGCAAGGGTGCCACATGTGGCCCTTGAGCCATCAGTTGACAGCCTTGTTTTAAAACGAGAGCTTGGGAAGACCCTTGATTCTTGGAGTCAGGAATTCAAATTTCACTGTGGTTGACTTAGTTCTCTCTCCTTCCAAGGTAAATAAACTGAGAAAAGTGTGGTGAAATGAGTTGTATTTGTTCACTGTGATCTTGCAGCTAGAGGCCCTTTTTGCTGTTCAGAAGCACTGAAGATTCGTGGTACTTGTCTTAAGAGAAAATATTTCTTTGAGCAAAATTTTCACTACCACACATACATACTCTCTTCTTTTGTAAGCTGGAAATTTTCAGAAGTAAGCCAGTTTCATGGAAGGACATTTCATTTGTGAAGTATTTTGGGTGTTTTGCCAGGTAAATGTAAACTAAACTAGTATATATTAAACTTTGGAGATACGCTATTTATGTAGAATCTGATCATCAAAGAAATTAGCATAGTGAAGTGAAAACTACACCTTTCTGTTCATGCAAGGCCTGTCTATTTGCACTAATTAAAATGGGCAAACACTAGGCTGTTGGGTCTACTAATCTACTAGCTTTGCTCTGTGTAAACCTAAGACTTCATTTAAACTGAATTTTCTTTATTACACAGCTCTGGAGAGTCACAGTTTAATACAGATGATGGCATTACTGTCTCTGCCTACATATACCAAGTGTCCCATCCCTGCAAATGTCTTTACAAAAACATTAACTGGAGCTATTTGGCTTTCCTGTGGCAGTATTCCGCAGGAAGGAAGGACGCGTAGTTTCTCAGGCTTCAATCTCTAGGCATCACTGACTGTTCAGAATATTGCTGAGCAAAGCTTCCAAATTATTGGAGGGGCAAAGAGATGCTCTTGCACCTGCGGCTGCCTGCTTGAAAATGTGATAAACCGAGAGAGGATTAAATTAATGTCCTTTGTGGGGAAAGATGCCTGGACCAGAAAGAGCTGTTTGGAGTAATGAGAATCAAGACCAGAGAACAAACTTCTTCCTGCACAAAGGTATCAAATTCATCAGGCCCTGTGGGCCAGATGCAAGGTGTAGGGCTGGTCTGTGGCCTGGATTGAGCCTGCAGACTGGCCCCATATACAGGATCCATGCACCGCAGTCCAAGACTTACAGGCAGCACAGTGAGTCAGATTCTAGAGCTCTGTAGGCCAGATCTGGCCCATGAGCCCCATCTTCGACATGACTGTTGTGCACCATGGGAGAAAGGAGAAGGGGCTAAAGCAGAGGAGGTAGATAAATATTAGGAGGGTAGAGGGTCTTTTTAAATTTAGCACCTGTGATACAACCCTACACATTTTTTTTT
>JAGPOW010000261.1:71536591-71546678 GCA_030014935.1 Caiman crocodilus | reverse complement strand
TTTTTTTTTAGCAGAGAACATCTGGAAATGACTTTATTGTCTGGGGAGAACCACAGGGAAAGAAGGTAAGCTACCACAATAGTTGTATTTGTTCTTTGGGATCCTGCAGCCAAAGGCCCTTTTTTTCTGAAAGACCTCGGGTTAGGTAGGAGAATTGAACTTTGTGATGCTTCTTTATATTTTTTTAAAGTTAAAACATCTTAAGGCCAACAATTCAAAAGTTAAGGCTGAAACCTGGTTTTTAACCCTTGTTGAAAATAATGTGGTCGAGTGAGACAATGCAGAGACAAGGCTCAGTGCCAGTGCATGGGGCCAATTTTAACCTCTCAGTTTTGCAACATATGCAGGTGATGTTTTGGACACAGCACTTTGGTGATTTTTTTTTTTTTTTTTTTTTTTTTTTTAATTCAGTGAGGTGCGTTTATGTGCTTCAAACCAAATGAGCATCAGTATCTTGGTAGATGTGTACTTGATCATCACACCCAAAAGCTATTATGAACAGACTCAAATTTTTGCATTAGTTTTCGTTTTAAAGAGCATGATCATCTTATAGGTGTTTCCTAAGGCATATTGCAAACACATCTTCTTAGGGTTGTCTCATCTTCACAGCTGGTGGCCTCGACAGGAGAACTGAATGGGTCGGAATGAATAAACAATTCTTTTGCCAGTAGAGGTGTTTCTGCAGCTTAGGGGTGAGACTCATTGGCAGGTTACTTTTTAAGGAAAACTGTACTGCTGCACTTGTACCTTTAACTTTATTTTGCTTTGTCAAAGATGCAGAATACTAAAATGTGCCATGGTAGACAACATAGATTTAAAATGGATAGTCTGTACTCAAAGTAAAACAGAAAACAAAGCATTATGTGACAATAGTTAATTCAGTGACCATGTGACTATCTTCAAATGTATTTTAAGTGCATAGGACATATTTTTTGCTAATGAGTTTCTTGCACGTCACAGCAGCCAAAACAAATCATGCCTTTTTGTGTAATGTATGTAGGTTTCACATTCCTCTGTATGAAATGAGCCAATTCTGATTATTGTTCTAAACAGAATCTGAGGAGAGAATTCTTTTAAGCTTTACTTGCTGTTGGAAGGCATAGGACGGTTCAGAGTCTATAAGCGTGGTCACTGGGGTTTCTGTTTTCTCTTCGGGTTTAAATGGATGAAGTTCTTTTCTAGATGTAGGACTATAACTTTGTGCCTGTTTTATTTCATGTGGCAGAGGCTGGCTGCATATTTGCATTTGTTTTCAAGCTATCATTGGTCTTTGGAGGAAGGATTGTCAGGTTGTGAAGGGGTAGTGAGTGTGACTACTGGCTATGGTATGCAGTGCAGGAATATGGGAGAGAGCAGAGCAGAAATGGGGGAGAGGGAACCAGACTAGAGTTGGGGAAGTTCACTAGAAACTTAATTCATTTTTTTTTTTTTAAGGTGGAAAAAATAGGGGTGAAAAAATGCCTTCGGCTGTGCACGTCCAGTTCTACGGGGTTTTTGTCATCTCTGCTGCTTTTGCTTTAGGATAAACACAGTCTCTATGCAAATATCTGATTCATCTGTAGATGACAATTAAGATTCACAATTCTTCTGTTATCAGGACACTCACATTCCAAGAACTCCCTTCTAGGTGAGTTACTATAGAATTGGGTTGCAACTCCTGTGTTTTACCTTGGGTTTACCATACCAAAGAGTATTTTCCTTGCTTTGCCAGAATCTCCTAGCTTATGGTTACCATAAACAGCAACATGTTCTACTACATATACTACAGTCCCCCAGTTTAGGCCTTTCATATAGCATCCCCCAAACTCCTAGAGAGGTACACTTGACACTTCATTTCTCCTTCTCCCCCTTTTGTGTCTAATGTTCCATCCTCCCTCCCTCTCCCCCACACCCTGAGAAAACTCACGCATTAAAATTTAGTATCAAGCTTGCTCTTCCCCTTCAGCCTCATTGAACCCACTATTTACTCATTACTCAACCTCCCTTCATTTACATGCTCCTTGATTCAGGCCCAGTCATCCTCCACCCACCCAGTCTCCACTGCCCCGACTCAGTCACTATTCAGTTTATTTGTCCTCATTCACATTTGCTTGGTCATCACATAGTGTGTGTTCCTTCCTGCCCCATCAAATGCATTGACCTCTGCATTAGCTCTTTGAAACTGCAACAACAACCTTAGTATGTCATCCAAAGTTAGGCCTTCTCACGTGGCACATATTCCCATAGTCCTTTGAGGATCCATGTTTTTGGCAGGCATTTCACATACCCTTCACTCTGCTGGAATGCCACACTGGTCCCCTTCTTCTGCCTGATCAGCTGCTCTGCTTTGTTTTCTTTCCTGTGCTTCCTGCCCAATTTGCTGCTTTGCTTTCTATGCAGCCCGTCTCCTGCCTGATATGCTATGTGACACAGTGAGTGTGCCAGGGTCACTTGTGGCACCCCTGCCTCAGGTTGGCCATCCTTGATCTCTCTTTTTTTCCCAGCTGATGACAAGAGTTCATGAGGGCAGGGTTTTGTTTTCTGTGTGTGTGTGTGTTTTGCTTCAAGAAGCGCAAGATACTTAATCTGATTGTAATTTGAAGACTTTCACATTGGTGATATGCTGGGTAAAAGCTCTGAGCTCTTCATTTGTATCTGTCTGTATACTTGTAACACTTGCTGTGTTTCACACTAGAGGATGGGAAAAGTGATTTTTGTGCATCATTATAACATATAAAGCAGTTGTAGGATCCTTTGAAAAGAGCAGCATAAATGCAATATTTGTCAACCATACTCATTTGAACTTTCAGGATGTTGTATTGAGCAGACTAGTTGTAGCTTTCTTTTGGGTTATATGGATAAATTGAGAAACAGGAAGCACTGGGGTACAGTATCATGTGTCTGAAATGGGTTCACAACTTGGAAATACATTACTTCTGAGCCATGCTGAGCTAGGGAGTTCATCTCAAATGAATACTGATAAATCTTTTTTATTTTACACCACTCCATTATATATTCTTTGCAGGTTACTTGCTATCAAAAAGTTATTTTCAGATGGCTTTGGAATTGTTTAACTGTTGTCTTTGCCTGTAAACCCAAGTTACATAGATGTACAAAGACAAACTTAACTAAATATGAGCCTTAGTTACCATGAGCTCAGCTGTATGGAACTCAGAGGGATCGTTCATTTAATACTTCTAAGAGTGGTCTAAAATAGTTGTGGTGTGGCTGAATGGTTTATTTTGGGTTTGTTGTAGAATTTTAGTGTAAAAAGTCATATTTGAAAAAAAAATAGAGATCTTTGGTTCTTTCAAGGTTATAAATAAGTACTGGTTTTTGTGGGATCTGAGAACATATTTTTTTTTTTTTTTTTGTCACTCAATTTTCACTTTGCCCTTTTTTTTTTTGGTATGGAAAAGATCTGTTGTGTTGCTTCACTACTGAACTTTGACTGTCCTGAGCCTCAGGCCATTGTAATTTTTGTGTTTGGGGGGAGGAGAATTTTTTTTTCTCAGAGGTTGCGTTTAAAAAGAAAAATAAATAATGGTGGCTGCTTAGAACTGTTTAGTTGGTTAGACTGTTAGAGTAATTATAGAGGGGGAAAGATAAATTATTGTAGTACTGTCAACAGAAGTAGGTCAAAAACCATGAGTTGGGTTGCAAAAAATTATAAGGCTGGCTTAAAAAACAAATCTGTGTGTGTCCTCTCTCTTTGCCTTTTGGGGTTTTGAGCCTTTAGGAAACATTGGAATAATACTTTTCGTTCTTTTTTCCTGCAAGCTAGAGGGTTAGAAACTTACTTTAGATAAAAATGAAAGTGGAGTGCTCTCCACTTGCTCTCCAAAGCTCGCTTTGTGCAAGAGCTGGAGCTGCCTGGAAAGCACCAAATAACACTAAATATATGATACTATCATGAATTGACAAAACTATTAGCAGGAATAAAATGGCCAAAAATATCTGATAAACTTATTTTGTATAGCTTTATGGTTCCAGATAATAGCTCCTCCATATATGTGGAGTGTGTGCATATGACTAAAATAAATATGTAAAATGTTGTGTGGTAACTTTGAAGATGATGTTTGAATACCTTTACTCAGCCAGCCAGTTTGGGAATAATTTAAACTTCCTATGAGTTGTAGTTCTGAAAAAGAGTAGTAATATTCACATGATAATTAATTCCAGTGAATTCTGAATAAGGAAAATAATCCATATCATAGACCATAAATCAGGAAGTGTCTTGGTTTTGTCTAATTAATGCTTTTCTTTTCTTCTTTTAATATAGCATATTTATCTACTTACCAACAATGCATCAGTAATCATGGTAGCAATGAAGACATTGAACTTGCTTCTGTGCTTGCTCCTATAAGTTTATTGGTAGTAACAATGCACCATGTTTTGAGATTTCTATTCTTTTGTGGGAAGAGAAGTTTGGGGTAGAGTGTTTTGTATAAATTCTTCTTGAACAGGTAACTCAGTTTCTTGCTGCACAGATTAAAAAATTGGCATTTCATACTGTATATTCAGTCCAGGTTTGCATGCATGCAAACTACACCCTTCTCTCACTCCTGTTTCAGAAGGGATTATGAAACAATGGGGCAAGATCATCTGAAGGTGATGCTAAATCTTTGTCAAATGACTAAAAGCCAGACAGAATTCTGCCTTATGGTGAACAATGTGCAGAGTGAAGGGAAACCACAAGATTCCCTTTGCAGAGATACCTTATTCCGTGGGTAAAGGATAATATTATAATATTCAAGAAGCAGATACTATTCCAGAATCCTGTGGCTTTCTGGGATCAGTTCTGGGCATAGGTCTCTTCTTAGGTGCAAAAGCCTAGAAGGCAGGAAAGGAGAGGATAGGATAAACTGCTGCACCTGCAGTACCTTCCAACTCTGGAGGATGTTACCTAGCTAAAATCAGAGCCTTTCTCCTGGCACAGTAAGAGTGTACAGTTGTTCAAGAGATTTCTTGCAAAAGAGAGCTAGCTCTTCTACAAAGAGTTAGGTCAAATACCTACAAGAAAGAATTCCCTCCTTCCGAGTTAACTTGAACATCTGTATGCTTCTCCAACATGGAGGACACCCAATATATCATTGTTCTCTGATCTTCCTCCCTCCCAGGGAGAAGGATAGAAAGCGAGCACTGACTCCCTGATAACCTGCCCTGGAATGAGTTGTCTGGGCTCCCTTGCCCTGAAAGATTTCTCCCCTCCCTCCAATCAGCTTATTGGCACTAGGAGAGGTATTCTTCTGCAGGGGAATAGCCTTCCTCTGGCACCAGTCATTTGCTTAAGCAGTGCGGGGAGCATTCTCTTGTGAAGGGAGTCCACCCTGGCAAAATGCCCCTTGCCTTACTTCCACTTATTGCTCTGAAATGACCCAAAGTAGTGCAGGGTGAGGCAGGCTATCATACTGTGGTGGCAAGGCTTGGAGAGCTTTGCTGCTATAGCAGAATGCCCCCTACATTGCCCCACGTTCCTCTGGATTAGCTTAGAGCAGTACATCATGAGGCAAACTCATGTTGTGGTAGCAAGGCTAATCCAGACAAGTGCAAGGATTGGGGGCTGTTTTCCTGTGGCAGGAACTGGGAGGTTTCCCACTAGAGGAGAGTGGCCCCCCTTTCCCACGGTCAGCTGATTTGGTGAGGTGGGGGGACATTCTCCCAGGACTGGGTTCCTTCTTGAGTTGTCTGTGGCAGATGCTCCTTTTCAACTAATTGACAACCTGTCCCCTTCTCAGGCAGTGGAGAGGGCAGGCTGTCAATCAGTGGGCTCCCATAAGAGTGAAGGTGCTCCAGGCAGCAACCCCTTAGGCTAGGGACAGGCATTCAAAAAGCGTGAGCCTGAATTGATTCAATCTTTCCAGATTAGTCTAACCTGGCTAGACTAAGCCATTTTTTAACTGCACAGACATCCCCTCTGGACTGGAAAAATGCAGGCACATGCCTGCAGCGGCTCAGGCTAGAAGCCAGGGGCAGGGTGTGTGGTGCTACAACAGCCATCCTTTCTCTTCCGCAACGCTGAGGTGAGGGGGTATGTGACCAGAAACTGTCAGGATACTCTGATTAGGGCGGGGTTCCACCCTCCCACAGTCCAGCAGGGAATTGATAATATAGTGTTTATCACCTCATTAAGAAAACAACAGAGAGGCATTACCAACTACCTGTTGATTCTGCCTTTGTCCTGTCTGCCACAGCACGGACCGTAGCCCGTTGTCTGCTAGCTAATGCTCAGAGGGGTCTGTGTAAGGCAGAGGGGACAGCGGAATCTCTGCTTAGAGGGGAGGGAGGGAGCAGGAACCAGGCAGATACCTGAAGTGTCTGCTGGAGCTGCAGCAAGGGAGCAGTGGAGAGGGGCCAGCCCTGCTCCGGAGTAGAGTGCCCCACCCAGCCCAGAGAGCATGCTGGGATGCTGGCGGTACCTGATTTAACTTAAACCAGCAAGGGGTCTGGGACAGACATTGCGTAAACCAGTTTGACTGAAATCAGTTAAATCTGATACTACATTCAACCAGGTTTATCTCAAACCAGTTTCAGCCATTTTTGGACTGGCTTATGTACACTGAACATCTGTTCTGTTGCAGGTTTAAACCAGTTTCTGATCACCTAAATTGGTTTATGTGTAATGCCTGTCCCTAGTGCCCCCTTGTTGGAGAGTTTGTCTTTGAAGCTTTCTGGCCAGGAGGCTGGAACACACGTATGCTTCAGCTCTTGGGCTGTTTGTATACCAATAAGAATTTTTCCTTATTTTTTTACTGGTAGAAATTAACAAATGTCTGTGGCCTAACTTCAACATCCAGAAAAATACAAGGCAGATACCAGATCAGATTATTGGGGCAACAGTTTTTATAAGCACATGGAGAAATACAGCTAATGTACAAGTCTGAAACCAAGGTAGTGAGCCATGTTAGTCTGAAGTCAGATGCTAGCATCTGATGAAGTAAAGCATTGCTTATGAAGGTTTATGCATCTCTAATTTCATTGGTCTATAAGGTACAACTGTAACCTGCCTTCTGTCTATCAAAAAAATGAAATGAAACCAATCTATTTCCCTTTGACAGGATAACTGGCCTGGTGGAAGGGGGAACTGTGTATAGGATTGATTGCTCTTGACTTAAGTAAGGGTTTTCACACAGACCAACTCGAGAATCTCATAAGTGAACTAGGAACATCTGGTTTAAATGAAATCATCAGCAGGTTGTTGGCATGTAGATGGCTGATCTCTACCATTTGTGTATGGCTTTTCACTAGTTTGCTTTCAAACTGGGAGAAAATAGCAAGTGGGGGAAAGTTGGGTTTTTAGCAGTATTTTATGACATTAATTACTTCAGTGTGGAACTAGGATATAAATCTGTATGGATGATAGCAAGATAAAAGGTGTTGCAAATGCTTTGGTGGATGAAATTGGAATGGAACCAATAATATATCAAAAAGACAGTTGCAAAATGCTTTTTTTGATTTTTACTTGCAGAAAAATCAAAAGTACACATACAAAATGGGGAATATTTGTTTAATCAGCACTGCTGTTGGTAAGGATCTAGGGATATAGTGAACTAAAAGCTGAACATGAGTTAACAGTTTGATGCTGTTCGGAAAGGCAAATGTCTTTAGTGGATGTATTAACAGGAAGTGAGGAAATTATTTTGCACTACTAAGCACTGTTGATGCCTCAGCTGGGGTACTGTGTCTGTACTATACTTCAGGAATAATATTCACAAACTAGAGAGGAGCCAGAGCAGCAAGCAAAATGATAGGTTTAAAAATCTTGACAGCTGAAGAAAGGTTGAAACAAGGGTATCTGTTTTAGTATAGAAAAGAGAAGACCAAATTGGATTAATCCTTGAGTGAATTAAGTATTAAAAAATGAAATGTAAAGACAGAGCACTGGAACTGATTGCCTCCATGGGTGGTTGTAGATATCCCATCACAGGAGGTATAAAGAACAAGTTAGAAAAACATCTGATCTTAGTTATATTTGTTCTTTGCTCAGGGCAGAGGGATGGACAAAACAACCTCTGGAGGCCCTTTCTCGCAATACCTTTATGATTCCGCTGCATATGTAGTCTTGAAATATTGTATTGCAAGTATTCTATATTCTTGGGGTGCCTGTACACATGCTGTAGGGTGAGGGGCTGTGGGGTGCTTTAATTAGAGAGGATCTTGGGAGGTGCTCTAATTAAAATGTGACAGCATTTCATATATTTAGTGTCCTGCATTTCAAAATGGCAATGGGGGCACTTTTTATCTAAGCTCATTCGAGGAGCTTTAGTTGAAGCAACCCCATTTTGAAATGCGAAATGCTGAATACATAAGAGGCTGCAGCATGCTGGAGCAGTCTAATTAGAGCGCTCCAGAAAACTCAATTTAATTAATAGTTTGCTTTCAAACTGTGAGAAAATAGCAAGTGGGGGACAGCTGGTGTGTTTAGCAGTATTTGATTTATGTCATTAATTACTTGGAGGCAGGAATTAGAATATAAATTTGTGTGGATGACAACAAGGTAAAATGTGTTGCAAATGCTTTGGAGAATGGAACTGGAATAGAACCAATATTATGTCAAAAAAGACAGTTGCAAAATACTACACTTTTATGGAAAAATGTAAAGCACACATACAAAATGAGGCATATTTATCCAGTCAGCACTGAATATAGATTAATCATGTCTACTCCAATGTGTTCTAATCGGAATATATTGGAGCATGTGTATAGGCACACTTGTTTATGTAAAACTGGGCAATGTCATCTAAAGTCTTTTAATATCATTGGAATGTCTCGCGACTAACCTAAAGCTTTTATTATTCTAGTTTTGTGGTATTTGCATAATCAAGCTTATGCTGTGTTTTGCTTAATAGAGTTCTTTAAAACAAAGTTTTTTGGCAGTCAAATGTGTCCACGTTTGACAAAAATACATTTTTTTTCATGATATAATTTGGATTTAGATACATATTGGTTTTATTTTAATTATAAATTTTACAGTATTGCTCTTAATGCATAGTGATAGATTGCAGTCCATTCGGCTTGTTCATAAAGAGAAATAGATATTTCTCTTCATAGAGAACCTTTTTGTTAGTGTTTAGAACACTTGTTCCATATGATGTCTGATGCGTATCTAAGGTAGTGCCCTATGCTAAATGAAATTGTGCCTGATCAAATGTTTTGTGTTACTCTCTTCCAGCGAGACTATAAAGAGGATGCACCAGTATAAAGCAGTTCCAGTTTTTGACCTGAGCAGAATATTTTTGGAAATTTTTAATGTGGATTTCAACTTTTAAAATTTGGTTTTAAACAAAAAAATAAATAAATAGGACCTTTCCTGAATGATTTAGATGTTAATATATTTCTGTTCTCATTTCTTCTTCACCTTTCTTCTTCACTGGATTTTCTTGTGTGTGTTGTGCGATGTGAAACTGGAAGTAGGTTCTATCTGCTACGCTTTCTGTGTGCTTCATAGAGGCTAAGTAGCCAGTGGTTAAGTCACTGCCTGAATCATTGTTTTGAGGCAAATTGCATTGTTGTCATCAATGTCTTCCTTATAAGTCAGAAATGGAAAATTGCTGCTGATTATGACCTAGTTCACTACATTCATGTGGGAGTTCTGCCTGGTGCAGTGATTTTTTTTTTCAGAAATATAACATCAATTGGCAACCAGTGTCCTGTGCTTGCAAATCGATGACTGAGGCAGAAACCAAATATGCACAGATTGAGGAGTTACTGGGAATATTATTTACCTATGAGAGAGTTCACCAGTATATTTCTGGCCAGACAGTATATATGGTAACAGATCACAAACCTCTGATAGCATTGTTTAACCAGCCATTACATTACTGTACTTTGTGGATTCAAAGATGATGCTCAAGCTGCAAAAGTATTATTTATTTATGAAAAACATGCCAGGTAAAGTTCATAGATTCATAGATGTTAGGGTTGGAAGGGACCTCAATAGATCATCGAGTCCAACCCCTTGCATAGGCAGGAAAGAGTGCTGGGTTTAGATAAGCATCTAGCTGGGGTCATCTAACCTCCTCTTGAAGACCCCCAGGGTAGGGGAGAGCACCACCTCCCTTGGGAGCCCATTCCAGACCTTGGCCACTTGAACTGTGAAGAAGTTCTT
>JAGPOW010000261.1:71494774-71527508 GCA_030014935.1 Caiman crocodilus | reverse complement strand
CCAGTATGTGTGCTGGGGGTTGCCTCTCCCCAGATGCATCACCCTACACTTGTCCACATTAAATCCCATCCTGTTTCTGTCCGCCCACTCCTGCAGTCCTGATTACTGTACCTGATTTAGTACTTGTTTATACATAATAGCAGTACTTGTGTAAACAAGTGCTAAATGACTGCGCAGTAACGACTGCTCAGTCAGTGTCTTGTCTAGACCCAGCCAACGTGGTTAAGGTTTAGTCTGTACTCCAATTTAGACCTCAGTTTAGGGGAAAACTGAGTTGTATAACCACATTACCTGATCTGGTTGTGGTTGTAGTGTAGAGAGGCATGTAACATAGAAAGTTAAAATGAAAACAAAACCATACTCTTAAAAGGATTTAGAGTCCTATAATTTCATCGAGCATTTAATTTCTTTTTTGCATTGAGGCTAAATTTGGTCCTCAACGCAAAAGAGTGTTGGTGCACTTTTTGCCTTTTAATGTTTATGTTCATTATAAACTAGTTTTTTCCAGCTGAAATGTGTGCAAGTAAATAAAATAATGCCACAGATTTTTTTCTAAGAAGTAGAGAAACGTCAAATTGGTCAAAAATAGATGCCTGAAATCAGTAAAAGCAAAATTCATAACTACGTTCCTCCATGCTCCTGGCATCTAATGAAAATACTCCTTCTTAGCAAGTAGCTGAGTTTAAGGAACAGAAGGTCCTGAATTACAGCTGCTATGCTATGCAGTTTGAGCAGTGCCTATAGCATCTGTTTCTGTAACTGTTGTTTGTTATGGGTCTCACAGTAGTACATGATAGACTAGCTATGCCTCTTTCCCTTTGCCAGTTGCTTATTTTCTACATATTTCTTTTCTTAATGTTATATTTGGAGAGCATGCATGTGAAGAGGGTGTTATGTAAAATGAATAGGGTATTTCATTGAAAGTAAGTATCTGAATTCCTCAGTTTCTAGCTCTTAAGTTCTAACACTAACCTTAATTCTGTCCCTCCTGCTCTGTATATTTTGTCCATCTGCAGGTTGCATGATTGTCAATTGCCGTGTGATTTTGTTGTTGTTGTTGTTGTTGTTGAATGCATGAGCTCCAGATTTAGACACCTGGTGCTTTTTAATGCTTTTGAACATTTACTTCCTTGTACGTTCCAAAGATTTTGAAGCTGCTTCTCCATTGTGGGTTGAACTGATATTATTGCTAGGTGTCTCTCATTCTTTATCTTGATCCAGAATGTAGATGTCTAGAAAAAAATATCCTGTAAGTTGACATATGAACGGTGGTAAAAAAAAAAGAGGGGAGGGGAGAAGTAGGCAGCCGTGTCAGGCTGTCAGGTTCTGCAGCATTGCTGACTGTTGCCAGTAATCGCTGTTTGCTTTACAATCAAATGACCTAACTTTTTTAAATGAGTAAGCTTTTGTGATAATGGAGCTGGAATACGTTAATGTTCTTTTTAAGTATTAAGAGTTTTGTTTCTTTTTTTTAATTAGCATCAGGCCTTCTTTTTTCAAAATCAGTCTTATTTACCTCTAAGGCATTCCCTTGTACTCAGCTTCTTTCCACCTGCAAATACATAACTCCAGTTAGCCTTTCATACATATTGGACAGTGATGGTGGAAGAGGCATGGATAGGTTAGATTTCACCTGTGGGGTAATATGAAAAATGCTCAAGGAAGGGGTATTTTATTGTTGGGAAAACAGATGCATGGAGGAAAGGAAGAGGAGATTCTGATTTAAGGTTATACTGTAATGAGAATGCCACAACTGAATTTTTGAATTCATTAGTCAGGGAAATATGTTGATCTCATTTTGGTCTTTATGAAGCTAACAGGGTGCAGTGTTAAACCACCTTAAAGTCTTGGAAAGACGCAGGAATTTTTTTTTTCCCAGAATTCAACGAACAAAAATCCTGAATCTTTTTGGGAGAGTAGGTGATAGGATTTCTATTCTTCTCCTATCTTGCTGGTTTTCTAATTGGAGAAAACAACTGAAGTGGTGACAATGACCTCTTACAAGAGATTGACCTCTTACAAGAGATTGAACAATTTCTTCTAACACAGATGTGAAGCTGACATATAAAAAGAGCACAGCAAACAAATGAGCTCACTCCTTACATAATTTTACGATGCATTGAAAAATTAGTCTTATCCTGCCTGAGCTAATAGTCTCGTGCGTTTGCTTAGAGATTATAAGCTGCTTGCGTATTATTAAAACGAGTAGCCTGCATGACTGTGGTAAGTGTGTCACATCCTCCTTTCAACTCTGCCCTCTTAGAGATTATGGCAGTCTTCTGTGGTTTGTCCAACTAACCAACAGGGAGTGGCTTTTGAAAACTGCACTAACCTGTGCATCTGGTTCTCAGGAAAACTTTCAGATTCAATTGAACTTGGCAAGGAAAGCCAAGGTACTGTTAGGAGAGAGGCCAGGATATGGGGATAGGTTTTCAAAGAAAATTGATCTGTAATTTTGTAGTATTTTAATCATTCTAAAGCTTATTTTAAAATAAACTTCCAAAATAAGCTTCATAGTAAACACCAAGAGCAAGTTTTGTGGTTTCTTGCCTCCAGTACATGCTGTTTTCTTCTTTCTATCCATATGATTGGGTGGTATATTTTCTTCATACGTTTTTATTTTCAGTTAAGGGGCTAGAGAGCCAATTTCTTCAGTGTTTATGGCATAAAATATAGCATCTAATAACTGCTTTACTGAATACTATATTTGCTCAGATCCAAGATGAGGATTTTTTTACTGTTTACAGAGATGGGGAAAAATGGGGGTTGTAGGTAGGAGTTGTGGCACCAGCAACTTCTCCAGGGTTGTAGCTGCAGCAGTCATCTTTCCTGCACTGCCACTGCCCTCCCTGGTGTCCCCAACATCCTACCACTTACCTTCGGTTTCAGCACTAGCTCTGGTTTCATCCTGACCTGGGGCCTGAAGCCCACGATAGCTTCAGCCCTTGCCTGGCCAAGCAGCATGGGGCTGCAGTGGTGCTGTGGCCAGAGCTGGAGCAGAAGTGGCTGTCACCACAACCACTGCTGCCTGGCTGGGTAGGGGTGGAGCTATCATGCGCTCTATGTCCCAGGCCAGAGTGGGATTGTAGTCAGGACTGGGGTAAGAGGTGGTTGGGGGAACAGGCTGTGGAGGAAGCAAGGGGCAGTAGGTGCAGGTGTCTAGGAGTGCATGCAACATGGCAGGGGGGCTGGGGGGTAAGCAGTGGAAGGGAAGAAGCTGGGGGTTGCAGGCATGGGGTGGGGGGATGTCAAGCTGCAGGTGAGCAAGTGGTGGGGCAGACAGCAGGGGGCAAAGGGTCTGGGTTAGACCACTTGACTCCCCCTGCCATGGCTTTCCTTGCTGCAGCAGTGGGAGGGATGGATTCTAGATAACCATCTGATTAATTAGGTCCTGTACATGGGGAAAATTATAACAAATGTATAGATTTTTCATGTATGTGTTTTCTAATTGGAAGTTGTCTTAAATTTGAAGCTGTTATGGAGTCTGGTAAATACAGTAAATCTACGCTGTTTAAGTGCTCTTGTTTAGAGAATATGAAAATAAGTCTTGTCTGAAAGATTCTCTCTTTAAAATTAGAAAATTCACATCAACCCCTATGTAATCACCATGCTCCTCAATCTTCATGCTCTCTCTAGCTTTTGTTGTTGAATTCTGTCTTTTTTTTTTCCCCAATCTTGTTTACTATCTTGAATTCACTTGGACTTTTGTCCAGCATGTGACCATTCTTGAATCTTGGGAAACTGGAATTACAGACTTCCACAATGCTTACAGAAAGCAGACGGTGTGAGACTGCTCACTTGATCCTGTCAGATTGATTTAAATGTTTGCAAAGGGATTTTAAATTATTAATTAAAAAAACTAACTTCATCTTCCACTTAAATCATTATTGACATTTTTTAATTTGGTGTTTAAGTTGGATTACTCCTACCAAAAGTGTTGTATGTTGTTTCTACTGTGGTGGAACTAATATTTGTACCTCTTCTTCCCCCAGACATTTTATTTTAGGATATATTTATTCAGAGACATGCATGCAACCAAGCATGCAAAAAATTTAACAGAAACCTGCTCTCCCTTTTCCTCTGCCTGTCCCCCTGTCCTCCCATGCCTGTTTTAGGATCTCAAAATGGACTTGTGTTTCCAGCTGTTTATGTGCTACTAGCACACAATTTTGTATTTTACCAACTGATGTAAAAGAGCACCTTCATATTCTGTTATGTTTTATACTGTCCAACTCAGGCTGCATGCTGGGTTTTTATATGGAAGGTTTTGAGAATGAACCTGGATTAATATTCCTGGCTTCATTGTTCACTGTGGCCTGTTTGCAGGATGTTTCTGTGATGTGAAACTTGCACTTGAGGGTCAGTGATGGAGTCGCACAAGGCAGGAAATGCTTCCTAATTAATGGGATAAATAATGGGTGACCCACTTGGTGAGAACCTGGGAAAGCCTCTCAGCTTGGGATGGTGAGCTGTTGCTACTTTTCATTCTGTACCGCGTTGTGACTGGAGGGGAAAATGATACACTGGAAACGGAAGAAGGGAAAAACCAAGGGAAAGGGACTTGAACTTGAGCTTTGAAGAGAAAATTGTAATCCAGGTGGGAGGAAATGAGAAAAGAGATATAAAAGCTATATAACTATATAGAGGAAGTACATTTAGTGCAGGTACATTAAGTTTATTTTGTCTGTCCTCCCATTTGTTTGCTTTTTATCTTGTGATGAAGAGTTAACATAATCCATTTATGAATGACATAACATTATAACAGATTATCCAGTATGGAAAGGTTGCGTGAGATGCCTGCAGTATAGCTTTTAACTTGAAGGTTTGGAGCGGAAGTGAGTCATGAATTGTTTCTGGCTTTACAGGCTGTCACTCCCTTTGCTCACTTGCTAAAAGGTATACTGGAATTTTCCAGGTACAGCATTGTGGGAGGTGAGGAGGGGAAGGAGAGGGAGAACGTGTAGGCTGGGATTTGGAGAGGGAAGGGCTTGTCTCAAGGAGAATTATGTCCCTGAATGTACCTTGTTGTTGAATGAAAGACTAGTAGAGATTAAAAATAAAATCCTGCAGCAAATCTGTATTCAAATAACTACTGCTGTCTTTGAATTTGCTACCTTTTTATTCATTTGAAACATACACTGATTTTTTTTTTTTCCCCTCCCCAGCATGTATTTCAACACATTTTTGTGTTCTTGCCAAGAACACTGTGTTCTGTTAAATCATTTAATGACGTTGAATGCTGGCCCAAAGCCAACCTGGGTCAAGTTCATTCAAATAAGTTTCAGCATAGGCTCTTGTTGGATGAAGAATGTCAGTCTTGTCTTCACATGATAGGTGGCTCTGTTGTGTTAGTTTTCCACAACCTAAACCCCCGGAGAAGCTAAGACTTTTAAGTTATTTTTTTAAAATATTGGTATGTAGAGAAAGACAGGTCATTCTTTATATATTTTTGATGAGCTAAAGAATATAAAATGAAACCTGTAATTTGTGACTTCTTTTTTCTTTTGTCCCCTTTCTTTATTTCCTCTCTGCATCAATCTTGACCTCAAGATATATATCCTGTATCTTCAGTGCTGGAACTACTACTGAAGTCTCAATGATAAAATCTTGCTTGTGACAGAACTAGATCTAGTGGCATGAACTGCATTAATGCAGCAATGGTCACATTGGTTCATGTCCCCTTCCCTTGTCAAGTTTCTGCTTCTCTCTCTTTAGTATGTTTAGAGCTATTTTTTTTAAATATATATCTTTATTGCCATAAAAATATGCACATTTAAAAAAGCTTCTCTACTTGGGTGGGGAAGGGAGTGTCTCTCCTAAGGGACTGTAATAGGTTATGGTGGTAAAAAATCAGCGTCATTTTTTTGGCTTATTCCAGTTTCCTTTTCAGGGGACTTTGTTGTTGCTACTTTGCATAGTAGCATACTTTTCCTTCCTGTAACCCTACCACAAGTCACACTCCATTCCCTCCCATCCCCCTCACTTCCAGTAACTCTGCTCTCTGAGCAATTATTTTGGAACTACTGGCAAAATAAGAGTCTGTTTGACAGCTTTGTAAAACTATTTAAACTGGATGCTAGCTATAATGTATGTAAATCTAGAGATATCATTTAGCTCTCTTTAAATCAATTCTTAATATTATAAGATCAGAAAGGAAATCCAGTTACCCTTCTTTCTTTCTTTCTTTCCCGATGGGTCACCCTCCCTGGAATAAATGCCTCTCAAAAAAAAAAAAAAAGTCTTTCTTTCTTTTAAAATCTAAATGAATAAAATCTCTGGGGCAATTTATGCCCAGATGGGGGAAGGATAGATATGCAAGAGAAGGGAGAAGTCAATTTAAAAGTGATAATTCAGCTTCTCATTGACATTTCTTTGCCATTTCTCTCCATTAGCGTCTTGTTTTGTACCCATGTATCAAGTTTTGGGTCTTGGCTCACCTGATATTAAATTTTAAGGGATAGAAACATAGCAGTACAAGGTTCCCCTGCCTCAACACCTACTCTTGAGCTACCTGTCAGAGCTTGCTGTCTTATCTTGACTGTGTGGGAGAGTAGAGGCTGATCAGATTTGTGCTCATCACTAGGTGTCACTCATTTGCAGTTATTTAAAATCTGTCATTTGGTTTCAGGGCAAAATTGAAAAAGATATATTAATTCTTCTTCCTCTCTACCGCACCCAAAAGAGAGAGAAGAAGGGAAAGACCAGGCATAGAAAAGTTCTGACTCCTCTCCATTCATCCCCTCCATCAAATAGTTCTACTTGGTGTTTGCTGATTTTGATTACTTTATAGGGTGTGCTCCTTTCAATCTTTGTCATGTTTATATCCCATTGCTGCAAGGTAGTATTTTACTTTCCTTGCTTGTATATTTCCATTGACACTCTAACTTATTTGCTATTTTTTGAGAAAGTGTAAAGAACAGCATATACTTTTTTGGAAAGTTAATAATAAACGTATATTAAGAGAGAAGTATTCATAGAATAATTGGATTAAAAAAAAAGGATACTTCAGAAACTTTTGAGCTAATATTATGAAATTGGGAAGGAGACCTCTCAATATAATAAACTGCGCTGGGCTTAACAACTGATCTGTGTTATGCAGTAGATTTAAAAAAACCAAGAGATATCCAAATGTTCACGTGTCAAGATGATTTGTACTATTGTTGTCTAGTAAATGCTGTGGAATGTGATGCCTCTCTTGGGCTTTTGTCAGTCATATATATAATATGCAGTAGATATTAATATTATTGTTTGTATTCAATGGAGAGATTGCTTTGATGAATAGGTAGCATCCTTTCCCTTCCAAAGTGGGGAGAGGGGTTCTCTGAAGTATGGTAGATAAGAGCAACTGTGTAACTAAACAGTCCAATTAGTACAATATTTATGATCTTTGTCTGTTTTTATTTACAATCAATATTCACACTTGGCACCTCATCATAGCTAGATCACCTGTGTAGATTTACAGTATGGCCAATGGTTACTGTCCTTTGTTTAATCAGTGTTCCCCCTATACTGGGATTATGCAGCAGCACAAGTGACTGATAGTTATCTTTTTGTCAAGTTAGCACAAATTCTTGTTTGTCACACATTCAGGGTGGATAAAAATCAATGGTTAAAAAAAATGTTAAAATGGGGTTCTTAACAAATTTTAAATTTTTTATTTAATTTTTTTGTTTAAGATGTGATGTTTTTGGGTTTTTTTTTAAATTTTTCAACCCTATATAAAGATAATTTTAATTTAAGATAATGCTAATGCTCAAATATATCATCATGGAATAGGGATTATAACGTCTCATTATGTACTATTTGAGACAATATATTCAGGTAACCTTTTTCGAAAAGTTTTATAAATGGGTCACAACAGGCCATGGACTAAATTAGGGGTGCAAATTTATGGGGTTCCCAGAGGCTTCTCTATAGATTAGTAAAGATTTAAGAAAACCATTGTATCCAATGGGACTCGGTACTCAGTCTAGAAGATCCCGTTAAGCATCTCTTTGATGCTTAGTTCCAGTTCTCAAACTTGATTTGTGTCTCCAGAGAGAACCTCCTTAGCAGCAGTAAGTGGAGATGAGAGATAACAGACCTGATTACTTACCCATCAGCAGTCTTCTCTCTCTGTGAGCTTTTGTGTACACAGAGTCAAGCTCTTACCTTCCTCTAAAAGTGCAAAGTTTCAAGAAGTCAAATGAATAAAGGATATCAAACAACACAAATGCACTTTCGGTAGAAAAAAAATGATTAAATTGAGACATTCTGGCCTGTGATTTAAATCGTGAATTAAATCCAAACCATTCTGCATAAATCTGTGAAAAAGCTGTTTCTATCTCCTTTTGAGTACCTGTGCTCATCATTTTGCCTGCCTTCTTATTCAGTGGGTTTCTTGTGCTGCTGCCTTTGGCAGGACAGAATAGGAAGCAGCAGCAGAACTTTAGTAAGGGTAAAAGCAAGGGCTAGTCTTATCAGACCTTGTCTTAATTGAACTTTTACCATTTGCAATTTGAGCATGGAGAGACCTACAATAACTTATTTTTCTTCCTTGAACCTTAGAAGCTCCATAAGAGGAGTGGGGCAGGGGGGAAGAGTGATGAGGAATAAACTATCCAGCTGGCAAAAGCCAAGGAGTACCACCACCATACTTGAGGTGACAAATGGATGCTTACAGGAGGGTGTGACTTAATTGACCCGGCAGAGTTTTTAAGCACGGAACTTTGTGCAGCTTTGTTGCTTAACCTTTTTGATGGAGGTGACTTTGTCTTCAGTGCAGGCACATGACTTGCAGAAGCCTCAGATTTTAGTAAATAATGATCCCTCTTGATCACAGTGACCTGCATATTTACATAAAGAAAACAAGGGTGCTGCTCCTTGTTTCATTTTGTGCAAACTAGATGCAAGCCTCTAACAATCTGTTTAAAGGGTGCTGCTATTTACTACATGCATTATTAGTTAAAATTTTCTATACTAATTGAGGCTTAAATACCTGTTTTTTGGTTTTTTTGATAAATTCTCAAATATTAATGAAACACCTCGACTTCAATCTCTTAGGCTAAGTAAAGACAGTTAAAAAGCCCAAGCCTGAATCAATTCAATCTTCAGAGGTTATTCTAAACTGTGTGGACTGAACTGATAAGCAAGTGAACAGACATTCACTTTTGATTCCTAAAATGCAGCCACTAGGAACTGTGAGTTAACTTGAATCTAGAGGAGGGATCTGGGATAGAAGTTCAGTAAACCAATTTAACCTAATCAGTTAAGTCTGATACTACATGCGTCCAGGTTTGTCTGAAACTGGTTTCAGACAGTTTGAAAGCAGTTTATGCACACTGAAGTTCTGTTGTGTTACAGTTATGAACCAGTTTTCTATCACTTATACCACTATATATTTTATTCAGAAATAATGTTAGGGAAAATATACTTATTGCAATGCATCTGAATTTTAGACTATGAATTTTTAGACATTCCATTTGGTGATAGGTTAATAAAATCTCCCAAAATGAAGCATAATCATGCAACAAAAGAATGGGCAAAAGTTCCCTTTTCCCTATTTCTGCTAAGTAAGCTTATTGCCAATTTTATTTACTAGACAAGTAATTCTTCTTGTATCATGCATCTGGCTGGTGTTGTTTGACCCCAGCACTCTTTCCTGCCGTGGCAGGGGGTCAGACTTGATGATCTGTTGAGGCCCCTTCTGACTCCAGCACCTATAAATCTGTTTATAATTTCTATCCCTAGTCTTAAAGCAGTTCAGTTATGAGTTGAATACTAGGGCTGTGCAAAGCTTCAGTCCCTGATTTGATTCAGTGTAGATTCAGCCTGATTCAGTGGCCAAACCTCCAAATCCAAATTGAATCAGAACCCTCCGAGTCAATTTGGAGAGATTTGGAAGGAATTGGCGATTCGGACATAGACTCAGTTTTAAATGTTTTTTCTGCATCAGTAGCAGGCGGCTCGTGAATGAGATGCTGGGGTGCATGGAGCATCCCACAGAAGCATGGGGGTGTTCCCCAGCATGCTAATCAGCAGACCTGGAAGTGGACTGGTAACACTTCTGGTTCATTTCTAGGTCCACTGGAGAGCATGGGGGGGGCCTGCACCCCCTCGCTGGGCGACTGGTGTCATCGCTTGGGTCTGAGGGGCCACCTGGGGTCCCCCCCTATGACCAGTTGCCAAGCTGAGGGGATGTGGGGGGTGGCCTCTGCTGCGCACTCCCCAGTGGACCCGAAAGTGGACCAGAAGTACTTCCAGTCCACTTTCGGGTTTGCCATTGAGCACGTGCCTCCTCTCACCTCACCCCCTAACTCGTGTGGGACATTTCATCTGCCCCAGCTTTGAAGCATTCATGAGCCAAAAAATGGTATGTAGAAAAAAATTTAAAGCTGTGTCTGTCTAAATTGCTGATTCTCTGAATCAGCACTAAATCTTCAGATTTGGCTGAATCACTATCCCGAATTCAGGCCCAATCTGAATCAAATAGGGCCTGTTTTGCGCACCCCTGTTGACCACCACTTATCTCTCAATTTCCTCCTCTCCCTATGCTGTATATCTTATGCTCAAGCCTCATATACTGTAACTTTTTATATTTTCTTTGCCTTCTTTCTATTTAACATTTGCCCAGTAAACTTTCTTCTCTGTTCCAAAATGAACAAAAAAGCCTTTCTTTTGCAGATGGAAAAAAATATCCTTTATTGCAGAAGCAGTAATACTATCAAATGTTAATAGGCAGACAGAGTTAGGTACATGCAAATAGTCAAAGGGCACCCATTTTTCACTTTTTCATCTCTTGAAGAGAGATTTAATGCTAGAATATTAGAAGTAGTTGGAGATAGAGGCAGAAGGAGGGCCCCAAGATAGTTCATCATGCTGTATATTTTTTATGAGAGCACATCTCAAGTCAAATGAGGACCAAAACCTGGTAGGTCTGCGTAACCGCCGGGCCTCAAACATCTTACCCCGGGCTTCCTTGCTCCGAGGGTTTGCTGATATCCGGATTGCCATTGCAGGTAACCTTCGGGTGGTCTCTCTACACGCTGCAGCCTGCCCCTTTCTTTCCTGCCATGACTTTGATCTTTCAATGGGTGGGGCTTCATGTAGTGCAATTACTTTCTTCAGCTATCTGCGTCGTAGGTGTCTTCTGTGAGGCTCCTCCTCCCCTACACCTCGCCCTTACCCTGTCTGGCGGATCTTGGGTATTTCTGTTGGTGCTTGTGTACTCCCTCAGGTACGCCACTAACGAGCTCACCCTTCACTCATTCTCCCTATTGATACGCCTCAGCCCCTTCCCACCTGGGGTAACACAAAATAAACAAAACTCCTTCAAACTTAACTACAGCTCACTGAGCCTAATGGGGAACATGCCCTGCCCCTATAAAACTCCCTAGTGGGGTCTGTGGCCCCGCCGCCCCTCAGCTTATCAACTGGGTCACTGCCTGTGACCTGGTCTGCTAGCCCTCTCTTCACGTGCCTGCTGCCCGACACTCTTTGCCCGGTATATCCTGAAGCAATCCCGCTCTGGGTTTTCCCTGACTTGCAGCTCTCTCTCTCCGAGTCTATCCTGGCTTGCAGCCCTCTCTCTGGATCTTCCCCGGCCCGCAGCCCTCTCTCTGGGTCTTCCTCAGGTCTCTGGCCCCTCCGCGTCACTGAGGCTCTTAGCCCACTCTTCCCCGGCTCACCCGTAGCAGCCATGCTGTCCTCCAGCGTTGGTTCGTCTCTGGGCTCTTTCACTTTTCTGCTCTGCACGCTGGTGGTCAGCTCAGGCATTCGCGCCTCCAGCTGACTTCCTCAGCCCGGCTTTCTCCTGGCAGCTACATGTGCACCCGGCTCCTCACTGTGGTCAGCTCTTTAATCCTCGCTGGCCGGTAATTGGTGGTGATGTCACCTGCCATCTGCAAGTGACTTGAAGTGTTGTGCTGGCTGTGCGTGGGCTTCTCTGGCCGGCCGTGTTCCTCCTCGCATCCTGCAGTGAGTAATTTGTTTGTTTCCTTCTCTTTTCCCTCCACTCTGCCCTCTGTCTCTGTCTCTGGGGCTCTCTCCCTGAGCTCAGGAGTTTCCTCAGGCTTTCTCCACCTGTGACAGTCTGTTTTTCAGAGACACGTGAGCTTTTAGGCTAAGCAAACTATATTTTATCAGGAAAGCAAAATCTCATTGAGAATTTTTTTCTTTTTTCTTTTTTTTAAATAGCCCTGATTAAGTTGAAGGTTGGTTGCCTTTTACAGTGTATGTTCTCAGAATTTAGCAGGTGTACAAACTTTACACAGGGATGTAGGTACACCATTAAGATTGGTAAATTAAAACAAACCTATTAAATGATGTGGCTTTTGTAAAATGTATATATAGCTGCATTCAGCACAGTCCTTCTGGCTTTGCTTTCAGATCACTTGGTAGAGTTGTAGGCCTCATACAGACATTGTTTTTCTTGGGAGAGCATATGTCTGTACATACCAGCACTGCTTCTCTCAGAAAAGAACATAGTTCTCCTGCATCCCTCTGGCTCCCCAGGTGGACAGTGTCACTCACTGGATTCTGCTGCTCCAGCTAGGAGAGGAACACACTGTCTTCACAATCTCCACATTGTGCTGCAGAAAGATGCAGGCTGATCATAGGCAGTCTGGTTCAGCCAATCAGAGCTGCTGAATGTACTGCTGACAACTGTTACCAGGCAGACTAAGGGAGTTTGCAGAGCACAGAGAGGTGTGCAAAGGGCCCTTCTTGGCTGTACAATGTCAGTACTGCAAGATCTCCACTCTTCAGGGCCTCAGTCTTTGAATGTGTGTACACATGACTCTGGGTAAGTTTCTCTACCAGGAGAGCAAACCTGGGAGAATTCTCCCAGATTATTTTAATGTGTGTACACAGCCATAGCTTACTGATTGCCAAGGTACAACTCAAGACACAAACATGATGCGCCACATTGTTAAATGATGACAGCTAAAGCTATGCATTTTTGTTCATATTTTGATATAACAATAGGTAACTGGCAAGTATTTGCACAGGTATTGTGTGCATAATTGCATCTGAGTTTATGGGATCATTTTTTATATGCTTTTTCCTTGTGCAGAGTCCAGTGAAGGGGAATAGAGTTCTGCTAACCAGTTAATGCTGTTCTAGCATCTGGCCATACCTAAGCATTTAAAACATTTCATACTTGAGTGTTAAAAATAACAGTGTACTTATCTGCATCTACCTGGAACAGTTTTGAAGTACAGTTCTATCTAGAGCAGGGATCATCAGTTGTTTAATGGAACTTAGGTCCAAGTATGAGCTGCTTCCACCCTGGCCTGTATGGCCACATGCACCCCTCCCCCATACTCTCTCTGTGGTGCTGCTGTTACTTCTCCTCACCACTTGTTGCAGCCTCACGTTCCATGGGCTGGATGAAATGGCTTGGACTGTAACTTGTTGACCCTTAACCAGGGTACAGACAAATGTATGATTGGAATAGATGCAAAGGGGAAGAGAAACTGCTACTTAGCACTGCGTATCAGTTGTTACCCTGTAACCGTTACATATACATGAGTTGGTAGTGCCAGGCAAGTGTAGCAAAAAAAGTCATATGATTTTGTTCATCACCTTTGCTATGCTCCATAGTGGATGGGTGGGTCTTGACCTTCCATTAGGACCAGAGACTAAGATCATATGGCCCTGGGGATTGTAGAGGAGCCAGCTGTGGACAGAACAAGATGGAAGCATTTCAGTTTAAATACTTTTAGCACATGTTTCTGGTCCTAGGAAATGGGTAAAAGAATTAATGTTTTCTACTTGGCATCTACAAACTTCAAGGGCAGCTACATCTAGTATATGCCATTGGTAAGTTGGTTCCAGTGTAACAGATTATAATAGGAGACAACATACTTTTTTTTTTTTTTTTTTTTTTGTCCCTGTAGAACAAATGTAATTTGGCACAAGACCCAAGACATATTGTAAATTGCTCTTTTTAATTGGAGACATACTAACAAGGCAGATATACAGTCCAAAATATGCCATAGCTAGAATGTTCAGCTTGTGCTTGTGGTTACACGTAGTTTCTTCACATAGCTGTTCCTGCTTAATGTTCTTTAAACTTTCCGAACAGTTAATGCTACTCTGTGTCTTCCTCTTTGACTTCAATTTGCAATTTCCTTTGGAGGAACAGTTTCCTATTGTATCTATCTGGCCACTTCTAGTTCATACTGAATTTTTCTAAAGCTCTGATGTGTTGCAAAACCAAACAGTGTCATCTTTAGTGCCTGTATTTCATCATTTGCTGAATTGAGGAAGTATAGAAGAAAATAGGAGCTTGCCTTGCTAACAAACAAAAGCTGTGCCTGGTCATGATATGTCATTGTAAAATAACCAACTTGCTCTAATTTTACGGTGCGTGAGACTGTTCAGAAGGACTGAATTATAGGAAACTGCTCTCACTAAGGATAAGTTTGACAAATTTTGTTTCAGGGAGGGGGAGTTGCTTTGGATTTATATTAACAGTGTTACATTTTTTGTCACTGTTTGTTTTTGTACATGCAAAAAGTATAAAGTACTTTATTCCTTATACATTCCTTCTGAAGCAGGTAAGTATAACCATGTTACTTGTTTAATGGTAGGGAAATAAAGGTTTAAACAGTTAAGACCAGCATTGTCAGTTGTCCACTAAATTTGAATGTTTCAGGTTTTGGAGACCTGAGAAGTCTAAGATTCAATGTTAGACTCAGCATGCCCAGTTTACACTGAAGTTGGTAGGAGCTGAATATGTTCAATGTCTCTGAAAATCAGGTGCTATATATCTTGGTTGGCAAGCAAAATTAGGAATCACTTGTGCAGCCTTAAGCATTGTACCCGGAGCCACAGAGGGATCAAGATTAAGTCTGGTATAAGATGTCAGGATGTTCTGACTCGTACCCAGTGATTATACTACTAGACTGTGTGGGCATTTTTTTTTCTGTGAAGACTGACATGTTCAAAGGAATAGTTAAAACATGTAAGCTTTTTTAGTAGATTACTAGCTATCAGTATCTTGGATTTTGAATCACCGAGTCAGTAATTCAGCTAAAATGCCTTTATTAAATCCAAAGACCAATAGAAGTTGTACAGTCACTTTAAGTTAAACTCTAAAATACTCTAAAATACTGTAACAAAATACTAACTATGCACAGTGCTGGATTAATGCATAGGCAACCTAGGCACATGCCTGGGGCCCTAAGTCAAGAAGGGGCCCAGAAGTGCCACAGCCGCCACCCCACACCGTCCCTGCTGCACATCTGGCCACATGCAACCCTCTCCCCCCTTGGCTCCTCTCCCTTCCTCCTGGCTATTCTCAGCACCTGGCAGCTGCAGCAGGGCACTGCCACTGTGCCCCCCCTTGCCTTTCCCACTTCTCTTCCCCTCTCCTCCCCACTGCCTCCCCATCTCTGCTGGGTTTTGTTGGGTTTGAGTGGTGGTAACAGCAGTGAGGCCAGAGTCGGGGAGCGATGTTGATGCTGCATGGCCAGCACCCTGCACTGCCGCCTTCCAGGAGCAGGGGGGGGAAGCTTCCTCCTCTGTCTTCTCCATCCCCCTCAACCTGCACCCTGTGCCACCACTGTCTCCTCTGGGGGCAAGGGCTGGCTTCGTCCCGCCATTCCACCTGCTCCGTTCCTGCTGTCATGGTGGGGCTCCGCCATGCTGCCACCTCCTGTCAGGAACGCTCTTAGAGCACTCTGATTCATTTTCAGATAACCAATCGGAGTGCGAATAAAGCATTATGGACAGACAGGCAGACTAAGGCTTTTATAATATTAGAATTATTAAATATACAGTATAAAGTATGGGCCCACGAGTTTGTTTTCTTAGGATCAGCTAAAGGGTTAATCCAACCCTGTCTATGCATTAGATATCCATGTACTTGTAAGTGACTGCATCCACACAGTAATTAGAGTTAATAGCATTTGATCAGAGTTCTTGCATCTGGGCAAGCAAGGGAGAGTCTTGTTCTCCCATTCTGGCTGGCTCCTGTAGATTAGCCCACTCTAGCAAAGGACCTCTCCATCTTGCTCCATTTTATATGCCTAGATTTCTCATTGCATCCTAACTGAAGCGTCACACATCTCATCTTTTCCAAACACCAGTGAAACTTCCTTTGCCCGCTTGCTCTAGAATTTGCAGTGATAAGGTTCTGTATGCCAGGCTGGCACCATTTCTCACATCCTGTCTTCTATAGCTTTTACACTCCTTTCTAAGGATATTAGCTTTTTCATTTTTCCAGGTGGTTGCTTGTTTGATCTTCTTTCACTCTCGCACTCAACTTATGATTTCCTATATCTGTGTATCTGATCAAACGGGCCTTGTATTCGATCAGACAGGGCTGTCTAACTTCTAAGTGTCCAGGGGACACATTTCCTCAGCCCACACTAGCAGGACCTACACCAGCATGAGACGCAGATCTTGGGAGCCACCTAGCTCTGTTCTCTACTGTACCATCCGAGTGCCCTTGCACTGCTGCTTTTTGTGTCCCCCTGCTTTAATATGTATCCAGCTGCCCCCCCACTGCACTTCACCCACCCCTCATTGCATTGTACTTCCCCCTAACCTCCCTCACTGCTACTGCTCCCAGTGCCCCCTTCCCTGCCTGCTGTATTGCACTGTTCAGGTACCCTGGGCTATGGGCTCCCTTGGGACTGAATGCTGTGCTGTGCTGTACTGCCCCATCCCTTGGGGTAGGGATATGGGTAGGGGCAAGGTTAAGAAAGGCAAGCCAGAGAGACCCTGGAGCCTCTGGCTGCTGCTGCTGCAACTGGAGCAATAGAGGGTCAGTAGCTAGGTGGGAGTTCAGGGGCTGCAATTTAATATTTTGCAGGCTGCATGTAGCTCCTGGGACAGCATATGGACAGCCCTCTGATAAAGCATGCCGTCACCTATTATTACATTTCTTAATTTCTACGTAGTACAGCAGTCATTTTCTTTTCTAGATTTGAATCAGTTAATTCCCCCTGAACTCCATCCATTTAAAATTGTCACTTTTGTAGGTTAAAGATTTATATTGGAAAGTTTTTGATTGATTTTACTTCTGCAGTCATTAGAAAATCCTTTTCTGCTTGCCATTTGCTGTGCACAGTGGTCATTGTTCTTTTCTCTTATGCTTCTATGCAAGTGGTTTTGCTTGCTGTTTGTCTCTCATATGATGGGGCATCTCTGTGCTTCTATCCACTGCCTGGTATGGGTGCACATTTTTGTTTTCAGTTTTTATTATGTTTAATTGTATCTTCTAAGAACCTCCAGGTTTCTAATCCAAGCAAATAGAAAATCTGAAACTTTTGAAAATGTCAAATTATCACAATTCTAGTTATTAATTTCTAATATGAGGACTTGCCACACACTTAAAGCATCCTTTTCAAACAAAAATGACAAGGACCATAACAAAATAATTTTTAAAATTTCCAGGATATCCTTTAAGACAGGGGTACCATATCTTTTGCCCAGGGGCTAAATGTGGCCTGTGGAGTCTTGGAATCTGGCCTGTGAGGCTCCCCATGAGTTGCAAAATTTGGTGGTGGGGGAGTAGTGCCAGTACTTCCACCCCTTGCCACTTGGGTTGGTCCGGTGCGCTTTTTCCGGTGCGGCCTGGCAAGGCCCCTGTCCCCAACAGGGAGGGTTTGCGGACAGGTCACAGCCCCCCCCCACCCCCCTGGGGGCAGGTTGGAACCAGACCAAATGCCCTTCACTGCATGGCTGGATAGGGCTGGACTGCCCCCCCTACTCTGTGCAGCTGGATGGGGACCTGCCAGATCTGGTGTATGGAAGGATGAGGTGGGGCCCATCTGGCTTGTTGGCCAAAAGGTGGAGGACCTATTCTTTAAGACAGTGATACACCCAGTCTCCTCAGAGAAGTCATGAGGCCAGTAGAAAAGTAGCATCAGTCAAAATAGTATACAACCTCAGTAGCATTTTTATATGTAGAAATGCTGGCAATAAATAGTAATTTCTTCTCTGTAATTGTCTTTTTTTTCTAGAAAGAAGCCAATTTAGAAATAATCTCTATTGTTATTTTCATTCTGTATCAAGTGATCAGGACTTCAGTTAATCTTTATGGTTATCTTTACAATTTCTCCTTGTGTGAAGTGCTGTCACTTACTCAGTATGCCAGTGACTCTCAGCTTTCTGGACCTGAGGCATCCCTTACTGAAGTCAAGGCACCCCTCCATAACTTTTCTGAATTGAGTCGCATCCAATTCCATAAACTAATTTATATATCTTATCATTAGAGGAGCTGAGCAGTTGGGGTGGGGTTAACTGCAATGCTACATCTAACCACCAATAAACTTTCAGTTGGAGTGGATTAAAGTTTACCAAACAGATGGTAAACAGCTTAATCTCAGCCAACTCTGAGCCAAAACCAAGACCACCACAACCTCAATCATTGAGCTCTAGTACTCTGATGTTGCTGTAGTCTGTGCTAACTTGTGAGCAGACATTCAGACAATTGTTGACTTGTTTACTGAGGCATACAAGAAAGTGAGACTGATGCTTAACATTCAGAAGGCTAAGGTCCTCCATCAACAAACTCTTGATTTGGTAATTCAGATTCATGGTGAGGTTCTGAAGAACTTTGGGAATTTCCCATACCTCAGAAGCCAATTCACGTAGAAAGCTCACTTAGAAGAGATCCAGCGTTGTCTCAAATGTGGATTCCTCAGGCCTTTGGACGCCTGAGGAAATGGTTGTTGGAAGATCACAACATCAGATCTGAAACCAAGTTCATGGTTTATCAAGCGGTCGTGATCCCCACCTTACTATATGGAGCTGAGATGTGGACAATGTGCAGGAGGCATCTCAAGCCACTGGAAAAATACCATCAGTGCTGCCTTCAGAAGAATCTTTGAATCCAGTGGAAATACAGACACGCCAACGTTAGCATCCTCTCACAAGCAAACACCATGAGCATCAAGGCGATGATCATCTTTTTCTGGATGTCTGACTCTTGAATCAAGTTTTATTCTCCTACCTCACCAAAGGCACACACTCAAAAGGAGGGCAGAGAAAGGGCTTCAAGGACATCCTCAAGGCCAACTTGAAAAAATGCAAACACTGACATCAATTCCTGGCAGGCTTACTGCTCAGGACTGTGCCAAATGGAGGGAATAGTCTACTGCAAGGATCTTAGTATTTCAAAACCTTATGGTGAAAACAAGAGATGGAAAAGCAAGAAAGAGGTAGAAGCAGCATGTCACGGACAAAATCAAGAATACAGAACCACCCACCTCTCACAGAAACTTGTGCTTGAGCTGCAACAGAATATGTCAATTCACAGATAGATCTTGTCAACCATCTTTGAACTAATGCATAAGACGGTCATGGAAGTCAATCATCCTTGACTGCGAGGGATTGCAGATGATAACATCAGAGGGACTGAGCAGTTGGGGTGGGGAATCAGCCAGGCAGTGACAACCCCAAGCCTGTACTTACCTGTTTATGTCCTCACAACGTTGCACCCTTCAAAGGATCTGGCCACACCTTGGGGTGCTATGGCACCCTATTTCAGAATCACTGCTGATGGCTTAACAGCAACATACTCAAATCAGAAAAAGGGAAAAGAAAAATGCATTCAGTGTATAAAGGAGACAAACTCAGAGATACACTGAGGATAGTGGGAACTACTAAGTTTTCATTTATTTGGAAATCAAATGTCATATATATGTATATACTTGGTAGTATAGTTAAGGGCAGCCTACTCCCCATCTCCTACTTACCTATGCCAAAGGCCCCCTTCCCTCTTACCTTCTGCTCTAGTCCTGATCTAGCCTGGCAAGGAGTTACTGCCACTTCTCTCTGGCTGAGTTGGGCAGAGGCCAGACCAAGCCAGGTCTGTGTTGCTGCTGGTCTCCCTGGAGGTGCAGAGCAGCAGTAGAAAGTAAAAGTAGAGCGTGGAGTCAGGGAGGCAGGCAGCAAGGTATGCTGGCTGCAGCGGCAGGCTGGGGGTGCAGGAACAAGCACAGGCAGGAGGGGAGGCAAGAGATGTCGGGGTAGGAGGTAGGCAGTGTTGGGGCAGGCATGTAGAGGAGTAGGGAGCAGGAGTCTGCTCCTTCATCCCTCTACTATCTGCTTTCCTTAGGTTCTATATATGGAAATTTTTAACATTTATAATTGTCCATGCATAGAATCCAATTACTGGGGAAGTCATCTTAAATTTGAGTAATTTTGGATTTGGGTAAATATGGTAACAAGTGGAACAAACAACACCTGTGCTCTAATATCTGTTGGAAAGTGTGTGGGGGGGGGAGGGGAGAAGAAATCTACATTGCAGTTTTTCAAAGCTCTGAATTTTAAATATTCAGACTAATGGACTTTTTCTAGGCCAGCCAGTGTTAATGTGACATCTGACCTGTCAGACAATGGAAAAATAGCCCTTCTTGGTGGTATTCTCACAGATGAAGTTGCCACAAAATTGATACATGGTGCCACAAATAGCACCTCCACATTTAGAGAACTGAATGCTGAAGCCCTCACCTATGTTATGTTGCCCAGCCTGATAACTGCAGCTTGATGTACTGAATTACCTTAAACAAATCTATCGATACTGCTTCTACCTTGGATCTTCCCTTATTAAATTGATTTCTCATTTAACCAATGCAAATATGAGGTGATATCCTCTAGGCATGTCTTTAATGCAAACCTGTAGCATGTTCAAATTCAGAGTGTTATAGTGTGTTTGTGTATACTGATTCTGGGAATAGTATGACATTCCCCATGTTCATCATTCAGTTCTCTGTGCTTAGTACAATTCATGCATGTTGCCTTCAACAACATGCTGATGTTTTGGAGCTTCTGCTGATAATCTCAAGTCTATACATCAGTCTGGTTTCTCCGCTTAGTGCTTGCTGGCATTTCATGAAAGCTTTGCTTCAAGAACAAATGAAGCAAGAATGGCATCAAAGCATATGTTCTCCTCTAGCAGATCTTTTCACCTGTGGATTTATTTAGCCAGCACCTTGGAGCTGAGGATGCAGTCTCTTTACTACTTTCTGTTCATAAAAATGAGCAGAATAGTGTTCCGGGCCTCATCCATGCTGGAAGAGTCATTTAACAATGGTGCAGGCAAAAGTGCAGACAGGATCTTTGAACTCCAGCTGCCTCAGTACCCTGGGATGTCAGCATGTATCCTCCCATATGTCTCCATATGGAGACTGCCAAAAGTGCAGTGAGCCTAGAAGGCAGTACAAGGGACATTGGGATCCCGATACCCTGTCTTTCCTATACCCTTGGATCCCTATATCCTTGTAGTATGGCACCATAGAGATAGGAGTGGTATTGCTTGCACTGATGCAAGCACAACAGTGTGAGCAAATTCATCTAAGCTGAGGAGTAAATTGGTTATTTAAGACAATTTGGTTGAAGGGTTAATTTTATCAGCTTTTTGTAAAGTACTTATTTACTGATTAAATGTGCTATATAAGACCTTAGGGGTGGTAGTAATGTCTTTTATCAGCCTAGGGATTGAAGGAGAGCAAGACTTTTCTTTAGACTTCCACCTCTTTTTTTGCAATGTGTGTCTTAGGCAGGTTCCAGACACTTTTGGAGAAGTATTACTGTTAATTGTTCATGTTTGTGCTGCACCAGGAACCCTCATCATGGACCAGGAGCATACTGTGCCTTGGCTCAGAACAGAGGGGTGGTTCCTGCCCCAAGGATGTTAAACTAAGATTATGTTCAAATCTCTTGAAGCTGCCAGTCCATAGATGATTGATGCTCAGAAGTAACTGTAATTAATTCCTAACTCCAAAAAAGAAGCTACATTTTTATTCTTCTGAATTATTACTATTTGGGGAATTTTTTGTTTGGCATCTGTTTCCTTGTGCCTACTTTCAGCTTTCCCTCCCTGTTTCCTATTCTGTTTTTGCAGTGAGTATTGCACAATTCTTGCTTGCTCGCTTTCCAGCTTTAAATGTCTCCTTTATCCACTCCTCTCAAGTGTCCTGCAGCTGCTGTAGTGACTTTATAGCCAACAGAACAAGAAAGGTAGTGGGGGAAAAATGTATCCCTGTATGTGAGAGAGCACATGATCCTGTAGGGACATTTTTGTAAAGTTAACAGGTGATGGCCACACTAAGGCTGAATATTCAGTCTTAACATTGACTTCTGAATTGTTTTCAGTGTTGGTTTTTGGCGGGTTTTTTAAACTGAAGAATTTTTTAGATCAGAGAAAACCAGGATCCTTGCTGAATAGTCTCAAATGGTACTGTTGTCACCCTTTTTTCTTTGCTTATCCACAGTGGTTTTCTGTGAACTAATATACTTGAACTCCTCTATAGACCAGATCCCAAAAATGGCGTTCTAATTTGAGGACCCATTATTGTGGCTACTAAACTGTATGCTGTATGCATTTTTGTTATATGACTATCTTTACAGTGTCCTTGTATTCTGTTCTGGAGTGATTGTGTTTGTGTCCCTCCAAGATGAACTTTGAGCATTCCCTAATGTGATTTTGGGATTGACCTTCAGCTCCTGTCCATGTATTGTTTCAGGTGCTTGTATAATTCTGTAGGAATATCTCTGCAAAGGCACATTTGGAAGCTGCAAACCTGTTCTAATCTCCCTGCTGATACTTCTGGCATGGCACTGTATCCTCACATGACGCCAGTGGAGGCACTGGCTTTAATCCCGTAACTATTATTGATGCGATCCTTTTGGTGGGCTGATCTGAGTGCTGGATCCCTCAGATCAGCAGGGGGATTATTCTTTTTCTAAGGGGACTCCTTCAGTCTTTGGAGAAAAGAGTGTTAATCAGCACCAGAAGTTAGATCTTCTGAAAATGTCTCTCTCAGAAGAGATGTATGGAACTATTTAGGAGAATGATTGATATGCCCCAGCAACCACGAGAGATCAATGCACTGAAGAGGTCCAATTCCCTTGGGTTTTTTAACAGATGCAAAACAAGGGGAAACATTTTTCATGAAGTATCTGAGGTGTGTGGGCAAGACACCTCCAAGGCAGTTTCTTCCCTTATGATTTGTCCACAGTCCTTGAGCCTTCATCAAGGCTGCTATATGCCTCAGATATCAAGACCATTTTTTGCTGCCTCTTATCTGCATGACTGGCTCCTGAGAGGTCTTGCTGTGAACTGAACTTTTGCAGAAATACAGTACGGAAGCAGTTTATTCCAATTACTGGGGATGTTAATCAACTGAGAGGTACGCACTTCATCTGCATGTGGAACTACCTTTATCAGGTTATGGTAAGGTAAGCCCATTCTCCTACAAAAGATTTTCAAAATGAGATTTCCTGCTGATGCACTTGAAACAGCCAGAGTAGACCACACAGTTTTCCCTAAAACTACTAGACATGATGATCTGAGTTTTATATCCTGCCCTTCAGTCATTGAAACATAGAATCCTTGCTGTTTCAAGTGGCAGGTTACAATGCACCCAACATACACAACCCTCAAAAGGAGACTCTCTCTCTCAAGTGGTCTAATGGCTACATTGTTGGTAGAACGGTATCATCCCTTGCAAGATGCTCTTTACTCCCTTCTTGCTATCACAGTTACTTGGTCACCAGCAGTGTCTTTCATTTGGACTGGTATGTGCCTTACTGTGACAGGTTCATGGCTACAGGGGGGCCATGACACCCCCTGGTGGCCTTGAAGCTCCTGCCCCGCTTGGATTCTAATATTGTCTCCCTAGATTGCTCATCTGCCACACCTTGTTCTTGTTAGGCTGCCTACAGACCTTAGAGTGAGCCTTAATCCTAACAGTTCCCCACTGGGTCTCTCCTGAATCCCATCTTGCCTCAATCCAACCCTCAAGCTTGACAGGCCCATCTCAGCCTGACTGTGCCCCTGTAGGGCACCTGTGTGGCTCAAGGGCAAATTGTGTGACTCCTTTCCTCCCCTACACCATGCCCCAAGCCTTGCAGGTGTTAATCACTATGATGCTCAATTCACACACTTGGTCCCTTTTGGCCCTTGGACCCCTGTGGTCCCACATTCGGCCCTTTTGGGGCTCTGAGATCCCTAGTCCAGCTCACAGCCCCTTTCTCTCTGGTCTCTCAGACCCCTGGTCCGACTTGCAGCCTTTTGGCTCCCTGACTCCTGATCGCAGACCCTCTCTGGGCTCCCAAATTCCCAGTCTGGCTTGCAGCCCCCCTCTCTGGGCTCTTAGACCAGCTTGCAGGTCCTCTCTGTCTCGGCTCCTGGATCCCTGGTCCAGCTTGCAGCTTCCCTCTCTGGACTCCTGGTCCAGCTCACAGACCCTCTCTCTGGGCTCCCAGATCTCCAGTCTGGCTTGCAGTCCCTCTCAGACCAGAGGATCCTCATCCAGGCCTCACCCTGTCCTGGTCCTGTGGACCCTCTGGTCTGACTGTCCATCAGTCCCTGTCTCCTGAACCTCTAGGTCCCACACTGAGGTACTCCCCCTATCTTTGGACCTTCATGGGTCTCACTTTCTCAGCCTTGTTTGTCTCTGGATCCTCTAATTATACTCCCAGTCCTTTCCAGGCATGGGGATCATGGATCTGGGGGTTCCTATTCTGTAGGCCCTTGCACCCTTGGCTAAGCTCCCCCCCTGTCAGCCCCTGCTGAGCTACTGGCCCTCTACGTAAGCCTTGCCTCCCCTTTCAGGGCCCCAGGCTGAACTGCTAGGACAACTTAATAATGAATACCTGACCTCTGACAGGCACTCAAGCCATCACTAGGCTTAACATAAAACAGAGCCACCTGCCCATGTAACTAAGCCCTTCTCTGCTCCAGGTACCTTCACTGTTCCCTGCATTGCAGAGTTCCTCATTCAGAGCCACTGTCAGTTCACGAGTCCTGCTGCTTTGCTGGCAAGGGCTCATCACTCCACAGTTTACCAGGGCAAGACTGACTCTGGTGCAGGCTTGTGGCTTATGTAGCTCAAGCCTGATCCTTCTTCCAGTCAGTCGAGTCCTTTATTAGCTTGCCTTTGCCACCTTGTGACGGGGGCTCCCTCAGGGCTACCTCCTCCGTGGCCTGCCCACCTGTTCTTGGGCCAATCGCCTGCCTACTCGCCTGCCATGTCTTTGATATTAGTTAGTTAGTTAATTAATTAAATTAGCAGAAGGCTGCCCTTATACCACCACCTCCACTAGGGGCGCTATCTGCGGCTCCTTCCTCCCCAATACCACAGCCTAAGTCTTGCAGATGTCGACTCGATCTTCCCTATCTCGATAAGATGGCCCCGTCTCTAGGGCTTGCTGTGCGCCCCCCCCGCCCCCTCCCCAGCCTTCCTACTCCTTGCCCTTCTTGGGTTCCTTAAAACATTGCCCCCTGTCTGGGGTTCACCACGTCTAACTTAGACCCCTTACTAGCACTGCCCCCTCTCTGGGACTCGCTGTGCCCATCTTGGGCTTCCAAATAAATGTGGCCCCCTCTCTTGGGGCTCTCCATGCCCACACCTGGGCTTCCCAATGCTGCCCCCTTCCTGGGGCTTACTGTGCCCAACTTGGGCTCCCTAATAAATGCGGCCCCCTGTCAGGGGCTTCCAGTGCCTGAACTTGGGCTTCTCAATAAAATGGCTCCTTCTCTGGGGCTCTCCATGCCCATGCCTGGGCCTCTCAAAAACTGGGGCTCGTTGCTCCCACACTTGGGCTTCTCAAGTTGCCCCCTCCCTGGGGCTCACTACACCAACACACTGGGGCTCTTCAAATGCCCCTCTCTGGGGCCGGGGTCCACGCACCCCGCAAACCGCGCCCTCACTGGCGCCAGGATCCCCACGCTACTGTGCATCTCCAATGAGGCCTCCCCCAACCCCTAATAGCCTCACCCAAACCACCGGTGTCCAACCTCAACACAAACTCAAGCCTCTGGCTATAACTGAAACATAAGACACCTGGCCATAACAACACAAACCATCTGGCTATAACTCTGCATCGTTGCTCCAGCCTCTGGAGCCACCATCCTTCCCTCTGCTCGAGCAGTTCCTGCAGCGCTCGCATCTCAGCTTCCAGGAGTTCCTGACCCTCTGGCTGCTGGCAGGGAACTGCCAGCCTGGCCTCAGCCTCTGGGCTTTATAAGGGCCAGGCCCTGCCTCTCCCGGCCAGCTGGCTCTCATTAGTTGCCCCGGCAACCCGCAGCTATGCTCTCTAATCACCGCTAGGGCTTCTTCTCTAGCAGCTCTTCCCCTCTTCAGGCACAGGGCACCTCAGTGCCCTGTGGCACACCTGCAAGCAGCAGGCATATCCATGTATTAGAGTTCAGGGCAGTGTGATGTACTCCTAGGCCCTTTGTTTGTCAATACAGTATTGGAGAAAATACGTGTTTACAGACAATGTCACAGTCACTTCGTTACCTAATTAAGTAGGAGACTGATCCTGACTCTCTTGTGCAGAGGCTTTGGTGCATCAAAATCCCCCCATTGTTCTTCACTTTCCAAGGAAGGGCAAAGTAGAGGTAGATTTGTTTGTCAGAAGGTCTTCAGGTTAATATGAGTGGATAGAGCAGGTCACTGAAGTAACTACCCAATAGGAGGCCTTATGTCATTAGATAACTTGTTTGGTCTGCATCATACAAGAGCATATGGAGACAAAAAATTCTACTTCCTATGCTTTTTGGCTGGATCGTATCTACTTGTGTTTGCTTGTCCTCCTAGTCCTCTGACAATCAGTGTAGAAGCTTGCACTTGTCTACATTAAATTTCATCCTGTTAGCTCTAGCCTAACTTTCCTGTCTGTGGAGATCCTTCTGAATTGCTCTCAACATCCTCCAACATGTTCTCAATCCTTCCCAGTTTTGTGGTGTTTGGAAACTTGCTCAAGAATATTTCTGTGCCAGCATGCAAATTGTTAATAAGCACACTGAATGGCACCAGGCCCAGGACAGACCACTGTGGGACTCCACTTGAAACCTCTTGCCATCCTGACATGGATCGATTTATATTTACCCTTTGGATAAATGGCCCGTAGTTCCCTGGGTCCTCCTTTTTGTCTTTTAAAAAGACAGGCATTATGTTGGCCCATTTCCAGCCCTCCAATACCTGATCCATCTCCCATGACTTCATGAAGATCGTTGTCAAGGGCTTCAAGATCTCTTCTGCCAGTTGCTTTAGTATTCTGGGATGAAGTTCATCTGGCCCTGCTGACTTGAACCCATTCGGATCCAACAAAAGCTCTCTGGTCATCTCTTTTCTTATCTCTTTCCTCATCTTGCCCCCTTCCATATCCATATAATCCCTATCAGGTGTCTGGCTGCAGCTTAATTTGATCGTGAAGAGTGAGGCAAAGTAGCTGTTGAATAGTTCTGCGTTCTTTGTGTTTTCTATTTAGAGTTCTCCCTGACTTGTTAACAAAGGACCCACAGCTCCCTTGGTCTTTCTTTTCTTGCCATCATACTTATAGAACCTCTTTTTGTTGTCCTTATCCTTCTTGGCCAGGTGCAGCTTGTTCTTTATCTTTGTCTTCCTGCTTTTTGTCCCTGCAGGTTCTTGCTATTCCTGGTACACATCCTTGGTGACTTGCCCATTCTTCCATTGCCTCTGCTTTCTTTTTTCATTTGAGGCATTTTAGAAGCTCCTTGGGTTCTAAATTGGGCTCTAGCCATTCTTCTTGTGCTTTCCTCATGTTGGGACAGTTTCTTGTTGGGCTTCCCACTTTTTATCCTTCAATCTATCCTCCCATGACACCATGTCTATTAACTCCTTGAGTAGGATAAAATCTGCCTTTTTGAAATCTAGTGCCCTAATTTTGCTGAGCTCATGCTTTCTCTATCGGATTCTGGAATTTTATCGGATTGTGATCACTTCCTCCCAAGTTACCTATCACCTTCACATCCTCCACCAATTCTTCCCTCCATAAAGAGCAAGTCACCTTTCCTTTTTTGTGTCCTTATGACAAGGTAGTTAGCAGAATTTGCAGGTTCTTTGAAATCCAACAGGGGCCTTCCATGAGCACTTCTTCTGTGCCCTCAAACTTGTGGCCTCTGAGCTGTCACACCACTTCAACCTCAAACAATTCACTGATGTATACTGTTTGTCAAGATTTTCACCTGTGTAACTTCTGTGAGCTGTTTCTTTTGCCAACTCTAATGACTTCACTTTAGATTTTTAGCAATTAACAATTCAGTTTCAAGAAAGTAGTCTGGTCCCCATCTGGGATCTGGATGTGATACTGAAATTTTTTTCTAATGTGATGTGCTCAATGATGTATTAATTTAACAAAGTTTGTTTAAAAAAAAAATCTTAAACATTGTAATAATTATCACCATATGCATACTATGACAGCAAAGTGCGTTATTTGTTGTGATTTCAATTTTAAATTAGTTTTATGGCTTGCATTTTTAAATGTATTTAATTAGTTTCAAATAATAATGACTAAACCGACTTAATGTATCAAATACAAGACAGATCTTAAAATTTAACTAGATGTATGCAGTTTTCACAAGTCTTATCAGTCTCTTTGCAGCTATTCTAGTTTATAGTAGCTCTTTTTCAATTTTAGCAGCCTCATTCTGTTATGTTCTTATAATTGTTTGTGTTTTTATTGCCCTGTTATTACTGACTTCTAGATGCTATGGTGATGGGTGCATTTAAAATGCCTAGGGCATGACTTCACCATCATTAACTCAGTAGTGAAACCCAGTAGTTTTGTTTGTTGTTTTACCAACCTCCCACCCCCCCAAAAATAAAAGTCTGGTAATGTGAAATTCCTGGGTGGCTCACATCCTTACATGGTTGTAATGTCATTCTACCTTATTCATATTAAATAATACTTCATTTACACTGAGTTAATTCTGCTTTCAATGGTGTCTTTATCCTTCTCTTAAGCTTGTAAAATGGCTAAAGATAACTGTGCTGTGCTATAGAGCTTTGTTATAAAAGCAGGTAAGCAGCGATCAGTGCAAATTTATTTGCCTACAGATTGCATCAGTCACATTATGCTAAATATATTTCCAGTGTCTTTCCAGGGACAGCACAGCTGGCTCAGTTCATGATGACCCTGTCCACTTTCCACTTAGACTATGTAATATTTTTTCCCCAGTCTTCTGTGTCTGTGCTCTGTACATATTCATGTGCTGTCATCAGCACTATTAAAATCATCTTAAAGTGATGCAGTGCTTCAGAAAGACATTTACTTCTCTGAAAAAATTATAATCCAAAATAGCATGAAATGATAATCTGGAAAATTTATGGAGCAGAGAGAAGACGGAAATAATTGGTTAACTGGAGATTGGAGAAGGAACTGGAGAGAAAAGACACTGTTCCAGGCATTGGAGGCAGCACTGTTGACATTGTAAAGTAGTAAGTGGGGCAAAGGGGAAGAGCTGTTGAGCAGGAGGAATGCAGAATGAGTGGGAGTGTAGGAAAATGTGTATAATATAAAGTCTTTTTAAAGCTGTAGTACTGTAACCTAAAGACTCCAGCACAGCAGGAACAATTAGTGTACAGTAGATGGCTGGAGTTTTTAATATAAAGATTATAAACCCAAAACTTTTTGTGTGCCTAGATTTACCTAATATATGAAGGGGAGAGCAGAGATGTAAGAGGAAACAAGTTTATGTGGGTCCATTCACATAAGCTTTACTCCAAACAAAGCTTTACCCTTGAAAACCTGCAAGCTGTCCAAAGTAAAATTGAAAATTCAAATTCCTTTTCTTCAGCTTCAGTTGATAGGTTAGTACTACTTGTGACTCAAGTTGGTAATGAACACATTTGATGAGTTAGCAAAAGGAGATAAGGACTGAATGATATTGAGAAAGTTGAGGGAGATAATTGTTTTTTCGCATCTCTGAACTACTTGAAGCTGTTAAAGGAGGAGGAGAAAGGGGAGATAGTGGTGGTCTTGCTATGAGCTAGTTTGTTGGTATGCCCACTGCTGGGACAGCATCATAAGAAATTCTGTAATAGAATGGCATTGTAGAATTTCTCATCTGCATAGTAAATGTGGCCCTTGGGTTCATACCAAACTAACCCAACCTCTTCTTTTTTTTTTTTTTTTTTAAACTAAGGGCTTCTGTACATTAGGGTATCTAGGAATGTTAAGGAAAGTAACTTAAAGATGCAGAATCAGCTAGCATAACTTAAAGCAGAGGTGTCAAACCCAAATGAGTTGGCAAGCCAGATCTGGACCACAGGGTTTCTTGTTGCAATTGCCAGAGGCATTTTGTTGGTGCAGCCAGCATGTATAGATTACCACCTGTGCTGCTTGCCATGTTACTGCAAATTTACATGCAGAATAGTGACCAAAAGTAGAAATTTGGCAGCAGTTAAGGCCAAGGGGCACTGCTAACTACCCTGGGCACAGCAGCAATTGGTGCCTCTTGCTGTGGCTCCTTAGGCCCAGTCAAGAGGGGAGTCATTTGGCTAGAGAGAAGTCCTGTGGGCTGGATAGCAGATACTATAGAAAAAGCTAAACTGTTCCTTGAAATTAGAGATCCATTCTCCATTTAAGAATAGCTTGTAAATAATTCAGGAGGTATTTGGTCTTAAATACCTTAAGATGTACCTAATAAATACAGGTTTTCCTCGCTTTATGATGTATATGCATTCTTGGAAAATGGCATGTAACTTGAATTCACATAAAGTGAACCTACTTTATAATGTTAGAAAGAGGGATACATTCCAAGACTTTGACTGTACTGACCCCCTGACCTATTTCTACCACTTTTACAACACAATTTTGGTACTTACCAACAGCAGACAGTACACACAAGCACAGGGTGGTGGTGAATGTTACCACACTGGGGATGGCAACTACAGAAGCATGTCACAGACAATGAGCAAGGAGCATAGATCCACACAGGAGACTATATTTTGGCGCATGTCACTCCCACAGTGCACTGCACAAAGCAGCTGACTGAGGGTTTCCACCACACCATCGCATAAAAGTGAATTTACGTTGCATATGATGAATTTTTGGTACAAAAAGGATCATCGCATAGGAGTGAATTCACACATCCAGAACCCGCATAAAGTGAGGGAAACCTGTAATACATTTTTTTGTGCATCTTATGTGGTGCCTTTCATTTGAGTAATTTTATATTATATTCAGCTGTAATTCAAAGAATTAGCAAAGTATCACATAAAATATAGACAATAAAACTGGAGTATCATGACCTGTATCAGTCTTCATATGTGGAACCTAAATAACTAAACAAAACAAAGCAATATGGAATTGGTTTAACAAATGAAATGATAGCTTTCATTCAGCTCCTGATAAAAGGATAGTGATATAGCCATTTTGATATTAAAATTAGTCACTTTGAGATTGAAGAGGATTCAGTAGTAGTATTGGCTACAATTTTCAAACTCTGATTCCTAAAGTTAGGTGCATAAAATTATATTCGGGCCTCTGCATTTAAATGACCTAATTTTCAGGGGTGCTAACCATCTGTATTTGCCATCAAAACTAACTATGCTTATCTAGAGTTGAAAATGTAGGGCTTTTTGTACTACAGTATTGTCTAGAGGATTCTAATCAGGATCAGAGCTTAAGTATGTGGGGTAGTATCCTGTTGCATGGGAAGACATGGTCCTTGCCTTGAAGAGCTTGCAGTTTAATTATGGGCAAGATATGACAAGTGAATACAGCAAAGAGTAAGAGGGAGTGGAGAAGAAGTTACAGTAGTTCATTTACACAGTTATATGGGATAGGTGTGTGCATAAATGGATCCAAATTAACAACTACAATGAAAGTCGGTCACCACTAGAAGAAATTAAAAGCATTTTTGTGTGTTGAAGGATGAGAGTTTAGAAGAAACACTTGTGGTATTTATCACTGTTGAGCCTTAAACTGTTATTGAATCCATTGAAATCACCAATGCAGTAAAAGCTGCTGGAGAAAAGAGTGGTTCTGCACAAAGTTGAAGAGTTGAATTTCAAAATCTTTGAGTCTAAGGCAGGGGTGTCAAACTCATCCATGGACTGAAGAAAATGGCCTTGACTCTCTTGGAGGAACAGGAGCATGTCACATCTCATGCAAGTCACAACTGCTGATCCAGTCTTCATTTATGGCTCCTTTGCTTCCTGGAGGACACCTGTCTCCTATTAATTTCACTGGGTGACCCTAGTTCTAGATCCCTGGGACTTGGGGAATAACAGTTCCCTGTTCACTTGGTCCATACACTTTATAATTTTACAGGTTTTTATCATACCCCTCCATTAACCTTCTTTCCAAACTGAAGAGTCCAACATTTTTTAGTTTCTCCTAGTAGGGCAGCTGCTTCACAAGCTGATCTTTTTGCTTGCCCTTCTCTGTACCTTTCCCAGTACTTCTACATCCTATTTGAGATGCAGAGACCCAAACAGTTCATGGAGTCAAGGTGCGGGTGTGCCATAGATTTGCATAATGGCATAATTATGTTCTGTGTTTTGTTGTTAATTCTCTTCTTAATGGTGCCCAACATTTTATTGTGTTGTTTTTTTTTTTTCATTGCTGGTGCACATCAAGCTAATGTTTAACTATCTACAGTGACTCCAGGGTCTCTTTCCTGAGTTGTAGCAGCTACCTCAGACAAGTGGGACTAATAGAAATGAATAGCCTTGAAGAGTCGTGATGACAGGCAGTACTGGCAGAGATTCAGGAGGTGAAGGACAATATTCAATATGGTCTGCATCAAGCTGGTTCCATTGCTCTGGAGTTGGACCACCAAGATGAATTTGCCGTGAACATTGATAAAGAGCTGGCAACCCCTGACATTTTCTTGTCTGTCATCAGCAAGTTTAGAGTGGACAAATCATGATCAGAAGTCAGGGAAGCAGACCCTACAATGACAGGCTGAGAGCCCTGGGGCTCTTTAGCCTGGAAAAGCGCAGGCTCAGGGGTGATCTGATGGCCACCTATAAGT
>JAGPOW010000261.1:71482825-71494674 GCA_030014935.1 Caiman crocodilus | reverse complement strand
CTACTACAAGACTGTTTCAGGCTGGACATAAGGAAGAATTTCTTTACTGTCTGAGCCCCCAAGGTCTGGAACAGCCTGCCACCGGAGGTGGTTCAAGCATTTTCAAGAGCAAACTGGATGTTTATCTTGCTGGGATCCTATGACCCCAGCTGACTTCCTGCCCTTTGGGCAGGGGGTTGGACTCGATGATCTTCTGAGGTCCATTCCAGCCCTAATGTCTATGAAATCTATAATGTGTATTGTGATGTCTGGCGTCCTCCATCCGATGACACCCTCTATCAGGTAGCCCCTCCCCCTTGTCTCGCCTGCCACGACTTTGATGATATGAGTGATTTGAAGGAGGGGTTCAGTGGAGCTCTTCTAACAGAGGGGTTTTCCTGATGTGGGTGTACTCACAGGTGAGGTCCTTGATGTTCCATGGGGCCCCACCACCCCTACACCCATTCACTCGCCAACTGGTCACTTGCTGGTAGGATGGAATCTTGTCATTAGATGCAGATCTGCCCGCCGATAAGTATTTCTGCCAGTGGGGACTAGGCTGATGCTTATCTTACGTCAGCCTGTCTTAAGACCCGACTGCTCCCGCCGCTATCGCGGGGCATCTCCCTCTTCCTCTCCTGGTCTCAGAAATAAACCTCCTCTGGAATGGAGAGGCTTCTCGCAGGATTGTTTTGGCCCAGGCAGTCACCAGGGACCAAACCTTCAGCTCCTGCCCAGGCTCCTATCTCTCGCCTTCAGCTGCTGAAGTTACTATGAAACTATGCTCGTCTGGGATGCAACCTCCAGGGGAGCCGCAGCAACACCGGTATGCTGCGTGTCTCCTCACTCCTTTCCTGGCTTTCCCCCACTGCAGAGCCTTCCAGGGCTTTTAAACTTTCCCGTGGCAGCTGTTGCGGCTGCCACGATTGGCTCAGCTGTTCCCCTTGCCGGGAACAGCTGTTTAAACAGCTGGCATAATGCTGGCTTGCGCAGCTGTAATGGCAGCTGCCGCTGCTGCCGCAGTCCCAGCTCTGACGCTGCTGTCCCTCCTGCGGGTAAGTGGGTCAGCCCGGGGTCCTCCTGAGAGGCCATTGCTCCCCTGCGACCCTCTTCGTGCCTGACCTGTGCCCATGACAGCAGCACGTCGCTGTCACATATATGAAATCTATGAGTGGCGTGGGACCCATCCATAGGCTAGATTGGGCCCTCTTCCCTTCCACCTCCCCCTCCCCCATCTCCCTGCCACCTCCTGGGCCCCTGATTCAGGGCCTCCCCAGCCAGCCTGGGACCTCTGCTGTATGCAGCACAGATCCTGGAGGTCCAGAACAGGCCCTTCACATGTCTGGTGCAGCTGCTGCTTCCAGTGAACTATGCCACGATGGCTGCCATGGCCACACTGTGCTGCATGTGTCATCTGCCCTTACAGTTTTACAGTCCCAGGATTGTTCCAGCCAATCCAGGACCCTCACTGCATGCCACGCCTGCAGGCACCACATGCAGTATGGGTCCAGGACTGGCTAGAGGAGGCACTGTGTGGCCTGTGTCCCAGAGCAGGTGCCGTGTGTGATGCCTGCAGTTTGGCTGCCACTCTGCCTGCACTGCAGGATCTGCGCTGGATGTAATGTGGATCCCAGACCAACTGGAGCAGTTTCCAGGTCAGGTATGGTGGAGGATAGGGAGGGAGTCTGTGAGCCCAGTCTGGTCTGTGGACTGGCCCTGTGTCATATGGCCACATTCCATGCCCCATGTGGGGTTGATGAGACCCAGGGACAGTGCCGGGGACCAGATTGCAGAGCTCTGTGGGCTGTTTCTGGCCTGCAGGGTCTGTGTGACATTCCTAGTCTAAGGCATTCTTCATTTGAAAGACAGTAACGTCAGGAGACTCGGAGCAAGGCTATACTAAATGCCTAATTTAAACTGGTTATACAGAGTTGTATTTATAACATAGACCAGGGCCTAGTATATCCATTAAATTTTATATTTAGAAACATAATTTGGAAACAGAATAATTCCATCCTTTTTACTTGTGTCCCATAAACAACACTCTTGTGTTGTCAGTCTGGTCTGTGTTGTATATTCAGAATTTCAGAATTTAATGTTCTAAAAAGCAGTTGGAAATAAAAATTAAATGAAAAGGAAACCCTTTTCTGTTTGTTAGTGCCCCAACACACAGGGTAGGCAGCCTGTCCTGTTTCCGTTGGGATTATCTATGCCTTAGAACAACCTGTTCTGGGAGAGGCAGGCCGGAACGGCTTGTAGATGTCTTCAGGAGTGTAGCCTGCTAAACCTGTTTTTTTCATAAAAGGTGAGGTTTCTTTTTGCTCAAAGCTAGAAGCTACAACTTTCCTTCTGCCTTCTTTTTTTCTTCCCCTCTCCCAGGTAGTGTACCCTATTACTTTCTCCCAGCTTAATCTCATTAATTTCCACTTGACCAATGGAAGATAGGCTGTTTTACAAGATAAAGTTGTCCGACTGAGGTTACACAAAATCACACACTGTAAATCTAGCTTGGGAGGAACAAAAGCATAGTTTAGCCTTTCTTTCCTAAGTGCTTTCTGAAATAATTAATGTTGCATATAGTATGGTATCAAAGAGATTAGTTTAGTAGCTTTTGCATTATTTCAGTATTGAAGTGTGTGTGGTGGCATGTATGTTCCACTTTCTTCATCTCCCTCACCCTTATTCCCAGGTGGTGGTGGTGTTTTTTTGGGATTTTTTTTAAGTCTTTGCTTTTCTAGTATTGCATTTTATAATAATGCAGATTGTTGGTGAAACAGAAATAGAAAGGGTAGTGTTTAGGACAGTGGATTAGGGTGTTTGTAATAGAAGCCAATGTGTTTCCTTATTCAGATTGGACTTTCTGTCACTACTTTTAAATAATATTCAAAGCAAGGTCTTATTTCTCCTTTTTCCGCACAAGAGATGGTTGCCATTACTGTGCTCGCTGTTCATGTAGCAGGTTAACTGCTTCTTGAAACAAATGAAATAGTGTAAAATTATCCAGTAGTAGTTGCCAACAAAAGAAAACTTCACATTTGTATACAACTATTGAGCATAGTTGATCCAGTCGAAGGGTTGTATATTGTGTTTTGACCTCCAGCTATTCTGAGAGCTATGACACAATATTGTTGTCATCACCAAGTCCTCTTTACCCCTCTCCCTTTCTAATATTTAGTATTCACTTAGGTAGTTTGTCACTAAGGATCAAGTTAACTGTTAGATTCCCCATGTGGCAAGTCATCCTGTGGATTCCTGCAAAGCCTTGACTGAATTCCTTCCTATTACTTGACCTTATAAAAGCATCTTGAAAAATGTCCCATTGCTTTTAGTTGGTAAAAACCAGTAATACCAATGCATTACATTAGATCACAGGGCTACCAGGGATATACTGGTAGGAAAGGCTGCCTATAGATGTGCTTATTCAGGCTCTAATTAGAATGCTCCAGTGTCACCTCACGGTCATGTGTATTAAGCTTCCCCCTTCCCTCACTCCCCCCCTCCCCCCTATTTCAAAATAGTCTCGGGTGTTTTAGCTAAACCTCATTGAATGAACTTCAGTTAAAGCACCCTGCAGTCTCTTGAAACCTAAGGGGTTTAATACATATGACGATGCGCCATTTTAATAAGAGCAACTGTCTTGGAACCACTCTAATTGAAACTCTGTCTTTCCCCCACCTCTGAGCATGTGTATAGGCAGCCAGAGTAGCTTAATGCAGCTGTGACCTTGACAGTACTTAGAATCTAAGCAGGATCAGGCATGATCAATACTTCAGTGAAAAGCCAGTATGACACTGATATTTCTGGAGCCAGTCCTGTTCAGTTAGAGCTGACAGTGAATTAATTCTGCTTTGTGGCCAGAGGTACTGGGGTTCTATAAATGACAGTATCTGTCTAGTATATTATGGGAATAAGGTTCTCGCCACTTTCAGAAGATTGCATCACTTAGAAGAGATGGTGGGTTGGAGCTGGCATAATTATATTTGATTAACCATGTAGTATCTGCTTGCTTCAGCTTCAAGCCTATGTCATTCTTCTTTGGCATAAACGATATTCTGTGCTCTGACAAACAGGTACTATATTCCACCATGCTAATAAGGATGACAGAAACATATCCCCCTGTCAGCGTAAAAGCTATATTGTTGTGGTTGCTGAGGGTGGAGAGGATGGAGGTGGAACAAGAGCAAGAGTTGTAAACCACCTGATTCACGATTGCTAGCTGTGTTCTTGAAGACCTGTTTAGTGGGTCAGCGTGTTCAGAGGAAGTGAATCTTGCATCATGTAAAAGGGTGCATGGTGCTCCTTAAAGTGCTTGCCTTGATGCTTTTAAAAAGTTTGGTGGTGGGTGAAACTGGCCTGGATGACTTTTCAAGCTTTCTACTTAATAACTCCTTCATGGAGCCACAGTCTGATCCAGTTTGTAAAGTAATTGGAGATCCTTTGGCATGCAAGGTAATATAAAGTGGTATTATACTAAAACACTGTACTGTTGCTGCAGCTACTCAGTTTCAGTTAATTTGTTCCAGCAGTTTGAGGTTGCAGGTGTAAAGACTGATGTAGTGATTTACTATTCTCTCTGTTTTCTTTTTTGTCATCATGGTTAACTCTGCCCACACATTACTGCTTAATCCTGCTGATTTTTATCTGCTATCTCTGCTTAAGACATACGAAAAATCTAGTATTGCCCAGAGTTTTGTGCACACACTCGAGCCTAGCCCTACAAATTGAGGGTCTCGTGTAGGTGTAGCTGAATTAAACCCTTAAGGCTCAAAGCAAATAACCCCTATTAACTTGAATTATCTGCCAGGTTTTTAATTAAAGGGTTAGCACTGACTTCCACCCAATGCTTCTGTGAAAGCTTCAGTAATGAAAAAAAACTTTAAAGTGAATTATGTGTCACTTTATACTGTTTAAATGTTTCTTTTAACTACATTTCAGAAAAGTTGAAGATTACCCTTCACCATTCAAACGTACAAGATTCCTCAACCCCAAGAGATGACTCAGGCTAAAAGGAAAAACATCTTTCTCATGCTGTTTCCCTACTCACTGGCTCTTGGTAGGGCAGATTCAATGGGTCCCTCTCCCCCATTTGTCAGTTTTTGGTGATCGATGAGTTTTGATGGTCTAAGAGTGCTGCAGCAATAGGTGGGGCCTCAGACATGCTCAAGGGAGGATCTGGGATTTCCTGAAGGAGGTGTGGAAGCAGCAATCCCCACTGCAGGGGTGGCTACATCCCCTGCTCCCAGCTTTTTCTGCTCCACCAGTACAGGGACACCACACTGTGGGAGCCTCTGAGGAGTTTTTAAAATCCTAAAGCAAGTTAAAATCCCTTCCACTGGCTTACCACCATCTGCTTATTTCCCTGGTGTAGTGGTAAGAGATGTTGAGTCCCTTCTCAACTAATCACTGCTCCATGAAAATGAAAATGATAATGATGTACTTCTTCTGCATTTAAGGCTTACTGCACCCATGAGAGTAGAGAGAAGCATTTAGTTGAGGGTTATGAATACCTATCATAAAAGGCAACTGTTGTGAAGTGTAAGTGCTGGTAGGGCTTCCACAATGTGGGACTGTTGGAAAAACACACTGGTCAAATATCACTTACCTGGAGTGGTAAGGTTGATGTAGCCCTGAGGGTCCAGGAGATATTTGAGAAGCAAGGTTTTTCTGTGGCATATCTTTTATTTGACTAACCGTAGAATTGGAAAATATTTTACATTAAGCTTGTGGGCACAACGACCTGAAAAAGGGCACTATGTGCTAAAAAGCTTGTTTAACTTCTCATCCAAGTATGCAGTTGGTTCAGTTAAAGACATCACTCCCAATATGTTTGCTTCATGCTTACCTGGAGTGAGTTGTGCACTGTGCCTCTGTTTTCACTGTCACGTTAACTGGAGCATAAAGGAGACTGGAGTGTGTGATCGTAGTTTCCTCTTGAACATTTTTCTCGCTACCAGAAGCTATACTTGAGTTTTCTGAGCAAACAAAAATGGCTTCCTTTTCTTACCGATCCCTGTATTATATTGGTCACCATTCTGAAATTAGCAGTGTAGTGGGGGATGGTAAATGATAGCAGTTGAAAGGTGAAGGGTGGGATGAGGACTACGGGGTGGGGAACGGGACACAATAGCGTGGAGAATGGATAATGATGAAGGTAAAAAGCTGGGAGGAGAAGGAGGAAAGATAGCACTGCTGAGAAAAACAAGGGAAAGGCAATTGCAATTCACGATAGTGTGAATCACGCATTAGATCCCATTGTACCTTTGCCTGCCTATGTAGAGGGGGCCTAAGGGAGTCAGCCATTCTCTCCCATCAGGGAGATGAGGAATTGGGGGGTCTCTTGGTTTTTATTGTGGCTGGCTAGGCATTAATATTGCCATAGAACACAAAGCAGTTGCTGTTTCAGCCAGCAACTTTTTCATGGCAAATTCACCATTTTTATCCCCGACAAACTAATGCCTAGTCAGTCACAATTTGTTGCAGGAAACTCTTATATAGACCATGCCAAATGTAACATCTGCAAGGCCCTTAGACTCTAATTCTATCTGAAATTAAAACAAAGTCATATGTCATGAATGCTTTACCATTGTAATAGGGTTAGCATGTTGTTATAGCTGTTATGGTCCAGCAAAAATGCAAGAAACAAGGGGCATTTTAGGTGATCTTCTTTTCATATTGGATTAACTATAGTTGGGAGAAATGTTAGGCAAGCTTTTGGGCACTAGTGCCTGACCTGAGGAAAAATTCCTTGCTTTTTTCTGTCATGACTCTGGTACCAGAAAAGTAGATTCAAACTGTGTTTAGGGATAAAGTAGAGCTTTCATTTGAAACTGTTTCTTTAAAAGATGACACTGGACTGTGAGCCACTATAGTGCTAAATGGGTCTATGTCAATCTATGTTTTATATGCAAATATCATATGGTAGTGAACAGTAATATATAGAAAGTAGAAAATATTTACATAACTGAAGATCCTTAATGAAAGTTACTTTATTTGACCTTTTACCAGAAGGTATTTGTATAATGCTTCCATGTGTCATTTAGTATTACTCTTTTTTTTCCAAAAATTTTTGTTTGATATCTCTTACGGGAGATTGTGTTCCAGTGTACTCGATATTATTTGGTAAGCCAGATGATTATAGTTGAGTAATGATAGTCTACAAGAGACCTTCAGAAATGAAAGAAAATGTAGATATGTCAAAAAACATAAACATTATTAGTAGAGATACCAGTTTGTTGGATGGGTACATGAAACCTCTGTGTGAAAAATCAGATTAATAAAACTTGAAAAGCAGTTTTCACAGAATATTTTTCCAGTGCCTGCTAAAGAAAAGAAAGCTAGTACAGAATTGGAAAATGTGACTTTTACAAGGACTTTTTCCCTTCCCCAGAAAAGTGTTCTCATGAATTTTCATGTGTAATCTCAGTGCAGTATACTTAGAGCAATGGTTAAGTGTATGCATAACTCTTATAAAAGTCTTGTCTAAGTATGTTCCTGAAGTACAGCCTATCTGCACAAATTTCTTAAAGTTTGCCACTCTTTTTTGATGGGGCTATTTCAACCGCATACCCTAGTAAAGTTAAACATCTCCAAAAACAAGAGGGTGTATCAGAAGGGTATATAATAAAGAAGAGCTGACATATTCATTTATTAATGTTTGAAATTGTATCTCCTTGTGTTACAATGAAGAAAGATTTCCTAAAATAAACTCTTAACCAAAGAATAAGTATTGATTGTGTTTAATATCAGCTGTTTTTTTTCAATTTTCAACCATTCTTCTTTCCTCATTTTAACTTTTTTTAAAAACCTCCCATCTCTTATTTTCCAGCGTATAAGGATATATGCTTTCAAGATGCATCATGTACTTCAGAGTTTATTCTAAGAGTGCATTTATCTCATTTAATCCAGTTTTACACAGTTAAAGCATGTTCACTCCAAATAAGCTCATTAATTGTTAACAGATGTCACCATTAGTTTCTTGAGAGGGGTCACAAACTTCACTTGTTTCTGAGTACAAGTGTTTAAAGTTTTCTTTGGAGGCCATCTATTTATCTGACAAACTGTTTTGTTGGAGAGCTGTTTACTGGGCTGTCCAAAGGGAAATAGGTTTATTTTTATTGAAGATATCCTTTGGGGACATTGGTGAATATGTAAGCTTGAGCAAGTCACTTCTCAGTTCCCCATGTGTTAAGTGAGGATAATATGTTCAAAAAGCCAAACCTACTGGATAATGATCAAGACAAGGTATCATGTAACTTGTCTACTGTTTTATGTATTTTCTACTCTAGGGCATTTATACTCATTTACGTATATTTGTAGTTTCCTGTTGGTCCATCATTAGTCATCTTTGAACTTGACCTATGCTACTCAGGAAGAGGAAAGCTAAATTCATACATGCTCTGTTAATGAAAGGGACACCCAAGAGCTGGCCTGTCAAAGTTTTAATTGAAACAGTGGTCAAGGAGGGCAGTCTTGCCTCCATATTTTCAGCAATCCTAAATGTATTTCATTCTCTTGTTCAAAATGGTTGTGTTCTTGTTTCCCAAGGTTGGGGCATACAGGACAACAATTTTTCATTTCAGTTGTCCAGCCCTTGAATATATCCTTTTTCTTTTGTCATTTCTGGAACACAATGCCAATCTGATATAGGTTTTTAATGCTCCTGTTTGGACTACAGAGCTCTTGTCCTAAAGAGCTTTTTACGTATCTACTTCAGGGGTGCTCTGTTTCCAGCCTCCAGTACCATGTAATGCAGCCCATGAGGTGACCCATGGATTCTGTGGGGACCCCAGGGGCTGTGGCCTCTGCACACTGGAGCTCTGTGCTGCTCTTGCCCAGCCTTAATTTTTATTTCAAGTGGATGCAGTTTACCTGAGAATGGGGCAATTTTGTCTGAAGAATGCATCTGCCAATCTCTGGTTCTGATTGATTTCTGGAGGCTTTTTCCTGGACATCTGGTACTGACTTAGCATTTTTATATTTTAATTTCTCCATCTCATTTAGCTTTAAAAATCATCCCAGTTGCCTCTGAACTTTCTTAAAGGGAGACAGTTATCCTTAGTTGTCAGCAGTCCATATTGGTGGATGCAGCAATTTGAGTGGGGAAAAAATAGCCAGTAAAGTGATGGTTGATCTTTAGATGGTTGAGATTCCTCTTTCCCTCCCATGCCCCAGTTAAAGCTAAACCACAAAATAAAGCAGATATACTATCTTGTCAGTGTGTGTTCAGATTTGATGCTTGATGTTTTGTCTTTATGTTAATGTTTCTTGTTTTTTATATGCCCAGATAACTTCTACAGAAATTTCTGAATATTCATCTGATAATGAAAATCTGGACGAAGATCAAGTGGATATGGAAACTATTAATTTAGGATTAACCAAAAAGTTACAATCAAATTCTGAAATGGATTTGGGGCAAGCTACAGGGAGATCTGCAAGTGACTGGCTAAAATCTGCCGAAGCTCTTCTGCAGACTCCTAAGAAACAACCAGACAAGTCCTCTAGCACACTAGAAGATTCTGCAAAGAAGAGAAAATTGCTGAGGTAGATTTACAGTTTTTATAAAGTTGATTTCTTGTGTAGCAATAAATAAGATACTATTGATTTTTGAAGTATCATTTAACAATATTTGATGCCCCTTCGACAATCACACCGCATTATGTGTTTTATTTCTCCGTTTTGACCACTTTGAAAAACCGCTGGCAGTACGGATTTGTAATTTCTGTGTAATAGTAGGGGTATACATATTGGAAATGCATAATCTGAGCACCAAGCTTCACTTCTATTTTGGTATTGACAAGCTAATATTGGTATTGCCCTCTGTGTCCCCCTGCTCCATTTTATTATGGCAATCTGTGAGTGGTAGAACTAAAACTACATATTATAGGAAAGATGCTCTGACTTCGTTCATAGAAGAAAATGTAGAGTGTAAGGAGCATGCTTAAATGGAACAGTCTTCTTATCCTAACTACACCCAGCAGTACAGTTTTCCCATGGATTTCTGGAAAATGTAGAATGAGAACTTGACTAAAAGAACAAAACAGGTTATTTAACTTTACAATAGTCTTGTTTGCCTCAGCATTTTTGTCACTTTCCCAACATTGTAATATCTCCAGTTCCTATGATTCTTTTGGTGATGGACTTGTGGAAACAAAACAGGAAATTCCTTATACAGAGAGTTTAATTTACAGAATCCTAAGTCTGGAAGGGATCCCAAAGGTCAAGTCTAACCTCCTGTATAGATACAAGATGACTTATTCCTCAGCTGTCCCAGACAGATTCATCATCTTAAAAAATTCCAGTGAAGGAGAGCCCACCAATTCCCTAGGCATGTTGTCTTCTTATCCTGCTGCTCTCACAGTTAGGATTCTTTTTTTCCTGAGACTTGTTCTTTTATCTGCCTTGTCGGTATTGTCTGAACTTTCTTCTCTAGACCAAAGGGTGCTCACTCATGGGGTTTCTGCACTTGGTTCTGTTTTGTCTAGTTAGTGTCTGGAACAGACACAGCTTCTGTCCACGTTTTAATAATGGATAAGAGCCTGGTGTTATAATTGAAGGCTGGAGGACAAAGCTATCTGTAGCTAGCTGAACTCTTTCCAAACTGGTACTGTGGGCAGAATACGCTGAGAGAAGATCAGCCAGGTAGCATATATCTCATGTACATTTGAATTCTAGTGCAAGACCATAATCTAAAAATCAGATTAATTTCAGTGTGTTCACCTTCTGAGTAGTCTTGTGCTAAGCCTGAAGTCAGTTTCCCTGAATTTTAGTAGCGCCACTCCAGATGAATGTCTTAATTTTTTTTTTTTCTTTTTCTGGTGTTCGAGGGGACCAGGATTATTGTCCTGGGTGGTCTTCAGCAGATGTCAGGGCTAGGTCATGTTTTCATGGCAATCTTATATGCACTATTAACATCACCCACATGTTGCTTTGTAAATGCTCTGGGTTCTGCAGTTTTACTTGCATCTCTTGATTTGCAATGCTCTTGCTTCTGCTTCAGTGACTGTGCATTCCATTGGCTGGCATTCTTGTCTCCACCCAACCTTGGGAGAAGCTGAAGTGCCTCAACCTTGCGAGGAATTGAAATGTACTCACTTCCCTGTTTCATAGTTTCATGGTAGCCAGGGTCAGGAGGAACCTGAACAGATCATCTAGCCTGACCCCCTGCCACAGGCAGGGAATGAATGCTGGGTTCACAAGACCCCAGACAGGTGATTGTCCAACTTCCTCTTGAATTTGCCCCAGGTAAGGGTGAGGACCACTTCCCTGGGAAGCTGGTTCCAGATTTTGGTCACCCTAACTGTAAAATATTGCCTTCTGATCTCTAACTTAAACCTATTCTCCATCAGCTTATTACCATTGTTACTTGTCACCCCAGGTGATGCTAGGGAGAAAAGGGCTCTGCCTATTTGCTGTTGATCTCCCCTGATGAGCTTGTAGGCAGCTTCCAGGTCCCCCCTCATCCTTCTCTTTGCTGAGGCTGAACAGGTTCAGGTCCTTCAGTGTCTTCTTGTAGGGCCTGTCCTGCTGCCCTCTCACCAAGTGGGTGGCCCTCCTCTGAACCCTTTCCAGTCTGGCCACATCCCTTTTGAAGTGTGATGCCCAGTACTGGATGCAGTACTCTAGCTGCGGCCTGACCAAAGTTGCATAGAGAGGGATCACTTCTCTGGACTGGCTTGAGATGCACCTTCAGATGCATGACAAGGTATGGCTGGCCTTGCTGGCTGCAGTCTGGAACTGGCAGCTCATGTTCATCTTGGAGTCATTAATGACTTCAAGATCACTTTCCGCCTCTGTGCTTTCAAGAAGGGAACTCCCCAGCCTGTATGTATGCTGTGGATTCCTTCTCCCAAGGTGCAGCACCCTGCATTTGT
>JAGPOW010000261.1:71413150-71482725 GCA_030014935.1 Caiman crocodilus | reverse complement strand
GATCACTTTCCGCCTCTGTGCTTTCAAGAAGGGAACTCCCCAGCCTGTATGTATGCTGTGGATTCCTTCTCCCAAGGTGCAGCACCCTGCATTTGTCTACGCTGAACCACATCCTAGTCTCATCTGCCCACTGTTGTAGTCTGTCTAAATCTATTTGCAGCCTCTCTCTCCCTTCAGGTGTGTCCACCTTGCCTCATGTGCTTTTCACCCCCTTGTCCAAGGCGCTGATGAAGATGTTAAACAGTGCGGGCCCAAGGACTGAGCCCTGGGGTACCCCATTGCTTACATCTTGCCAGGTTGAGTATAATCCATCCACCACTCCTCTCTGGGTGTGCCCCATCAGCCAATTTTTTTACCCATCCAACTGTGCAGGCATCAATCATGCAGTCGCTTAATTTATTGTTTAGGATGGGGTGAGAGACAGCACCAAAGGCCTTCTTAAAATCTAGAAAGACTACGTCCACAGCGACACCACTATCTAAGGATTTACTTACTTGGTCATAAAAGGCAATTAGGTTGGTCTGGCAGGACCTGCCTTTGAACCCATGCTGATTGCCCCGAGCATGATCTCCCCTGCAGGCCCCCCACGGATGTGCTCCTTGATGATTCTCTCCAAGATCTTCCCAAGCACCGAGATGAGGCTTACAGGCCTATAATTACTTGGGTCCTCCTTCCTCCCCATCTTGAAAATAGGGACCACATTAGCCAGTTTCCAATACCCTGGCACCTGGCCAGATGCCCACGAATGCTTATACAGCCAGGCCAAGGGCTCCACGATGACCCTTGAGTGGAGGGCATGTGGACCTGCAGATTTAAAAATGTCTAGCCCTTCCAGAAGATCCCTAACCACATCTGCACTGACTGAAGACTTGATAGAGCTATCCCCAAGATGGTCCCTACCTCTGGTAGGTGGGATATCCCAGTCCCTGTTCAGGAAAACAAAGGCAAAGAAACTGTTTAAAAATATCAGCTTTCTTGTCTGGCGTGGCCACGTGTCTGTTTGTCTTACAGGTGCCCTACATTGCCTGGTGCCCTCTTCTTGCTCCCAATGTGCTTAAAAAATGACTTTTTGTTGTCCTTAATCCTGAAGTCTAGCCTGAATTCCATCTCTATCTTGGCCTTCCTAATAGCTCTCCTACACTCCTGGGCCGAGGAGGAGTACTCCTCCTTGATGATATCTCCTCCCTTCCACTGGTTGTACACCCCTCTTTTAGTCCTTAGGCATTCCTGCATGCCCTTGCTGAGCCAAGGAAGTTTCTGAGCACTCTTAGTCCCCTTGCTTCTCTCAGGGACTGTTCCCTTTGGGCCTAGAGGATCGCCCCCTTAAGGTACAATCATCCCTCGTGGACTTCCATCTCCTCTACCTTCTGGGCCCTTAGTGCCCCTCCCCCAACTAGTCTCCTAAGCTCATTGAAGTTGGCCCTTCTGAAGTCAAGGGCTTTAGCCCTAGATGCCCTGCATTGGATAGTGAAATCCAGCAGGTGATGATCACTATTGCCCAGTTGGTCAAGGACTGCAGTCCCCTCACCAGGTCATCCCCCATGGCTAGGACCAGGTCCAGCAAGGCGTTAATCCTAGTGGGGCTGTGCACTTCCTGGATAAGGTGAAGGTCCTGTAATACAGCCAGGAACCTACACGAGCGGTCAAACCTGGCTGTCTGTTCCTCCCAGCAGTTGTTTGGGAAGTTTAGGTCACCCATGACAATAACATCCCTTGACCTAACCACCTGCATAAGCTGACTGGGGAAGTCCTGGTCTAGCTTTTCCCCCTGGTTGGGTGGTCTGTAGTAGACACCCACCATAAGGTTCCTTTCACCGTAAGGCAAGGCCCCCCTTGTAGTTTGACCCATAGTGTCTCTGCCCGACCCTTCTCTAACCCGAAGCTAATCCTTGGTGATGTGAGGTGCTCTTTGACATAGAGCGCAACCCCCCCACACCTTTCCTCTCTGTCCTGTCTCTTCTATATAGGGTGTACCCCCGAATGCCCACCACCCAGTCATAGGTAGGGTCCCAACAGGTTTCTGTGAGCCTTACTAAGTCTGAGTTCTAACTCGCAATCAGGAGGCACAGTTCCTCCTGCTTACATCCCATACTATGAACATTAGTGTAGAGGCACCTGAGGCCTCCTGAGGGTGCATGTGACTTCCTCCTACTCCCAGGACAGTTGTGGCCCCCTGCTTCCCGGATGTTGATGCTTACCTGAGCTTCCCTTCCTCTTGTCACCCTGCATGCTGGTGAAGCATCCTCTCCACTCAAAGTGGCCCCTTCCCCCGCTGAAGCTAATTTAAAGCCCGCCATATGAGATCAGCCAACCTAGAGGAAAAGACACGTCTGCCCTTAGGGGAGAGGTGAAGCCCATCCCACCACATTGTCCTCCTTACAACAACCCATGTTTTTGTCAAAAAACCCAAAGCCTGCCTCGTGGCACCAGCTCCAAAGCCTCCAGTTAACCACGCCAATGGAGGCCTCATGACGCCTACCCTGTCCACTTACTGGGAGAATGGAGGAAAATACCACCTGGAGTGCTGTTGAAAGGGAAATAGGTCCTCACCCAATTTGGGAGGAAAGATGAGTGCTGGCTTCAGATTATCTCCCCCTCCTGTAATTTGACTATGTCCAAAAATCCAGTTTTATGTAGTAGAAATCTTTTATACAGAAACGTACCAATATAGAACAAATGGCTATTGAAGGGAAAGTGGTGTGTTTTAAACAACAAAAACTCACATTCCTAGTATGAGAGAGAGACTACCATGCTAATAATAGTGACAAGAGTATGTTACTGAACTGCAGAGTAACTAAGTTCCAAGAGAGCACTTTATTAAGGGATCAGAGCAGATAAATCATCTTTTTGTCCATTGATCTTAACTGTAATATTCCCATTAATTCCATCCGGCAGAGATTCAGTTTCTCAACTTGAGATAGAGAGAGACCTTGTCTGCACTAGAAATTTTTCCACATTCTTTTAATATCCAGGAAAGAGAGGCTGCATAACAGTCACCATCCGTTAGGAAGTTTATTGCTACAGAATTGTCACTCACAGTGATGTCTTAGAATAAAATTATTTATCTGTGAAATACTACCATTAATACAGTTTCCTTATGAAGGAAGCTCCTATAGGGTTTGTTATGTGTGTTACAACAGTAATTGTTTCTGCATAATATTGTAAACAAAAAAGCTATAAGAAAAGTTGCAGATAACATGGCTAAACAGTTGCTAAAAACTAAATCTTTCTTGGCAGAAACTCAGTCTCTCTCTTTTTCTCTCTCTCTATCTCTGGCCAAGTACAAACAGTTAGAAAGCCTGAGGCTGAATCGATTCAATCTTTTGCAAGTTAGTTTAAGTATAGATTTGACCAATAAGCAAGTGAACAGACAATCACCTTTGATCCTGGAAATGCAGCAACATGCCTACAGTGGCCCAGGCCTGAAGCTGGGGGGTGCTAGAGCACACCTCCCTGCTCAGCTGGAGCAGACAGCTTGGCCCACGGCTAGCCCATCCACCCTGCAAAGTGGGGGAAAGGGGCTTTCAGGGGAGGTGTGGAATCTGAAATAATCAGGCAGGTAGAGCAGGGTGACTTCCTGGGTTGCTTGCAGACATGAAAAACAAACAAACTGCACCTTACCTTATTAAACTCAGCATGATCCCATGCCAAGCCCAGCATGTGCCCAGAAAAGGCATCGTGTTAGTCAGAACCAGCTTGGCCAACATCTGTATAGATAGCACTTTAGTGGGGCTTTTTATCACTTTTATCTAATAACTGATTGAATCAACTATTAGATAAAAATGCTTTAAAGCCCTGCTGAAGCACCTGATCTATACAGAAGCTGCGGAGCCGGGTATAACTAATGTGCTGCTTTTTCCAGTAAAGTGCAGGGTTTGTGTGATTTGTTTTTCTTTTTCTCGCATCTGTCAGCATCCTTAGAGACTAAGTGGTCCAAAGGCATGATTTTTTTGGAGGCAGAAATCTGCTACTACAAAAGATCATGCCTTTGAACCAGTTAGTCTCTAAGAGGCCACCCTGCCCTACCTTCTGCCTACATTTTAGCATTGCAATAACATTGAAAGCTTTGTAGATGGGGCCTACTTCCTCCCAAACAGCCTGGTCTGATAAAAAGCTAGAAATTGAAACATCAATTGAAATGTCAATTAATAATGATTTTCCTGCTGGCCTAAGAAAAGGCATTTGAAATGCACCATGGCTGTCATACGGGTATAGGTATCATTTGTGAAAACTCCAAGCAGCCTTTACCGAGGGGGGAAGACCCAGCTAGTCTGCAGGCCCTGAAAAGCTGGCAGGACTCCCTAGGCTGGAGAATCTGTTGCCCATCATTTTTTTCCCCCACAACCTATGAGATGGGGGCTGGAAGGGGCTGGGACCCAGCCTAGGCACCATCTTGTCCATATGAATGGAGAGAGAAGGTCCCTGCCAGCTGGCAGGCTTCCTTGGGTAGGCACTGTCAAGAGATGCCATTTAGTAGTGTCTGGGGGGTGGAGGGATGGCCTGTCTTCTAGTTTTTTGTTAGGATTCTTTTGAATTTAGTGTTTTCAGGGAAGGGACCGAGTGAAGTGTGTGAGGTTTTTTTTCTGGGGTGGGAGTGGGGGGAAGCTGCAGCCCCTTTGGGAGAGGAGGTGCAGACTTAGAGGGAATATTGGGGAGGATGGGTGGAGGCATCTCCCCCAGGACTGGGGGTGCAAGAGCAGGGAGTAAGGGTGAGTGGCAAGAAGTTTCTTGTATCTGGATGTGAGTGGTGGTTGGGGCAAGGGTTTGCTTGTGTCGTAATATGGGTTAGGAAGATAGGTGGTGATGGGCAGAAGTCAGTTCAAGTTTCTGAGCTTTGGGTTATTGTTTGGGGGATCCTTTCTGAGCGTTGTTTGTTTTTCATAAGCTACTCCAACCTTTTAGATATGGCAGGGTATGAATCAAATAAATAAATGAACCTTATACTTCTCAAAGATTGGAGGCTATTTGCATACTGAAAATGAGGTTTGTGTCACCTTTTAGTAGTAGAGGGAATGGGCTTCTTTTTGGGGTGAAGCAAGAACAAAATCTTTTAATTTAAAATAAACATCTATTTGAATTTCTTGTTTTAAAATGATAGGTGTAGTATGATTTTGCTCGTCTGCCAGGACAGAATTGTATCCTTCCAGAGAAGAGTCAGTTTGGTACCTTTTATGTTTTTTGTATGTGAAGTTTACTACTCTATGCAAGACTTCTTGGCTCTGGTGAGCAAAAATGGCAGGAAAACCTCTCAAAGCCAAAGTGCAGGTGCCTCACTATACAGTCCAGCAGCTCTCAGCCTTTTTAGACTGAAGGTATCCCTTGTTAGACTCGAGGTACCCACTGAAAAATGCCAGTTCTTGTCTTTCACTCATTTTTGACTATGGAAAAGTGATCGAGCAATTCTTCTGTTGGAAAGAACTCTGGGAAGACCATAACAGCTTAGAGTGTTGTTGATGCCTTTGCTTCCTATTTGAAATCTTTGGGTGTATTTTATGAATCATGTCTGCATGTCGTGTTGATGTCTTCATAAAGTGCTAATATTGCCTAGCACCCTGACTGAGAATCACTGATCTAGTCTCACTCCAAGGACAAGGGGTCTTTAAGAGGGATACCGTATTCTTCCTTACTCTAGTCTCTGCTTCTGCCATGTTTTCTCTCTCTCTGCCTTTCTTAATTTCATTCTCTCCACAGTTACATAAACAAGTCTAATCAAACCTAACCAGGAAAGGGCTCTTGTTGTTGAGATGGAGGACTGTGATCTGTATCAAGGTTCTCTAATTGTAGTAAAAATCTTCATTTGTTGTACCAGAGGTGGCTCACCTGTTCTGAAATTGTTTTCCTTGTCCACCATCCCTCTTCTCGAACCTTGTCTGTCTTTTAAAATTATGCTCTTGAGTTCTTAAAAAAAAAAAAATCCAAATGTAGGAGTTGTCTTGTTCAAAGGAAGACTGAACCCCTGGGTTTGCATTTGGATTTGGAGGAATAGGACCAGAGACCCTACTGTATTTTTTTTTCAACTTGAATTGTTTGCAGCAGTTGGTATAAAATAGTCAAGCAGTATCCTGAAAACTGAAGGGAAACAAGCAAGCCTTGAAGTAGCACCCTTCCGTTTTACATGTAGGAATTGTGGCCTTTTATGTGCTCCTGCAAAGGTTGTTTGAGAAAAGGGCAGCTACATTGATTCTCAGGTTGAAACTGTCTTCTGCAGCAGCAGCATTCAGCAGATCATGGTTTCCATTGCAGGGTCAAGGAATAGGGCTGTTTATCATTTCCCAGTTGGGGGAAGGGATCTTTGCATGTTTGTTACTCCCTAGCTAACAAGGAAGCACTCATCACGAGGAGGAAGTGAACTGCTGTGGTACTTACAATAGTGGTTTCCCTTATTCCTTTTCTTTATATGAAGCTAAGGATGGATTAGTTTATTTGTGCACTGTCCTCTGACTGGTATGAATCTACATGCAGTGCAGCATTCTTTCAGGGATCATTCAGCCATCGCTTCTGGTTACTGAGGACCTGTTATTGCAGTGATGGTTACAGCTGAACTGTGAATTCTGAAATACACCTGATACAATTGATGAGCCTGCTGTGATTATTGGTATTCCTAGAAGGTAGGAAGAAGAGCAATTCTTGCCCTCCAATTTTTGGATTTCAAGTGTATGCAGGTGCTGAATACCTCACAGCATAAATCTTGCTTTCTTATACATTGGCACTACAAATACCCTGGCTTTGATTGAAGCTTTAAGGGGAATGCTTCAAAAAGTTCCTGTTACTACTGAGTTAGGGCTTGGTTTTCTGCTTGTTAAATCAGAGCCCTCCTTAAGTAGGGTGACCATGTATCCCAGAAATGCAGGGGGTGGGGTACAGTCTCGTCATGAGTTGGGGTGTCAGAGTGGGTTGCAGACAGGCAATGCTGCCTGCCTGGCATGCAGCCCCACCTCTGCCTAATTGTGATGGGGGGACAAGGAAGGGGCAGTGTCCCAGATTTCCTAGATGTCCCAGATTTCCAGGATTTACATATGGTCATTCTTTCCTTCAGAGTTTTCTTGGGATAAAATTTAAACACAGAAAAATGTTATAAAAAATGTGGGCAGTGCATCATGGGCAGTTCAGCTTGACTGGATAACTTCTGCATAATGGAGGTTGCTAAGGGAATGCACATGTTAATTTGTTGATGCTAAATGTGTTGTTTCTTGATCAAAGTTGAAATGTCAGTCAATATGTTACGAATCTCAAATTAAGCTATTTGCTATATAAGTACCGATTGTCAACTCCATTTTCTGCAAAAGTTGTATCTAATTCTGCAACATGACATTTGCTGTCTGTAAATTTAAATACACCAAAACTTAAGTTAGTCCTGGGGGACAATTACTATATTTTCTCTAATACAAGGTGACCCTCTCAGAGTCTGTATATGGAAAATTTTAGACTGATACATCAGTTCAATATTGGATTGGCACCAATATAAAGAAAATTGATTGTATTGGAAATTGGCCTGATATGGGTGATAATTTTAGCTGATAGATGTCCATGCGTGCATATGCACACGCAGTCACAGCATATCACAGCGAATGGCTGCACAGATGTAGGCAGCGAAGAGCACAGCCCAGCAGCTTGGAGAGCTCTGTGCAGCTGGTAAGCCTGGTGTGGTGGAAGGGGAGGGGGAAGGGAAGAGGTGTGGTGGGGCAGATCAAGGCCCCTGGGATGAGGGAGGAGTGGGGTAGGGGCTGGGGAAAGCACTGCTTGGGGTGGGGTGGGGCGGGGCGGGCATGGGACAGCCGTGGCTCGTCCAGGGTGAGGGGGAGCATGGCTCCTGATTTTTGTGCTCTGCTCGTCCAGGAGCTACTGGTCTGGCCCTTGTCCACTTGCCCAGCGGCTCCCGCTGGTGCTCCTGCCATTCATCCAGGGGGGGCCTGCCATTCATCCAGGGGGGGCATGTGTCCCCAGAGCTGCGCGGGGTGTAGTGGGGCAAGGTGGGAAGAGCCCTGTGCAGCCCCACACAGAACCGGGGGCATCTCTCCCCCGCAACCCCCTCAGACAAGAAGTGCACAGCTGCAGGAGCTCCACCTCACTATTCTCCTCAGATAAGCTGTGGCTCTGTCCTGCACTTGCCCCAGCCTGATCCTCTCTCATCACGGGGGCCTTGATCTGCCCCCTCATGTCCCTTCCACCCACTAGACATACCAGCTGCACGCAGCTCTCCAAGCTGCTAGGCTGGTATTGGAAATTGGATCATTATCAGCTGATATGCCTCCTTAAAAATTGGCTATCAGTATTGGCCCCAGACATCTCTGTTGGTGCACCCCTAGAAAAATTTTTAATTTTATTATAATTTTCCAGTTATAGAATGCTATTTGAGGTTTGCCTTGAATTTTGTTCCCCTCCCACTGCTACATCTGGGAAAATAGATCTCGGAGGCCAGGTAGCCTTCTTGTCCTTTGCCCTCAACCCCCGCCTTCATCTTCTTCCCCCTGCAACCTCTTCCCTCCTTTCTGTCAGACTGCTTTCCCTGAGCACATGGAAGAGACAAGCAAATTTGAAAACAATGACCTTGAAATAAACATAGCTGTAGTAATTTGCATCTAGCACCCATTAACTTAACTAATCCAGAACTGATGCCTTTTACCTTTTTGGAAACTGCTGTAAATTTTAGCACAGATACTCTATAAACTTTTAAGCAGCCCTTTTATACTTGTGCATAGTGCACGCTATGCATGCTACTAATCCAGTGCGAAAAGGCTTGTGAACTATGAGAGAGTTCATTGGTAGGGACCTACTGAATTCATGGTGGAACTAGGGTGTGCTGTGGCTTCTTTTAATCTTGCAGATTTCCCCAGGCCCCCACCTCCTCCCATTGATTGGTAGAGGGGCCCTGCTTGCTGCTTGCTTCTGATCAGCAAGGAGGTGAAAACTGTGGTTTTAAATATGGCACCATTTTCCCCTCCTGCTGCTAACATGGCCCTGTTTGCTGCTAACTGGTAGGAAGGCAGAAAGGGTGCCATGTGTAAAACCATGGTTTTAACTTCCTTGATGATCAGGGGGGAATGGCAGGGCACTCCACTAAGCAGCAGCGGTGGGTGGGCAGGAAGGCTGGTAAGGGGTGAGATGCACATGGGACATGGTAATGTTTGACAGACATTTAAGGTTAGTGAAGAAACAGAAATAACTGGAAATGGGAAAGAAAAGTACAGCTCAGCTGTGGGAGTGAAGAGGAAGTTGAAATGTATGTAATGTAGTAGCTCAGCCTGACTTGAATATCTGCAAGAGCAAGATTACAATGCAGAGTACAAACCTAAAGATATATGGATTTATATACTTCACCCTCATACACGGTAACTTCAGTTTCAGTAACCACCATTTCCTCCAGACCATGGGCTCAGCTATGGGCACCCAAATGACCCACAATATGCAACCTTTTCATGGCCCACCTGGAAGAAGAATTCCTGAAGAACTCCACCATCAAAACCCTATAGCTCAGATACATGGATGGCACCTTCATCATTTGGAAAACCTACTGTCTCTGATTGATTTTCATCAGAAATACAATAATCCTCACCCGTCCATCAGACAATGTCTTGAATGCTCCCGCACCAATATTTCCTTTTTAGACTCTATGATCAACATCCAGAATGGTAAATATACAAACCCCCATATATAAAATACTCACAGACCAAAATACATATTTACACAAAAACAGCAATCACCCTTAGTACACCAAGAAAGCTGTAATATACAGCCAAGCCCTCTGATACAACTGAAATTACACTGAGGAGAATACCTGTGATAGTCACATCACAAATCTCAAAAGGGCTTCCATCCAACAAGGATACTTCGCCAGAGAGAGATCTTATGTTTGAAGGAGCCACCCAGATACCACATGAAGAACTGCTGCAGTACAAAAAGAAAATCCCCACAAATCACACATCATTAGTTGTCATACCATCCTTCCCTGGAACCTGTACAGCCCATGGGCCGCCATGCAGCCCACCAAGGCATTTTCTGTGGCCTGTGGTGCTGTGATGGGAAACGAAAGTAAACACGGTTTACTTTTGTTCCCACCCCTTGTCCCTTCCCTAGCCCTTCAGCGGCTTCCTAATGGTGGCTGAAGGGCTAGGGAAGGGACAAGGTTCCCACACACCTCATCAGCTTGATGTTGCTGACGTGGTGTGTGTGGGAAGAGGAGTAGCCATGTGCCTCTCAGGACAGGATGAGCCCAGCTGGAGCAGCAGGGGGCTCAGCTGCACTTTCCCCCTGCCTGTGCTGGTCAGTCCTGAGCAGCACACGGCTCTGCCACCGCTTCTGTTGGCTGGTGCCGACCCAGGCGGGTCTGTCCCATCCAGAGCAGCATGCAGCCAGATTCCCACATGCTGCTGGGGATGGGAGGAGGCCAGCCAGGTTAGCACCAGCCAGCAGAAGCGGCGGTGGAGCCGTGTGCTGCTTGGGACTGACTGGTGCAGGCAGGGGGAAAATGTAGCTGAGCCCCTGCTGCTCCAGCCGGGCTCGTCTTGTCCCAATCGGCACATGGCTCCGCTGCCGCTTCTGCTGGCTGGTGCAGATCCGGCCTGCCTCCTCCCATCCCCGGCAGCACATGGGAAGTCGGCTTCAGCCACATGCTGCTCTGGATGGTACGGACCCAAATGGGTCAGCACTGGCCGGGAAAAGCGGCATGCAGCTGAAACTGACTTCTCATGTGCTGCTGAGGACAGTTGGAGCCCGGCTGGGTCAGCACTGGCCAGCAGAAGCGGTGGTGGAGCCATGTGTCACTCGGGACGGGACGAGCCCAGCCGGAGCAGCAGGGGCTCAACCGCATTTTCCCCCTGCCTACCCTGGTCAGTTCCAAGTGGCACATGGCTCCGCCGCCGTTTCTGCTGGCTGGCACCGACCTGGCTGGCCTCTTCTCGTCCCCAGCTAAGCGTGCGAAGCCGGCTTCAGGTGCATGCTGCTTTTCTTGGCCGGTGCCGACCCAGCTGGGCAGGGCAGCATGCGGCTAAAGGTGGCTTCCCACATGCTGCTGGGGATGCCCAGCTGGGTTGGCACCAGCCAACAGAAACAGCCGTGAAGCTTCTTGCCTTTTGGAACCAGTTGGCACAGGTAGGGGGAAAGTGCAGCAGCATCTGGGGAAGTCACTGCTTGATAGGGGTGGGATGGGCTGGCCAGGCTGCACCAGGGAGCAGTTGTTTATACCAACTGCTGCAAACAATTCAAGTGGCTGATCCCCCTGCAGCTGTGCTGTATGCTCATTTAAGACTGAACAATATGCTCAATAGTAGAGCATGAACGATCTGGGCTCCAACGTAAATTTGGATCAGGGAAAAATCTTTGTAAAAATACTGTCCAGTGTTTGGATTGTGTTTGCTCTCTTTCTGCGGGATTGGGGGTTCAACTTTTTACTACTTGTTAAAGATGTATTACTAACAAGTTATTAATTCAGTAAAAGTAAATCCTCTTGAAGATTATTCTCATCCCATATTTTGTTGCTTTGATTAGTTTCCACTCTGGCTGATATCTTTTCCACATTTAATCTGTCGACTTGCATTATGCTTCTTTCATTCATTGAGAAGTGAGTAGAGGTGAAAGTGTTTTTTTAGTCGAGTGTTTGGTATTATTTCATTCTGCTTTTATATTGTTTTTATTTTGGATTTTAAACCACATTTCCAGATTCATTTCGTTGTTACTTCCTGCAACTTCATTGGTGTCAAAGGTCACGTGACATTCCTTCCTGATGTGATACCACTTCCTGTGAGGCCTTTGAATATGTTTTGCCAGCCCACTGGGTAATACCAAGTTTGTGATCCAGCCCCACATTCAAAAAGATTAGACACCCCTACTATACGGAAAATCATCAAACAATTTCAACCTATACTAGAATAAGACCCAACTCTTTAAGAGTCTCTTAAAGAGATCTTTCCAGAACCACCTATCCTAGCCTTTTAACAAGCACCGAATCTCACCAACCTCATCACCAGAAGCAAAATTCCTGTGGCCCAAAGCACGCTGAATGGATCCAGACCATGCTGGGACAAAAAAATGTAAAACCTGCCAACACCTCTCCACCACCCCTACAATAACTACACACAACAACAAAACCATCAGCATTCCTGGATATTACATCTGTACCTCCAGAAATGTAATATATCTAGTCCAGTGTACTAAATGTCCTGATGGAAAATATGAAGTAGAAACCAAACAACAACTGTGTACCAGAATTGAACGCACACTGGAAATCTATCAAAGACAAAAATACCTATTTACCTGTGGGTTTAGACTTCTCATAAGACAGCCACTCTCTCTCCAGTCTCTCAGTTCTAATCCTCAAAGGGAATTTACAAAACACCTTTTGTAGACAAGCCGATGGACTTCACTTCATAAATCTACTGGATACAAAAAACATCACAGACTAAATATAGACGTTGGATTTTTATTTTTTTTTTTTAAAGGAAAACTTTTTGTGTTCCAAGTCAAATCAGTCTGATCAATTCCAAATTCTCAAGTCATTCAAAAGTAATATGTAACCCTGCAAACGTCCTCCATACTTACCTGAGACTTCAGATGCTTCCAAATCCTTTGGCAAACATCCTACATGCAGGCCCAAGCTTGGAGGCTTGGGGTTTGGATGCTTCTGAGTTTCGCTTGCCCTCAGCCGTATGGCTGCAGGAGCAAGCTAGGGAGGAGTCTTCCATTTTTATAAAGTTGACATATAACCAACATCTTCTCACTGAAAATGAAAGTGGGAGGTTAACTGTGCATTACCTCGGTCATGGTACTACTCCTTGCCAAGAAAGTGATCTTACCTTGCAACTAGGTCATGATATGTCCCCTGAATTGTGGCACATTATAACCCCCCTGCCATCTGATAACTCCATGTAACCCATCTGCGTTTTACAAGCTATATTCCTTCAGCTTCTCCTCCTTCCCCAACTACCTGTCTTACACCTATTGTCCCCTGTTCCCTTTGAACCTTGCTGCCACGCATTTGCATTTTCACAGGCCTGCATATTGCATATTGGTTTTTAGTCAACCCAGCACACACAACACCTGCAGACTCTCCCTATGCCTGAAGAAAGGTATTGTGTGCCCCAAAGCTTGCAAAGAACAATTTTTCCAACTATTTAGTTGGTTTCATAAAAAATATCACATCTATGCAAATAACCTTGTCTGCCTAATACAACTTAGAAAGTTTTCTGTGAAGTTGCACAATGTTTACTACAATCTAAATTTAGATGATGATACTACACCAGAATCTTGTACCAGCTCTGCTGATTTGCAGTCTCAGTGCCTGGGATCACACTGGAGCCAGTACAAGATTCTAGTACCATGCAGGAATTGTGAGTGAAACCAGCATCTACCCTGGTGCCACATGGAAACTACTTCAAGGTGCTAGGAGCAACACTAGCACAGCACAGCACTGGAGCCTGTTCCAGCCTTTGCACTGCATGCAGCTTTGACCTGGCTTTTGTGCAGTGCAGGGGCACAACACTTCCTTTTTCTGTCTAAACTTTCTTGGATGTTTTCTTTAAGAAAGCAGAAAAGACTTCAGGAAAACCTGCAGCCAAGACTTCTGAGAAGAATCCAAGCAAGAGACTTTCAAAAAGTCCAGCAAAGTCACCTCAAAGAGGTCCTTCCAAATCAGTGTGATTGCTATTTACAATATAAATACATTAATGTAGCTATATTACTCATCTGTAATTGATCAAGTACAAAATTCTGGGGTATTTTTGGTGAAAATAGGGTCTTGGTTGAGGAACCAATCTCCCATATGTAACATTGTTTCTTATGAGAAAATTGGTTCTGAGTTCCAACGTTTCGACTTAGGACCCAGTTTTCAGGAACCAATTGTGTTGCAAGTCTGAGGACCAATTGTTTATCCTTAAAGGTTGGAAATGAATAAATAGTAGCTTAATGAAGGGTTGCTAGAGAAAGGGAATATGAAGTTGCGGTCTTCATGAACCCTGGTACTTAACGATGTTATGCTTGACAGAGAGAGAAATATTCATTCCTATCCTTTCTGGGCATATCAGACCTAAAACACAGAAAAAGTGTTATATTTTTGCTGTGTGAAATAATCTGTGTGGCTCTTTGTTTCCAGGCTTGCATGATACAGAATTTGTGTGGAGGCTGATGGTACTTCTCATGGGTGAGATTATGGGTGGATCTACAGAATGACAGTATTACTGGTCAATTGGATGCAATACAATTAATCTGTGTGGAGGAGGACGAGGAGGCTGGGAGGTTCTTATCTGTAGGCATGGCCTTTCTGTATGGGGACCTTTTGTAAGAGGATAGCTTCTTAGCATTGCTTAAACAGGCAAAGTGTTTTATTTGTGTGATAAGAATTCTACCTATGGTAAAGAAAGACAAGTGCTAGTATAGGTATATTTTATTGTACAGTCACCTTTCATCAGAAACCCAAGCCTTTTTGCAACTAGTTACTTTATGCATTACCATACCTAACCAAATTGCCATAATAATATGCTGCCAAGAAACCCTGACTATGCAGCAATTAAAAACAAATTTAACCAATTTACTTTTAAGAGTACAGGTTCTAAAGCAGCTTAAACCAATTTGTGTGTTTTAAGGAGAAAGTGTCTAGAACAGCATTAAAAGAATACGTTCAAGCCTAGGCAGACAGAAAAGTTGGGTGTACACAAGTTGGCTGTGTTCTCGCTGGCCTGGCTTATTTGCAACTAAGTCTAAAGCATGTTTAAACTTGATTTTTATGCTAATTTGTGAGTTCCATGGGAGCCCTATGATGATATTTTTCAAATGGTGATTTGTTTTTTGAATTCTTCCCAAACATCAGTTTCATGGTGCAATGAGAAGTGGATCAGTAATTTGTTGTTGTTGTGAAGATATTGGATGCTAGCCTTTACTTTGTCACATAACTGGTCTGGCAAGGGCTGCAGCAGTGAAAGCTTTTTTCAGTATTGATTTACCGATGGTCCTTAACCATCAGCCCCAAACCTTCATGTAATGTGGGTTTTCACTTTTCTTCCCTGCCTTGATCTCTCTGATGAGACTTTCACCAAATGGTACCTGATAGTTTCTCTTATAATGGTGATTTTGTGATTTGGATATTTGTCTGCTGGGAACTGCACTTAAACCAACTGCTCATTTCATACAGACTACTAAACAATGATAATATGAAAATTCCTTTTAGGCATACTAAGTTGGGACATATTTTAACTGACTACTGGAACTACTTAACTTCATAGTTTGCTATCAGTTTCTTAACCTCCAGTCCTCCCCAATTTCATATTTGCAACTTTAGACCTACCAAGCAACTTAGGCTCCTTTACTTACAGAAGATAAATCTTTGCCTGTGTGCACAGGTAATCCTTCTTTGTCTTCCTGCCTTGTGTGTGTGACTTACAAATTAAGTACAGGTTTCATCTGAATGGCTAAGCTTATTTGAAGTATGTTTTGCAAGTGGATTCTCATGTGAATAAATGTGAAAACAGCCAAGTTAAAGGCGAAGAAAAAAATACTCAAGTTAGTCCCAAAACAACCCAAACCACACAATAGCTCACAGGCAATTTTGTACACACTAGTTCTTTTTGTTCTGAACATAGAAAACTCACATTTTCTGAAACCAAATCCAGGGTACAAGAATCACTTTGATATTACCTTTAGTGTGTGAGCTTTAGATGCCACCCCTCTTCTCTTCACCTCGGGAATGTTGCATTAGTTCCAGCCTGGGGTGTTTTCAGATCACTGAAACTACACACTTGACCCAGCTTTTGAAATGAATTATAGGACCAAACATGGGTAAAAGAATATTTTCGCTCATTACCAACAGGTAGACAGTTCTGAAAACTCTGCTGTATGCAGTGGTTGGAGAATGCTGAAAGTTATGGCTGAGGTGCATTTCAGCTATAGAGTTTGTCTTAAATTCAAATTTGTTCTGTGATTAGTGTCTTTTAGTAATAGAATGTAAGTGCAGAGAAAGGTTGGGAAGACTTAAACTCCTTGTGGTATAGGCAGGATTGAGAGACTTGAGACTTTGAATACCAAGATAATGAAAATTTGCATATTGTCCCTCAGCACACATTTTATTGTAAGTGTAATCGTAGGAGGGTTTTAATTATGTGAGCTATTCTGTAAAGTTTAGTTTTACAGTATGGATCCGTCTCTGAGGGACAGAGTGAATATTTCATCTGTCCTATGGTTTGTCACTTGGCAAAACTAGAATCCTGATTTTTGGCTTAATTGAGCATTCCTTTATTCTCTATAGGGGAGGGCTAGCAGAAAGACTGAATCGACTGCAGAACAGAGAGAGGTCTGCCATTACCTTTTGGAGACATGAGTGTGTTTCAGATTATAAAAACCCTTCAGGTAAGAACCATATATGTAGGCTTATTTTTATGAAAACACATATTTTATTACTGTCAAAACTGTTTATTAGCAATATATGTAGCAACCACTACCATGTATATAGTTACTATTTACAGGTATATAACATGAAAGGCATGAAAGATTTATATTCTCTATACAAGTGACTGAAACTGGTCTACTTATGGACTGTGGTGCAAGTGGTTCATCTATGGACTGTGAAAGTTCTTGCACCTCTTGTCTGGCTAATTTAGATCTATATACTGCATCTATCACTGAAGTGTTTCAGAGCAAGTGGTAAAGAATTTGTCTTAAATTGTCATCTGAACATAGTCTCACAATCTTAAATTTAATTTTATCCTCTCAAATCTCCATGGGATGTAGGAAATTCAAGAGGCAGTTCTACTTGCTGGTTGTTGGCCAATATAGTAAACATTACCAATAGATGTTTTTGGTTTTTTTTTTTAGTGAAGTTTAAATTAACCTTTCTCAAGTCAGACCCTACTTTGAGTCAAGCATGATTGCTTTAGGTTCACCTTGTCAGTATATGCCAGCAAATCTTTTTGAGGACAGAACTTGGCTGCAAAGACTAAAGCAATGGGAACGGCAGACAAAATGGGGAGGGGAGAATATTCAGAAATAATCAGAGGGGCAGTAGCACTACCGGATAAATTGATAGGTTATGTGCAGATGCATTGTATTGATATCAGAGGATATCGATGTTAGCTGCTAAAATACAGCTATTAAATCTACACCAGGGGCCGGCAACCTTTAATAAACTGCAGGCCAGAACAACCCAGCTCTGCTTTGACAGACACGGGGGCTCTGCCTGCACCCACACTGAGGCCAGGAAGCTTGGATCTGCTTTCCCCACAGTTCCCCAGCTGGGGCACAGGTTCATCTTCCAGCTATTGGGGAGCTATTGGCCAGGCACCTGTAAACTGCATCCTTGTTGACACTGCCTCCTTTTGACCCTCCCCACCGGTGCTCATTTCTCCACTGGCTAGAAGCCATGTTTGTACCACAGCCAGAGAGCGGGGAACTGGGGGAAGTGGCAGCAGTGAGGGTGCAGCTTCCAGCCACCTGGCCCTACTGCAGGTCCTTGATGCCTGGACTTGGCATGGGCACAGGTACTGGAAAACCCTCTGGCTCCACGGGCCAGATCCAGTGGTTCCATGAACCAAATATGGCCCAGGGGCCTTATGTTGCTGAGCCCTGATCTACATGGTCCTGTAGAGATACAGGCATGGTAAAACTACTCTAGCTTTAACCCTGCTTCACTCAGGGTCAAAGTGAAGGGGATTTAGCTAACTTGCATGCTTGTAGCAGGGATAGGCAATTATTTGGGCACGTGAGCCACATAGGCAGTTCTAGAGAGCTGTTGCGGGCCAGTCACCACCCCACTCCCTGCTGCAACAGCTCACCAGACCCAGAGTCCATGCCCCCTGTGGCTCCTCACCACTGCTGCTACCAACTCCCAGCAGCAGCTGAGCATATGGCCCCAATGTGTCTCAGTCAGAGCAGACCAGCTCCAGACTAGCCGAGACCCATGTGCACAGCCCCAACCCTGGCCCCGACCTACCCCGCACCTGCTCCTGACCAGCCCACCCATAATAGGTGGTGGTAGTGGCTAGACAGAAGCTGCTGCTGGGCTCAAGGGAAAAGCAGACACTTCCCCCTCACTGCTGCGGCTGTCCAGAGCCTGCTCCCAGGTTGCCCTGCAGTTCCTTTCCACTGTCACTGCTAACCCGCTAGGTGACCCAGAGGCAGTGTTGATGGCAGTGGAAAAGAGCCACAGGGCAGCCCAGCCATGAGCTCCGAGCGGCTGCAGCAAGAGGGTCCTGGAGGCAGTGAGAGGGAGTTGGTCACTTTTCCCCTACTCCCAGTAGCAGCTTCTGCCCAGCTGCTGCTGCTCATTGTGGGCATGTGGTTCTGGAGTGGGTGCGGGACAGGCCAGGCCCAGACCAGGCTGTGTGCATGGGTTCCTGCCAATCTCCATGTGGCTAGGGAGGAGCCACCACCACCTGGGCTTCAGAGTCACTCCAGCCCTGCTGCACACCCAGTGGTGCCTGGGCCGGGCAGGATTGAGGGACCTGCTGTGGGCTGGACTTAGTCCCTCCATGGGCCAGATCCAGCCTACAGGTTGTATTTTACCCACCACTGGCCTACTGAATCCTATAGATTTAACAGTTGTAATATAACTGATGCATACCCCTGAGCAGCAGCTTCCAACCCCTCCCCACCACTCTTTTAAAAGCAGCCAAAACATATATTGGTCCATACCCACCTGAAGGAAATCTTTTATCTTGACTCCTATATATTTCATTTTAACTTACGTCCATGACTCTTCTAGTGAACCAACAACTGTTTTTTTGACTATGACTTAACTTGTGTTTACTCTCTGGAAAGGCATTCAGGCTTGGTTTGAAGGCCCTTGGTAGGCCCTTCTAGTGAGGGGCTGGCAACCTATGGCCCATGGGCTCTATCTGGCCCATGGCAATTCATGGAATTGGTAGCATCCTCCAGCTGTGGCAGGAAAGGAGGTGTTGTCTGGGTCCTCTTGCCTGTTGTGTTCAGTTTATTCTCCCCGTTGTTGCAGAGGCAGCATCCCCAAGGTCTTTGCACTTGCCTTTTTCTCTCTATTCGTTTTACAGGATGTGCTGATCATGAGAGAGGTGTGGGGTGTAACCCATGGAGGGGGGCGATGCATGGTTGCAAACTGTGGTCCTCAGTGGCAAAAGGTTGTTAACCCCTGTTTAGGGGCTATAAGAACCCTTGTTGTTAAAATGCTGTGTCTTAGTTCTGATTTGAATTTGTCTGGCTTTGGTCTCCAAGAATTGCTGCTTCTTATACCTAGCTCCACTGGATTGAAATCCCTAATACATTAGCTGGAATAGTAAAACTCAGCTACTTCACAGTGTTATGTTCCTTAGTCCTTACAAAGATGAGGATTTTTTTGTTGGTTTGTTTTTTTTAATAACTGGGGGCATACAAACCTGCAGAAAACAGGTGTGGGGCTGCAGAAGAGCTCCAGTTTTTTGCTATGACTTTTATTTCAAAGGGTGTCTGTCTTTTAGTTAGCTGGCTGGGCCAATTGAAGAGCTTCAGATGAGTGGAGAAATGGCACACCTTGAAGTGTAACTGCAACGAACAGCTGAGTGGGTTGTCCTTAATTTAGCAGTCTACTGCAGATTAAGCAGGTTGCAAACGTCTAAGATACAAATGGTCCAGTTCTACGGGATTTTCTGCCTTTGAAGATACTTATACATCTGTAATTGGCATCCCTCATTTTTCTTTTAGATAAGCTAAACCAGTTGAGAACTCTAAGGCTTTTTCTCCAGCCTTCACTAATCTTTGTCATTCTTTTCTGCACCATCTTCAATTTTTCAACATCATTTTTCAAATGTGGACAACAGAAATGTATGCAATTTTCCAGTTTGCACACTAGTTAGTACCTTATATAGAGAGAAAATAATTTTTCTCCTTGTGTATACCTCAAAGATCTGCATAAATCTTTTATTGCTAGTGCCCAGCTGGAAGCCAGCACTGAGTTGTTTGTTCACTATGATGCTTAAATATTTTTGTAGTGACTGCTTACCAAGATGCAACCCCTTGTTCTTTAGGCTAGGCCTGCATTTTGTGTTGCTAGATATCAGCAAATGCATAGTGTCATAGTGAAGCACATTTTGTTTCAGAAGATCAGCTTACCACTCTGTATGTTTGTCTTTTTCTACTATTTATTGTTCTGCCAGTCCTTATTCTCTGCAATCTTTTCAGATCTTTAACGGAAGTGTTGAAGGGTTAGTTTTTATTTTAATCATTTAGTAATGATTTTTCAGGGACAGTAAGTTTTTGAGATCTGTCAGTCAGTCAGTTCTTATTTTATGTAATGTTTGCTAATGTTCTATTGGCATGCCAGGCAGTAACTATAGAAATTAGCATGTTAGTTCTACAGAGTCACTTTGAATAGCTAAATATTCAAAGAATGAATTATCAAAGAATGAATCAAGCTTTTTTTGGCAAAAGCTGTTCTTACTGATTTGTCTTCTGAGGTTTATTTTCTCTGTTTTGCCCTGGTAATATTTTTTTTAAATGAAAGTACTTCCAAGATTGTTTCTGAGTCTGAAACAGCTTTTGCTTCTGCTTCTGTTGCTAAAGAGAGATACACAAGACATTAGATAAACTCAAAGATCAATGTGAGGAGACTGGAACTACTTAACTGTTGAAGTTCTGTCAAGTCAGCTTCAGTGATCCATATTGTATATTTTGATAGACCAGAACTTTGGTGATAAGGAAGGAGGGAAAAATTTCCAATGAACTTAAGCTTAAGTCCTGGTTTGTTTTGTGATTTACAGAAAATGTTTCCACAAAGGGTTGGCAGTTTCTGGAGGCATTTCATGTTGCAGAAACTGAAGCTTTTTCTTTGGCCCCTAGCAGACATTCAAGCAGACATGATTGGGATTGGAAGAATCTTATGCTGCATCCCAACCATTGTGCCTCCTGCCATACTATACTGCAACAGGGCACTCACTACAGTGCCTGTTACTGGAGGAAAAGGAGACATGCCACCCAGAGTGGAGAGAAGAAAACTTACCTGTGGTTGGATCATGGTGAGAGAGGCAGGACAGCACAGAGCATCAGGAACCCAGGTGTTCCCAATGAAGTTCTGCCCAGGCTCTGGTGGAGCCACGTGTGGGAATAGGGCCAGAGAAGGTTGGCTCCTGGGGGAGGAGCTGGAGGGTAAAAGGGACATGGGGAGAGAGGACTTGAGTGCCCCTGGGGCAGGAGCCAGCAGGCGAGATCAGGACCGCAACAAACGGTGAAACCAGGACCAAAGCAGTGACCAGCCAGACTCTGGAGATGCAAATGCTTACCAGGGGTCAAGGAATGGTGGTAATGTCTGAGGGGAGGAAGTGAGTGAGTGCCGAACCAGGGAAGGGTTTTGCTTGCAGAAAGCAAGGCAGGAGAAGCCAGACTGAGGGGCTGCGGGAAAGAAGATAAATTCTACCACCCACTCATCCCCTACCCAGAGGGAACCCAGGGAAGAGAAACTCCATGCAGGACTGTGATTCAGTGGATGTATGCCTAAGCAAGAAGAGACGTATGGAGGCTTGGACACTGAGGAGGTGAGGGTCAGCTATTAAGAATTGGCTGCCAGCTGGTTGCATCTTAGCATTCACAGAGCTAAGAGCTACCAACCTGAAATCAAGTGAGGGCAGGGGAATGTCATCCCACTACAAACAACCAAAATGAGACAGTTAAAGGGGCAGTGGGAAGCTTGTAACCATGGGACTAATCAGAAGAACAGAGGAAAGGAGAACCTGGAGTAACACGGATGTCCAGGATGTCATAGGTGTGGTCAGGACAGGATGAAGGGGAGATAGGAGCCCTGTGAAGAGACCTATGGTCACTACCCCAATGCTTATTAGGAAGGCCACTTCTCAAACCCTGTGTTCTTTCTTGGTATATCTGTTTCCCATCAAGGTGTAGCAGGAGAGTGAAGCAGGACACTGAGACTAAACATCAGATAGCAACTGCAGCATCAAGGGTACCAGTATGACTTCTACACATACCATAAAATTCCAATCCCAGTCATGCCACTGCTAATCTGCCCCCAACAGTATTCTGCAGATCAGGCTGGAGGTGGTTCTGTACCAGACCCAGGGCTGTCCACAGTCCCCTGCACATTTTGAGACCTAAAGAAGTCAGGATGGGGTCTGGCACTCAGCTGACTGTCAACCCCAGCCCCAACAGTTTTGCATCCATTTTGAGACCCAGGGCTGTCAGGGTCAGGTCTGACAGTCAACTGGTTGTCAGGCCTAACCTGGACAATCCCAGGTCAGTTCAAGAACCTGGGCTGCTGAGGTGAGTCCAGCAGTCAGCTGACCCAGGGCTGTTAGGCTGGGTCTAACAATCAGCTGATGTTTGGACCAGTTCTGCCAAACTGGAGGGTTTGAGACCTATGGCTATTAGGGCGGAGTCTGACAATCAGCTTATGGTTAAACCCAGCCCTGATATCCCTGGGCCAGTTTAAGACCCCAGGATGTCACAGATTCACATGAGTTTAGAGCTGAGGGACCTCATGAGATCATCAAGTCAGGCTCCACCCTGCTCTCAGCAGGAAAGACTGCTGGGGTCAAGTAACCCCAGAAGGGTGTGCGTCCAGTCTCCTTTTGAAGATCTCCAGGGTAAGTGCCTGCACCACCTCCACTGAGAGTCTATTCCAGAGTCTGGTCACACAAACCGTGAAGCAGTTTTTCCTTTTACCCAGTCTGAAACCTTCTTATGGAGTTTATGACTTACTCCTGGGTTTCCTCTGAGGTGCTTTGGTGAGTAGTTGTTCGCCTAGTCCCTGATGCTCACCCCTGATATATTTGTAAGCTGCCACCAAATCCCCCTGAAGTCTTCTAGGCTGAACAGTCCCATATCTGTCATCCTTTCCTTATATGGCTTGCTCTCCAGGCCTCTAATGATGTGTGGCTCTTCTCAGGACTCTCTCTCAAGCTTTTCCACATCCTTCTTGAAGTGTGGTGCCCAGAACTGGATGCATTACTCCAGGTGCTGCCTCACCAATGCTGAGTAGAGAGCGGGAGAATAACTTCTTTAATTTTGCTTGGATGCATCAGTTGATGCATGCCAGTGTATTGTTTTCTCTAACTGTAGCATCACATTGGTGGCTCATATTAATTTTATGGTCAATTATGACTCCCAGGTCCCTTTTGGACATGGTGCTAGCTAGTGTAGCAGGGGCAGGTCTGATAATCAGCTGATTGTCAGATCAGACCTCAACCGTTTTGAGTTTAATTCAAGACCTGGACCTGACAATCAACTTGATTGTTGGCCCAGCCCTGGAACAGCGCAGCTGCACATGTCACTTTTTGATGTCCTGGGGCACCAGGACTCTGGGAGATAGGAAAGGCTGCCAGTCTTAAGGGTTGCCAGGTTCTCAGTGATGGGAGCCTCTCAGCTCCCCACACCAGGGACCCTTGTATCCTGGTCTTCTGGTAGCCAGCTTTTGACATTGGGACCAAAGCTGCCCTGGTCCTGATGATAACCCCCATTTCCATGCTGATGCTGCCAGCTAATTGTAGCCATACAGATGAGCCACAAAGAAGTTATACATTTTTTGTGGAATAACTTTGTGACTGGTTTGCCACTTGGGAAGAGGGTGTTATATGGAGCTACAAATTGGCTGAAAATGTGGCAGTGTTACTATTTATGGTGCAATTAACACATCAATCACAACATAACTTTAATGTATGTTAAGGGCCTTTGTTTTTATTCTTTAAGAAGCGCCTTTCTTTTTTGTTCCCCTGACCTCTTTCTGTTGCTGCATTAAATGACGTATTACCACTGTGGCTTGGTTCCTCTATTGCTGAGCTGACTCATTGCTTCAGAAAACAGTGCCTCTTTGCAACCTGTATTTATTGATTTATTTATTTATTTTTTCCCCCCAGACAGTATATTCAGGAGGGCTACTCATGAAGTGTCATGCTTTTGTGTGAATCATTCTGTAGCAGTTTGGAAAGTTAGTGAATTTGTTGAGCTGTGGAGCAACAGAGGCTATTCCTTAGTCTGTGGAGAGGGGTTTTTCCATTTTGACCATTGTGGAATGCTGTAGTAGAAACTCCAAGGTTGCTCCTTTCTGGAGCAGATAGCAATTATGCCAGATTGATATAAATGGCCTGTGGTTAAAGGAGAGGAGTGGGTAAGCAAAGGGTTAGTTTGACCCCCAAATTCTCAATCATTGTGGGGATATGAGGGTCTATTGGGAAAGAATTTGGAAGTGTATATAGAGCTTTATTGGGCCTTTAGAAATCACTGAAAACTAAGGCTGGAAGGGACCTCAGGAGGTAATAAGCTGATGGAGAATAGGTTTAGGTTAGAGATCAGGAGGCAATATTTTATGCCAGCCTTTCCTTATATGGCAGAATCTGGAACCAACTTCCTAGGGAAGTGGTCCTCACCTCTACCTTAAGTAAATTCAAAAAAGGTTATATGATCACCTGTCTGGGGTCTTGTGAACCCAGCATTCATTCCTGCCTGTGACAGGGGTCAGGCTAGATGATCTGCTCAGGTGCCTTCTGACCCTAGCTACCTACTATAAAACCTCCTGCTGTATAAACAAAGGGCCCTCAACATTTTGGAATGAGAAGGCCACTTTGACAGAGCCCAGATCCTTGAGTGTCAGATGCTTTCAATCCAATCTGCATCACAGCTTCAGTCACTGTTCTCTCCCCCAAGTGGCACCCACAATACCACCACTGCCAGTTTTTACTGCTGCCTGGCTCCTGCACCAGTGAAGCCCTCCACTGCCAAAGTGTTGCTGAAACCTCTTGGGTCTGAGGGGTAGATAAAATGGTTCCACTGGTTGAATCCATCCCACAGATCATTAGTTTACTGACCCTGATCTAAGTCACTCTGGAGAAGAGTTTTCCATCCTACTCCAAAAAATTTCCAAGGGTAAAGATTCCACAACATCTTTGAGGACCCTGTTCCAATGCTTAATTATCCCCACAGTGAGGAAGTTTTTCATACTATCCATCATTACTCCTTGTCCTTTCCCCTGCAGCCACAGGTAATACGCTATTAAGATCCTCTTTTTAATTGTCCTCAATCCCTCCTCATTCTTCTATTTATTAGACTAAATAATCCCAATTCTTTCAACCGTTCCTTAAAAGTCAGATTTCCTAGACCTCTGACCATTTTTGCTTTTCTCCACTGGACTCTTTCTAGTTTGTTCACATCTTCCTTTTTCCTTGTGGTAGTTTTGGAGTGATGTTATAACTGTGTTAGTCCAGGAGATATGCAAGAGTCAAGGATTTTTGTGGGCAATAGCTTTTATTGAACAACTGCATGATGGGATAGACTTAGATAAGGTGTTCAAAACAATGCATCCTTCTCCAGGTCTGAGCTCATTTGGGGCAGGACAGTTACCACCCTTAGCACTATAGTGCAAGGCATTTTCTTATGATCATGGCCTTATATTGTATAGCTATTTAACTATCTTTTTGCATATGGCCATGCGTACAGCATGGTTTGGGTATGTGAAATAGGTAATCCCAAGAATCTGCAAACAGGAAGGTGAAGGGGGCTAGGAAAACATTTACGTACTTTTCCTTGCTTTCCATTCAGTTCTGTAACTTCTAAACAGAAATTTACTGGGGACGGGGATTTTCTGGCAGCCAGACTTTCTACTGACTAGTTTTGCTTGTTGCAGAGCCAACATCTGCAGCCTCTATGAAGCTTGTGTGTGGTAGAAGCCATAAACTATGTTGTATTGAACTGTGTTCTAAAGAATCAGCTCTTTGTAGTAGGGAAGGTTTATTAGGGGCAAACTGAAACAGAATGCTGTAGCTTCTAAAAGTGAAAATTGTGACTATAATTTTCTGGAGGTAGTTTTTATATTTAATTCTGCTGCCATCATTAAAAGAGGCAGTTTTTCACATAGTTTTATGTGGTGTATTCATCAGAATTTCTAATACAGTGAAAGGACTAGGTATTTATAAATGAACTATGCCAACTTCATGGTTTTGAGTAATAAGAGGGCTTTGCAATGATGATTTTGGAATTTTGGGGAAATGATTTGAATGAGACTACAAAACTCTAGAATTGTATCCCATTTTGTGGGGGGATGGAGGAGGAGACCAGGAATAGGGCAGCAATTTGGTAAGATCCAGGATCCAATAAACTAGTAGGGGCAATAGTTTTGAAGAGCTGAAGACAAAGACAAGAGGTATAAATTTGATAAGCTGGAAGGATAGAATGCAGTTTTGGAAGTTTGCAGGGAGGATATGAGAACAGTGGACGATGAAGATGATATTAGCAGCTGCATTATGTAAGACCTGGATGGAAGTGACATGATTGTAATGGATGCCAGAAAAGATAAATCAATGCAGAAATGATAAGGTTTGCAAAAGAATTTTAGCTATGTAATAATTTTTTCTTCCTTATTATTTAAGAGTTGATACTCTGGATTATTTTAGGCCTGTAGAAGAATGGCAACTGCCCAAATTTCTGTTTGTCCTCTTTTGCTTGCCAAATATCTAAACTTGCTATGGCATTGAAAACAAAGCCAAATATAAACTTGCTGGGTTTTTTTGTTTTTTTCAAGTGAGAATTATTGGTGTTATGTTTTGTTTCATTAGGAGAAACAATAACTGCAAGCATGGTCAATCCAAGTAGCTTAAACAAGTTTTACAAAGAATGTAAGACATTTAATATAGAATCAAATTCAGGCAGGTATTGATGTAGCAAAAGAAGTCTTGTGCCTTTTAAAAATAGAAACCCACGCACACATTGAAAGATTTAAAAATGATCACCTCTTGAAGCAATATATCTTCAGACTTGAATACCATCCAGATGTGTTTACACAGACCATAAAAGCCCTGAATCCCTGCTACACTTGCTAATCTGCGGTATTGACTTTGCTGTTGGAAGATCCTCCCTGGCATACACCTGGCTGAGTTTTGACATATACACACTGAAGCCTTTTATTACAGGAAGAAGGAGCAGTTTAAGTGGGATCCAAGCAGACAGACATATAGGGCGCATACAGATACGGGGAAAAAAGACAACTGGTGCTTTACTTTTAGGTCAATGTGCCCCTGGGCTAAACGCAGTGTGTGCCCAGAAGGCATTGTGTTAGTTTGACCTGGCTCACTCAATGCCTGTATAGTTCCAGTGCTGCAGCAGGGCTTTTTGGCATTTTTATCTAATAGTTGATTGGCAAATAGTTGATTGAATGTATCTAATAGTTGATTGAATATTGATTCAATCAACTATTAGATAAGAATGCCAAAAAGCTCTGCTGAAGTGCCCTATCAATAGAGATGCTAGGGAACTGTGTCAAACTAATGTACTTCCTCTTCTGATAAAGTTGCTAGGTTCTTGGTTTTTTTCCACATCTGTCAGCACCCTTTTTTTTCTACTTCTACACTTGAGAATAAAAGTGTAGTACAATGTGGATCATTCCTGGGATTAAGCTTCATGGCTGTTGCAAAAGGTTTTTGAATGAGCCAGGGGGTTATATAGGCTAAGTACATAGATTAAAAAAAACAAAGCAAAATCAATTCAATCTTTGCAGTTTTTCCTAAGTTACGTAGATTGAACCAGTAACAGATTGAACAGCTATTCAATGTTTGGGTGGCCAAGACAGGCAAAATCCTGCACTGGCCCAGGCCAGAAGCCTAAAGGCACTCATGTATGCTACACCCATGGGTGGGCTGCCTAAGGGTGCTAAACTCAGCAGCAGTCCAGGCCTGATTGGTAATCAGAGTCTACAGGGTGTGGGGGAAGGCCCCCCACTGGGGCCTTTTTGCTCCCCTCCCACCAGCTTGGAGCCAGGCTGGGATCATCCCACCTTTGTCTCTTCCCCAGCTGTCCAGATAGAAGAGTAGGGGTGGGAATGCACCACCCTTCCCCTGGCACTGGCCTCTCCAACTGGGGTCTGCCCAGCATGGGGGGAAAGCACCCCTGGGGAGGGCTTGTTACCCCCTCTCCCCACAGCTTGAGCCGGCTGGGATCACTCCAGCTCCACTCTTTCCCCAGCTGTCCACATCCAAGAGGGGCAGGGGTGTGGGAATGAAATTTCCCCCCACAATCCCCCTGCACTGGGCCCCCCAACTGTTGCAGGGGGAGGACTCCCACTGGAGGGCTTTTCACCTTCCTGCAGCTTGAGCCAAGCTGGGATTGCCCCAGCCTTTCTCTTTCCCTATCTGTCTGCCTCCAAGAAGGGTAGAGAGGGGACAGGGTGTGGGAACGCATCCTATTGACCCATCCCTGCCCCCCCAGCAAGCGTGGGGGGGCGGGTGGGATTGTGCCCCTTCAACTTGGAACCAGGCTGGGATCACCTCAGCCCATCTCCTTCCTCGGTCATCCACCTCCAAGCAGACAGCTGTGAGGAGGAGTTGAGGCAGGGCTGGGGCTATCCAAGCCTGGCTCTGAGCTACAGGGAGGCAAAAAGTCCCCCAGTGGAAGTTTCCCTCATGCCAGGCAGACATTGACTGGGGAGACCAGTGTAGGGTTAACTTGAGTCTATAAGTGATCTGGGACAGAAGTTCCTCAAGCCAGTTTAACTTAAATCAGTTAAGTCTGATCTTACATCCAGCCAGATTTATCTTAAACCAGTTTCAGGCATTTTGAAAGTGGTTTATGTGCACAGAACTTCTGTTCTGTTACAGGTTTAAACCAGCTTCCAATCACTTAAACCAGCTTATGTAACTTTTGTCCCAAACCATACAATCTCAGCGAACAGCTCTGCAGATGACTAAGGTGCTCCAGCTGTTTGCTGTAGCTTAGATTTCAAAGGGAAATACAAGACAATAAGAGCTGGAGGCAGACATCAGCTCCTAAGAGATGTACAGTCAGCCCCCAAATTAGACAATGGAAAGTTAAATATATTGGTTTTTAAAACATAGTATTTTCTTGCATGCCCCACGCTCCCCAAATAAAACATGCATGTTGTGTTTAGAAGGCAGAATATAGGGGAGAAAGATTCTTCCAGAATCATAGTGGACTGTGGGACATAGGGGAGGTCATCCTGGAAACAGTGCCCAGGAAATTGGCATTCCAGGAAACAGCCTGGGTAAAGCATCAGGAACTTCCCAGTGTGGCAGCACAGCAACAAGGCTAGGCTTGCGAAGGCACTAGCAAAGATGTTACTTCTTTACTGTAAATAGTTTTTTATATACATACCTGTAAATAACAGTATGTTTCCCAAGCCTTATCACAGTAATAGAATAGACTTAATGCAGCAGCTCCCTTACCCTCTGCCAGCTCAGGGGCTCTTCAGCCAAAAGCTACTGACTTATCAGTGGCTGCAAGAGGGTTAACATAGGACTCCATCCATGCTGTTTGTTACCTCAGGGAGCAGCAGCAGTAGCCATCTCGGCAGCCATGAGCATTTTCTCTACTCTACCATGCTTCTATTCCTATAAAGAAAAAGCAGCTTCCTTGTTTACAGTGCACCCCAATTGGAGGGCTTATTTTAGGGGCATGCAAATAAATGAAGTACTGTCATGTTTTTGAAACACTAATGGAGTCGAGTGGAATTAATGTCTCATTAAAATGTGTTGCTTTTTGTATTGTTTGCATTCTGAAATGTATTTTATAGCTTCCGATTGAAAACAATTATATGCCTCATCAGTTCTTTTCAAGTAGTACAGACTTTGCTTCATAGCATGACACATGTATTACACATGCCTAATTTACAGCCCAATGAAATAGCTTATTTTAATTAAATCATTCTTTTAATTAATCTTAAATCAATGACTCTATACTTGGAACTACCGTTTGAGTTTCCATTGAATTTATAACTCAGCTATTTATATGTAATAGCCATGTTGACCTCTGTGGACTTGGAGAGTCAGGCTCTTTTGCTTTAAAAATAATTAAATACTGATTTCTTAAAATGCAATGTAAGTGTTATTAGGCTGCTGGATAAATACCCTAGCCATGGAAAACGTGGTATCATCTTGTTTCACTGAAATGTAGGGCTTTTTTATGACTTCTTAACAACCCCTGGTTTCATGGATTATAGGGACAGGTATCAAATAAACTGGCTGGACAAATCTAATGTAACCTGAGATAATATAAAGAGGAAAAACCTTGCAGTTCCAAAACTTTCATAAATAGTTTGTCAAGTCACATTCTGAGGGTATATTCAAATCTTTGGATAGTACAGATAATCTGAAAATTGTGCTGTAGTGTACAAGATTTCCTGCATTTGGCAAATTAAACCTAGGTAAAACAGCAAGTATTTAAGTTGGATCTCTGCATAGTTCATCCATGTACACATTAAATAATGAGCCAATAACTTGGATGTCTATTTTTTTGTTTTGTCCTAAAACATAATGTTTATAATTGCAGTCTTGTAGGTATTGTCTCAGCCCTTTCTATTCGTGTTAGTCAGGAGCCCCTGAATATCTCTGACGTTTTCTTTCTTGTTTAATATTGGTGCTTATTTCTAAGAAACTTGTCTCCTTATTCTGTTAAGTTAATACACAGGTTTGCTTTCCTTAGGTGTTATGCCTCTCTGAAAATATATAATTCTGTAATGTCCAAGGAGAATGTCTTTATCAAATTATCAAGAACCTAGAAAAGAGGATATTGCAGAACCTGAAAGTAACCTCTTCACACAAATGACCAACAAACTACAAAGCTGCTGAAATTGCAGAAAAATGCTTTTCTGCACATGCACATACTTGATGATTTATTTTTAACTGATAGCAAAATGTAAAAGCCAAGAAAATTAAAAATTAAAGCTGCATTCTCTCCTTCTCTTTTTCATCTTGTGCCAGCAATGCAGGCTTCTTCTTCAGGGTGTTTTGTGAGAGCTTTCTATCAAAAGGAATCACAACACAGTTTCCGAGTAATTAAATTTATCTGTAAGCATCTAAATAAATAACTATATTGTGGTTCTGTAAACATTGCATACTTGGCAAGTCCAAGACTTTGGATACTGAACCAATTTGGTAAAGTTTCTTTTAGTGAGGAAATATTTTATAAATGTTCTGCTTTGTAGAATATTAACTTTGTATTGGCTCACCATATGTCAATTTTAAGGATAACCAACAAGAGAGAATTTGTTTCCTTTTCCTGTTGTCTTTTTTAGGGGTTCATGTGAATATAATTCTGAATATATCAAATAATATTTTGGTATTCTCAGTTCAGGCCATTTTCATGTAAAATAAAATAAAAAACCCTAAGTGTGCTTCACTTTATCAGATCATCATTCTGTTTACAAAGATTTTAGTAAGTGGGATTAATGTAGTGCTAGATCCAATGACATAATTATATGTTTGATAGAATGTCATGACTTTATATGCTAGAGCTGGATATTTCAAATGATAAATCAGTTTTCCTGGTTATTTTAAATATTTTTTAAAAAGACATTTGGTTTTAAATAAGTTTTAGGTTCAAAGTTAATTTTAGTAATCCAAATAGCTTTTAGAATAGATGAAGATCAAAATTGTGGGGAAAGTTTAAAGGAAAATTAAATGCTTAATTGCTTTGAAGACAGAATTTTTGTGGTTGGGAGAGTCATTGCTTATGAATGCCAGATGATTTTGAGTCTACTGAGGACCACAACTGCAACTATTCGAGCAAAATACAGCTTGTGAGTATGTGAATATTTATGTTTTTTGTTTTAAGCCACTGAAAATCTGTCCAGAATCACGTTTTTCAGGGTTCACGAATATGCAGAGTTTAACTTTATAACACACCCTGAGAAAACAGAAGGTGAGGACTAAGTAATATTATACATATCCAGGCTTAGATTAAAAAAAGCAAGCTAATCATGGTGAAGCTGTCTGACATCTTAGGCCAGGGATGGGCAATTATTTTGGGCAGAGGGCCACTTAGTGAGTTTCAGTAAGCCATTGAGGGCCGTATGACAGGCAGCCCAGGGCAGATTAATATTGATTTTCTGAATGTTTTAGGGCCCCCACAGGCCGGTTAGAATGGCCTGGCGAGCCGCATCTGGCCCCTGAGCCTCGTTTTGCCCACCCCTGTGTTAGGCCATTACATTTTAGGTAAGTGTGCCCTTTACAGAAGTAAAATGAATTAGGCATCCTGGCTTTCCATACTTTCACAGGTGACAGTTATGCACCTTTTAGTTAAGATTCACCATAGTCAGCAGCACACTGTGTACAGGAGGATGCTGAGGCCTGCCAAGAGGAAATTCGGAAAGAGGGTGTGTCTGAAATCCCATCTTAGGTGGGGCCCCAGACTTAGATGGCAATTATGCTGTTCCCCAGCAGAATCCCGAAGTAAGTGTTTCTGATAACATGGGATTCACAAGATGACCCCTCTATTTACTCTTAATTGCTTAATCCCATGTCCTTTTAGCATTGAAGCTAGGGAGAAGCAAAACAAGAAGAACACCCCACCTTTTCCTCAATATCTTCTAAAGAAGTTTGTACCTACATCCCCAACTTCTTAGGAAGGTGCCTCAAAGACTAGGCTGTAGCCTGGGTTAGGTGAAGTACATCCTCCACCCTTCTTTGTAAATCTCTCATGGCATAGCCAAGAGTGTAAAAATCATGCAGACAGCAAGGAAGACAACCCCTCCCCCACCCCCCCAGAAGAATAAAGTGGGCTCTAGGCTTTGGTTCCTGCTTCTGGGACTCCTTTTGCATTTTACATTAAATATTGTTATTAAATATGTATAGGCCAAAAAGAGAGTAAGGCTGTGTACCTTTTTACTGGCCTACAGTGTCAGCCTCCTTCTTGCTTGTTTGTCTTCTGGTCTTATGAATCTTGTACTCTTGGCTACTCAGTTGGCCAACTTCAGAAGAAAAGTTTGAAAATGTCTACAGCCTATTGATTAAGGCACATTCTTGAAGTGGGAAATGTATGTTCAAACCTTCTTAGGTTGAATTGGGCATAAAACACAAGTCTCCCATTTCCTGGTAGGTGCTCTAATCACTAGACAATTAGGCAAAAGTTGGGACCTCTTTCTCCTTGGTTAGGCATACTTTAAGTATGCTTAACAGATAGGGCCCCCTCAGCGGAGTTAGATTGGGGTGGACAAACTGGTGGATCCACCTGGGGCTGGGATCTTGCACCGGTGACGGCATGGTCCGGAGCTGGGACAGAACTGTGATCTGCTGCTTGCATGCTCTGGTTGGAAGCGTGCAGGGATCAGATTATGGTTCTGCTCTGGCTCTGGACCGTGCTGTCACTGTTGCAAGATGCCAGCACTGCTGGGGCTGTTCCCCATGGAAATGGTCCCACGCTGTCATGGCCCTGCCACTACTTGGGTCTCCATGGAAACTGGCTGCAGTGATGCAGGCAGGGACTGCTAGGAAATGGAGTGTGCCACTGCCCAGGTCAGCCTGCAGGTTGGACTTTGCCTGCCCCTGAGTTAGATGCAAGGATGACCAGTTTGACACTAACACAGACATCTTATTCAAAATGGCAGTAGTTGAGTATGTTCAGTGTCTGTATTTTCCAGTCCCTACAACCATTCTTGCCTAGGTGCTGGATCACAGAGTACCTGTGATTGCACATGTACATAAATGTTTAGGCAGGACTGCACTTAATATCACATTAGAGAAAAGGCACATGCATACTGGCTAAGGCAGCACAGGGCACCCTAAGTATTCAAAGACCAGTTTTATCCTTGTTTTGCATGTGAAAAAAATTAGGCACAGAGTTGCAGTGCTTTGGCCAAAATCATCTAGCAGGTTGGTGGCATAGTGGGAAGTAGGTCCCAGGTCTCCTGTGCTAGTTAGAACATTTGTGAAAGACTTTTTCAGTGAAAAATGTCATCTTGTGAGGAAATGCAGATGTTGCTTTTAATGGAAATTTTGTTTTGAAATGAAGATGAAAATAAACAGCTTCAATAGTCTTTTGGAGAAGAACATTTTGCCTTTCCATTTTGAACTGTTTTTGTTTTAGCTTAATTGTATATAATTATTAAAAAATTAAAAAGGAAAAATAGTAACCAAATATTTCAGTTTTGTTGAAATGAAATACCAAAAATATTCCAGCTGGTCTGGATATTTCAGCTTGCAGAAAGGGGGGAAAAAATCAGAACCATATAACTACTAGACAAAAATCCTGCACATCACCAGAGGTATACACATAATTCCTCCCTTGATCCCTCAATGCTGTGGGAAGAAAGAGAGTTGGATCAACCTTTTTTTTCTTAGAATGACTGCATTTATCCCATGTACTATGTGAGCTGGGAGTGCTAGATCCTGTGCTCTCACTCCCAATTCCTCTTTATCCCACTCTAACCCACTGACAGTCAGGCACCTTCCCATGGCCAAGGGCAGAATATGAGCTGTGTGAAGCTAGGAACTCCAGCAGTTCCCATAGTACATGGCTGAGAGAAGATTGTGACAGTTCAGCCTTGTTTGAAGAGTTTTGACTTCTGTAGCCTGTCTGAGTGGTTGAGATGTTAGAAGTCCAGCTGACTTCAAAGTTATTTTAATGCTCATTGACCAGGTGTTTTTCAGTTAGGAGCCAGCTTTTAGATCTGAACTGAGGCTGGTGACATATGTTTCAATTGCCGAAAAGGAGAGCCACCTTCTCTTCGAGTGCAGTTTTGGGACTGTTGGATGGCAAAGTCTGCTGAAAACAAAGATCAGTTAGTTTTGCAATAATTATTTGCAGACCATGTAAATCTCTTGTTGCCTTTTCTTTTCCCTGAGTTCTTTGAAGGAACTGTCATATTTTGGGCTCTTTGTACCAGTTGGATGCTCTTAACTTGGCTATTGTCAAAATGTTGGCTTTTTTGTTTGCTAAGTTTTTTTTAAAATTAAACTTGTTGATGTAAAACACATCCCTCCTCTAATTCCACCATGAAAGCTACCCCTTCTGGTTTCCAAATTGCACTCAGTCCAACAGCCTGTTCCAGCAAATTTCATTTTTTGTCAGGGCAGCTTTACTGTAATGTATGGTGCATCTGAGCATAGGGGAAGAGAGAAAAGAGCAACAGAAGAGACAGAGGAGGCTCATACCACTGTCTGTTTGACAGGATTTTAGGATCTTTAAGAGGAAGTAGTTAGTTATGATGAGTTCACAACTACAAAACCTTTGTAAAAACATCTCTCTCTTCCTGTGGAAATTTATTTTCCCTATCAGCACAACACCTCAACCACACTAGACTGAACACTTTTTCTAAGAAACTTAGGACATCTAAATGACAGGTGCTTTCCCTGGTGCCATAACCATTATTGCTGACACATTCAAAATAGCAGCCTAGGCACTTGGCTTGGTTAAATGAAAAATGGTAATGTCTGTCTTGTCCCTGTAGCTGTCTTGGTTTCTGTTTCTCAAGAAAATAGGAATTACTTATGGCATCAGCTGCATGAGTCTGAAACAGCCTCTGATACTGTGCTGGAAAAAGCAAAGAAGAGAATATTTATATCTTGTTAAAACTGTTAAATTTCAGCATCAAAGTAAATGTATTTTAGCAAATTATGTGATGTGCATCCTGTTTCCTGCATAATATTTTTGTCTCTTCAGACTTGTATATATCCTTCCATTTTCGTTTGATAAGCATATGCATTTCAGGATTAGAATGACATCCCAATTCTTTCAATCTTTACATGACAGATTGAATTTTTGACATTAATCTGTATATTGCATGCTTTAGGAAGAAGAAACTGAATAGCAGGGGCAGTAATGTTGGGTTCCGCCTTGACTTAGTTGTTTTCATAGGATATAAATGCTAGTACACTGTATGGATATAGAAGATCCTAACTACTGTTGCTGCAGTGCCTCTCTCCATTGTAGTAAAGGGGTATGTAAGGGAGCAGAGAATATATAGTATGTGGATCAGCTAGCTTAATTCCCCAAATAATAGGCACATAGGGATATTAGCGATTGGGGTGCATTAGTGGCAATTGCTGTTCGCTTAGCTGTCCAGTTGTAAGTGAAGATTCCCATCCTGTCTTCAAATTCTCTTTATTCAGGCCTTACACAGAAAAAGTCAATATTTTTCCATAAAAAGGAATGAAATGGGGAGGAATTGAAAATTGGACAACAATTTAAAAGAGATCGTTTGGTAGAAGGTGACGAAGGTAGAACATTAACAGATTTTTTTTTTTTTTTTTTTTTTTTTTTTTTTTTTTTTAAGTAGACCTTCCTCTTCCCCCACCATTTTATAGTGTCTGGTACTGTTATCAGTATTTAGAAAAAATACAGACAAGTTTCCATGTTTGGTTGGTTCATAACTTCTATACTAACATATTTTAATATAGACAGTACTGTACCTCACTTGGTATATGTATCAGTCCAGACTGATTTGCCTGAAGAAAGGAGGGGGCTCTGGACATAGTCCGTGTGTGCATCTTTGTGAGAATGCTCTAGTTCAGGGATGGAATCTTCAGGCCGCTGGTTGACCAGGGACTCCTTTTCCTAGCTGCCTTTGGCCACATGACTTGTGCTGGCTCTGGAGCAAGCTGGCCCCATCCCATAGTCCCAGCAGCTCCAGAGAATCCCCTTGCACTGCTCTGCCATGCCTGGTGCCGGCGCAGCTGAGGCTGGGGTCTTCATGGAAACCAACACAAGCCATGTGGGCAGGGGCAGCTGGGAAATGGATTCCCCGGCTGACTGGGTCTGGCCTTCTCCATCCCTGCTCTAGTCTATAGCTTAATTTGCCTGAGGTTTGTTTTTTTTTAATTGCTTTATGTCGCTTCTTATTTTACAGATGGCAAATCTGGTGTTTTAGTTGTGAAGATCTTAGAGGTGCATGAGGAGTGCACTATGCAAGTTGCTATCTGTCAGCAGCTGAGACAGTTTTCTGCTGACAGCTCCTTGGAAGATGCTGCAACCCATACCGAGCCCATACTCAAGGTTCTCTTTACAAAGGAGACAGCAGGCTACCTCAGAGGAGGCCCACAAGACATCATCCACATCTATCCTCCCTGGTAGGTACGGTGAATTAGGGGTTTTAACTATAATATTTTTAGGAGGCATTTTTGTCAGAGTGTTTGTTGTACAGCACACTAAGTCTGTCATAATGAATCTGTGGGCAGATTCTAAAAATGTTCTAGAAGACAGGCTAACAATAGTTTGTTTAAGAAAAAGAGGCATATGGGTTACGCTTGCCAGCATTGCTGCAGGCTTTAATTTTGTTTTTCTTTTAATATTTTCATGTTTAGAATTTATGACAGGCATGAATAACATCTTATCATTGATGAGGCCAATAAAATGCATATTTTCTTGTAGTAAAGTAGTTCAGGAATTCTGCACTGATGTCTTCAGTTTAAGATGTCACTCTCAATGGAAAAGTCTGTTCTTGTAGCACTATACTCAGACAAGTCCACATCAAAGTAAAGTATAGTGGGATAAAGTAAAAAGCATCCTAACCGCTTCTAATGAATTGCTAACTTTTACCATGGTCAGCTGTCTTTTATCATTTTCATTGGGTTGTCTTCCACTCCACAAACTCTTCTTCATACGGATGGTTAATGGGCTCTGAAATGTGTGTTTAAAAAACAAAACAAAATGGTTTTTATTGGGATTGATCTTGTTTCTGGACCAAGGGCTTCATAAATTGATTAGAGTGAAAACTTTAATGAGCCTGTGTACATGTGTGAGGGCTTTGGCATATGATGAGGAGTTTGAGGTCTTCCTGAAGTTGGATATTTGTCATTTTTTCTTTAGTCCCTTGTAAAATATGCAAACTGACACAAACTGTCTATATGAGCAGCTGACTGAGCAGTTGTAACTGTGCAGTTATTTAGTAGTTGCTCAGGGGCTTAAGCGAGTACTAAATGATGGCACAGTAACTGGTGTTGGCATCATGTTTTGTGCCTAATGATGCCTGATGTGCCTGATGGCAGTGTAGCGTCTAGATGTCCCCATAGAGAACTTTTTTTCTACTTATGCCTTTTACAGTTTAACACTTTCATATAATATTACCAGGGCCACAGTAGGTTAACAGTGTCTTCAGACAGAAGCATACTCCTTAGTTTGTCTACTTTTCCTTATAAAATATTTTTTTCTTCCTGTTTTAGGTCCCTAATCTACTGAATAGTACAGAGAACGGTTTCATCTCTCTTTTTATCTCTGTCCTCTGCTCCCAAACTCACACTCCTTCAAATAAGATTGCATATGTTTTGGAGGAGATTCAAACATTTTAATAGAGGCATAGTTCAGCTACAGTTGCAACCAATTGCAATTTAAATGCAAAAAGATGAGTAGCTGAAAAATCTTAAACACAATTTCCAGACATATATTAAATAATGGGTTCATATTCCTTGGTGTTGTTATTTCTTCTCCCTGTTGATCTACAGCTGTAATGTTTGCTTGCTTCCCACCTCTTATCAGGGGCTTTCTCACTTAGCCTTCACCTTCCACATCATATAAATGATGGCTCTAAATTTCTCTGTGATTTATTTTTATTTCTCCCTCCACTCATTGGGTCCTTACTACCTGTCAACTGCTTGATAAAGTTATCAGGCCTCTGTGAGTAGGCAGCTACTCGATCTGGTTTCAGATCCAGCTGCTTTGTATGCCAGTGATCTGATCCAGAGCTCTGGACCTGGTTCCCACTTTGGTCGGGCCAGGCGGCTCTGAGATGAGGCCATAGGGTATAATAGGGAATCAATGAAAAGTCTACAGCTTTGATGTTTTTTGTCTGATTTGGATGAAACTTGCAGAGGAGGTGGCCTCTGCAGAGAAAATTAACTCTGCCAAGTTTCAAGAAGATTGATGCAGGGGCTCAGGGGAAACTGTACCCCAAATTCTTGAAAGCAAAACTCATGTCACGTGCATGTGTTACGCCATGGAGGGAGGGGGAGAAACTGCAGGAGTGGTAGCCTACACTGATCAAGAAGATCAGTGTAGGTGTTTGGGGAAACTGCACCTCAAACTGCTGATAGGCAAAACTCGTGACACGAGTGACATTGTATGTGTTAAGGTGCAGCAGGCTGAAAACTGCAGGGGTGGTGGCCCCTGCTGAGGCTATTTAAGGTTGTTACAAGTTAATTAACAATAATTAACACCTACAAAACCACAGACTAAGGAGAGGAAATCAGATACAGACAATCAATACAGACAATTGTCTGTATTAATCAATACAGACAATCAACTGCCCCAAGACAGACAGACAGTTCCACAAGCACCCACGTCATGAGTTTTGCCTGCCTGTGGCCAGAGGTGCAGGGCCTCAGGACCCAGAATCCCAGCACCGATCTCCTTGACAGCTGGCAGGCTTCATGGCCGCAGCAGGGGCTAGAGTGCCTGCAGCTTTCACCCTGCTGCACCTTAACACACACAGTGTCACCCATGTCATGAGTTTTGCTTGTCCTCATCTTGAGGTACAATTTCCCCCCAAACCCTTCACCTATCTTCTTGAAACTTGGCAGGCTTTGTGGCCTCACCAGGGGCTACCATCCCTGCAATTTTCACTTCCATGTGGTGTAATGCATAAATGTGACACAATGTGACAGGTCGTCACTCTAGGCCGCCCTTAATGTGGCCAACGCACCTATCCCTGGGCAAACTGCCCGCCCACTCACCTGCCACGTCTTTGATGTTAGCTAATTAATTAGTGGGAGGCTGCCCTCGTACTGCCCCCTCCACTAGGGGGCACTGTATGCGGCTCCTTCCTCCCCAATACCGCAGCCCAAGCCTCGCAGATCTCAACTTGGTCTTCCCTATCATGGTCCCTTCCTGTTCTCTCTGGGCCTTCCTGAGTGCTACAACGCCCTCTTCTGGGCTCCCCATGCCCACCTTGGGACTCCTATTAATGCTGCCCCCTTTCTGGGGCTCGCCGAGTCCAACTTGGATCCCTTCTCAGTGCTGTCCCCACTCTGTGGCTCGCTGTGTCCCCACTGGGCTTCCTAATCCTTGCCTTTCCTGGGCTCCTTGAAATGCTGCCCCCTGTCTCAAGCTCGCCAAGTCCAACTTGGACCCCTTCCCAGTGCTGCCCCCTTTCTGGGGCTCTGTACACTCACACCTGGACTTCTCCAAGTTGCCCCCTTCTTGGGGCTCTGTGCGCCCACACTTGGGCCTTTCAGTAAGTTGGCCCCCTTCCTGGGGCTTGCTGTGCCCAACTTGGGCTCTTCAAACACCCCTCTCTGGGTCTGGGGCCTAAGGTCCCGCAAACTGCGCCCTCCCTGGTGCCTGGAACCCCACGCTAGTGTGGGTCTCCTATGAGAATACTGCAACCTCGCTGGTGCTAGGGCCCCACATCCTGTGGGTCCCTATGAGGCCTCCTCCAACCCCTAATAGCCTCACCCAAACCACTGGTGTAAACAACAACAGAACAAACATAAGCCTCCTGGCTATAATTTAACTCAAAGCCACCCGGCTACAACAACATTGCTCCCAGGACCCAGAGCCGCCATCCTTCAGTCTGCAGTGCCCTAGGAGCTCCTGCCTCTCTGGCTGCTAGCAAGGAACTGCCAGCCTGGCCTCAGCTTCTGGGCTTTTTAAGGCCTAAGCCACCTGGCCTCCCTGGCCAGCTGGCGCTCATTAGTTGCCATGGCAACCAACAGCCGTGCTGTTCAGTCCCTGCTAGGGCTCCAGCCCTAGCCGTTTTTTCCCTCTCCAGGCGCAGGGCATCTTAGTGCTCTGTGACACACCTTCCCCCTCAAGACCCCAACTCACCGAGGCGGGTCTTTTTACTTGTCCTCGGTCTTGTTCCTCTTTTGGTCTGGCTTTCTTCCTCCTGGTTCTTCTTCCATTCTCGTCCTGGCTTACCAACACTTTAGATGAGTAGAGGTGGAGGTTTTAAGGCACCTCCTGCTCGCCTTTTTCCCAAGGCGCACCACATGGGATTTCTTGGGAGTTGCCCTGCCACGGGCAGTCCCCCACATTAGCCAACCTTGGTAGGCTAAACTCTCAGTTGGTTGAGCTTCCTGCCTTCTAGGGTCCATTACCTCTTCTTATACTACTTTGCTGCAGGGATGGTGCCTGCCTCTCCTAATACCCTCTCTGGAGATCCTGAAGCCTTCTCCAGATCTCCCACTGTCTTCTCAAGGCTCTCCGGGCATCTCTTTCCTCCCAAAACTCAATCTTTCCTCAGCCAATGGATTCTCCTTTAGGTCCTTTATAAATTTTTACATAAGCTACACCTCCAACTTTCTCTTCAACAAGCTTCCTTAAAGTCCACCATTTGACGTCTTCTGGGACATTCTGCACCTAAATCTGGGGTCTCCTCCGTATTCTATCCCTCACCTTAGGTGATTGTTCTCTTCCTTGTCTCACTAGCTCTTTGACCTGGCTTTCTCTTCTGGGACTCACTGCCCCTTGGGGTGAGTCCCTTGGGGCTCATTTCTGGCTTTTGTCGCCCAATGCCTTGTCTCTCCTGTGTGCAGTCTCGGTAAACTTGATTATTGGTCTCTTTCCTTGAGCTTGCCTGTTCATTCTTCCATACTGTCCCTGCCTCTGTCTGGGCTGCTTCCACTAATGGCCTCTGATGGGGTACTGTAATTCCCCGCCTAGCTCGGTTTACAGCATTCCTTCAACTGTTGTCTTATACGGCTCATCTCTTCAGCATGACTCTCTAGCCATTGGTCCCATCTTTTGTCCCAGTCATCTAGGAACGCTGGTAAAACCCCTCCAAGGCTGTAGACCTTGTCCCTACCAATCCCTTTTCTGGGTTGCTTCCCTCAAGTGGTCCTGGTTGAGCCTTCCAGCTTCCCCTTGTACAGTCTCAGGGACAGTGTCTTCCTACTCTGTCCCCCTTTCAGGTCCGTGTTCCTGTTGCCTTACGATATATCTTTCTTTGTTTCCGTTTCAGCCTTAGGGTTTGTCTACCCCCCTCCCTTCCCCCAGGACCACTGGCTCCTTAGCCATGCATGGCCTTACTTTCCTGGCCAATGCACCACTGTGACAGGTTGTCACTCTAGGCCACCCTTACTGTGGCCCACGCACCTGTACCAGGGCAGCCTCCTACTAATTAATTAGTTAACAAAGACATGGCAGACGAGTAGGCGGGCGGTTTACCCAGGGACAGGTGTGTGGGCCATATTAAGGGCGGCCTAGAGTGACGACCTGTCACACATGAGATTTGCTTTCAAGAAGTTGGGGTGCAGTTTCCCCTGAAACCCTGCACTAATTTAGAAAAAAGTAACAGGCGCAACACGTTTTTTAAAATGTTTTAAATTTGGGGTCTGGTACTTGATATATTAAAAATGCCAAATCAATAGAAAGTGGTAGATGTAAAAGTTTGCATGACTCTCTTATAAACAGCCCAAAATAATAAATAGATTTAGGTTTTGAGTTATGAGAATTAGTTCCAGATCATTAATAAATATTTTGTCTTCTCAACCTCAGGAATCAGGTTCTGGACTGCAGTCATTAGGATGTAGGAACATGGCAGATCTGTGGATGTGGGCACAAGTGTGTACAAATCTAAAATAAGCATTACATGTCAAAATAAAGTACAGATGTGGTCTGTAGGCAAAACTGACAGAGCTTCACTGTCTAAAAAAAGCTGTTTTTAACATCTGAATGGGTCAAAACCATCTAAAAACACTATAAAAACCCTTGTTTTGATAGACCTATTTTTAAAATTAGCCTATTTGCATATTTGCTTTATTTATATCATCAACCAAAAACAAAGGAAGCTGAATAAAAATGTAGGATGTGAAAATAAGTTTGAGGTTTGATTTGCAGATCAACAAGCAAAGAAAGGCATGGCAACACTAACACTTCATCCTTAAATCACCTTGATGTACGTAGGGCACATGGCACAGAATATAAGGTCATCTGCTATTTTGAGATGCTTGCAATATGAGGCAGAGTGGGGTGGGATGAATGGACAAGCTTCTGCTGTAAATTAAACCTGTAAAGCAAAATTTTCAAGTTTGTTCTTAAATTATGCCCCAGAGTTTTGTATTACATCTATTTGTATACACTGATAGGACAGCTGAATACAGGACTACAGTAGTTAGATGCAAAAGTGCTGAATGCGTGTGCATAAGCAAAATTTCCGCAAGCAGTTTAGGAGCCAGGATTTGGAGATCTGTTCTATCGTTTTGTTAGAAATTCATTCTTTGAATTTGATATGTACATTTTGTGAGCACAGTTGGCAGGCTGTTAGACAAAGATGTGCAGTTTGGGAAAACTAGTGCAATTTGCATGAATAATTTTTGAAGTTGTATTTGGAAAATTAACTGTAAATGTTTCCAGAGTCTTATGTTACCACATCATTATGATTAATACTAACTTTGCTTTCTGACACAAATAATAAGTAATCTAAGAACCCATTACTGCAAGTCTTTATTCATATGAGTATTCTTTACGTGAGTTTTCCTACTGACTTCAGTGGAACTTTGTCTGAGAGAAGATTTGTAGGATTGGGCCTTTATTTCTCTCTTAATTGGCTCTTTCTTTTCAGGTGAATTTTTCACGTATCTCATAAAATTAAAATTAAATTAAGAATCTTGAAGATAGGGGGCTTATTTTACTGAGTATTGTTGCCAGCTGCAGGGAAATGATTCCCTTCAAGGCAGATGTAACCTCTGTCACCTTTGTACTGTTTTGGCAGAGCAAAAAGAACGAAAGGGGCTACAGAATGTATTCTATTGCCTCTTAACAAAATCTTAAATGAAGACTAATTAAAAATTTGCAGACTTTGAAGAGGAGAGGTTAGATGTTTATAATAACATGTTAGAAAAATGTTAGTATTTTAAAAAGTTTTTTGTCACTTTGCACGAGATTATTCCATCCAGAAGGTTCTGTTTGCCCTCTTAAGGTATGTAAACAAGAGAGTGAGAGATTAGGCTTTTATGGACGTACAGACTCAGGTTTGTATTGTGATCTTAGTTTGCATACGTTTGTAAATGTGATACAGTACTACTTATCCCATCTAACAGATAGTGGTGAGAACTGATGTTCTAAAACATTTTAAATCTGTCACGCTTGAAAGTAATAAGGTTTATAATTAAATTAATAGTCCATACAAGCGTGAAATTTATCAGCTTGATGGTGAGCCCTAAGGACAGTGTGGATAGTACCCTTTGGACCCTTTGGCCATCCCTGCCTTCTATAACCAAATGTGCCCCCTTAGACTGTTTTGAGATAAATTTAACTGAGGATTGAGTTGGGGTTATATAGTTATAGATTATAACTAGGAATGTATCGAAATTGCAATTTTGTGGTTTTCTTGGAGAATGAGAAATCAGGTATTTTCTGTTAAAATCAGAGAAATCCCTGGAAAAAGTTGCTCTGCAAAAAAAGTAGGGAAAGGGGGGATTCATGTAAAAATATACATTTTTTTTTTCTTTTTTTTTTTCTCCCCGGGCAACCAAGATGCCCTCATCCCTGGTTCCTGATTGGGTGAGAGAGCTGCTTCCATGCAGCCTGTGCAGACAGGGACAAACCCAACGCTGCTTTTTCTTTTGTCTGCAGCCATGTCATCTGGCTGGGCCCATCTTGTAGTAAGTTGGTGCTGCAGAGGGTGGGGGACAGGGGAACAGAGCCAGGATGGGGTGGGGTGCAGTGTGGCCAGGCCACGACAAGGGGAGCACAGCTGGGGTGGGGCAGGTGGGCAGCATGGCTGGGCCATGGTGGAGGAGCGAGGCTAGGCCAGGGGGAGCAAAACCAGGGTTGCATTTGCGAGGGTCATGTTGTTGAGCTGTGGCTGTGGGAGCAGAGGACCAGAGCTGAGTTAAGGGGGCAGCATGGCCTGGCCAGGGAGCAGTGGTGATGCAGGGCTGAGGGATCAGTGACAGTCATATGTCTGCCAGCTGCTTCAGCCAGTCAGACATGGTGTGGGCAGCCATGATCTACCCACAAAATTGGAGCCCAGCCTGTGAAATTTGACCCCACGCTCTGCATTTTGAGTACATCCCTAATTATAAACCATTTAAACTTTTTACTGAGTTTAGTCTATTTGGCATATTTAAAAAAATATATTCCTTTAATTATATTGCCATCTTAATACATTTTGATATTCATACAGGAATAATACTTCCAGGAAGTTTGTGACCTTGACAACTCTCTGGATTTCAATTTTCTCTTGCCTGTAAAACTATGGAATAATACTTTGAAAATTGTTTATGAACTCTAAATAAAAAAATGTTATATTTGGGTTTGAGTCCCTTCTCACTTTCACTAATGTTACACAAACATAGCTCTCACATAAATAGCATTACTCCTGATTTATTCCTTTTTAGTGAGAGGATCATCTGACTTCGCTATTTATTGCAAGTTATAAGTGTAATTAATATAATGCATGAATTCTACAGTCAGAGTTCATGAAGTGAGTGCATTGGCAGACACTTCAGCCCTGATCTTGGATCTCACTGAGCTACACTTAACATAGGATCAGAAAGGAGGAATAGTTGAAGGTGACTTTTTTTTTTTTTTATATCAGCTCTGTGTTTTCCTTAGCCCCAAGGCTGCCAATGACATTTGGCTACTTACATAAGTTAGAGGGTCCCAAGCAAGCATTACTTGGAGTTGAATACCTGAATTGGCATATTACTTTGTGCGCATATGAGAATGGTTTTACTGGCAAAAAGAAGCCCCAACCTATTCTCCTTAATATCCTCAGGCAAAATTCAAGCTATAGATAATCCTCTTACATTTAGATATGGGAAAACTATGCCACTGGATGAACAGTGAACATTAATGAAAGTCAAGCACAGTGTAGATCCAGAACAGTGCATTAAGACTCAGTTCTGTATTACAGCATCTGTGTTACAGCTGGGTAGTTCTATTCTCAAGGGATGCCAGGGGCAGTTCAGATTTTTGACCATTATCAGGCATGCCCTCTTTTTGCTTCTAGCTAAAATCTGCATGCTGAAATAAAAGCTACTTCTGTCTTGTCAGGTTTATTTTTTTGGTAGGGATGGAGGTAAGCAGACCACTGAATGTTAAGTTTAGCTGTTAGATCAACCTTTTCATATTATCTATTCTTGATGTTCCAAGTATAAGTAAAAAAGTGATTTATCTGGACATGACTTGCAGAGAATATTCCCTTTACCTGATGTATCCTGGTTGGCTTGTTCTAAACGGACTGAAAAACAAAAAAATCTGTTTAAAGGAGGAAGCTGTCTGAATCACAAGATGTCTCAGTTCTATGACTGAAGGAGATTAGTCAATTCTAGCTTTATTTCAAAAACACTTACACATCCAGAGCAATGGATTTAAGTGGCATGAGGCAGGAAGAGGCTAGCAGTGTTATGGTTTGCTGATGGGGAGCCAGCAACGTGTAGGCAAAGTAAGCAATGTGTAGGCAAAGCCTCCATCTGAGCATAGTTTAGCAAGAAGTGTGATGACAGAGTACTCTTCCAATTTGAACTTCACAACTATTACCATTATACAATGACTATGACCTCCTCAAACTACGTCTACAGAGATAAGTACCTTTCTAAAGCTCTTCTGGATGGAAAAATACCTTTATAAGGCAAAATATGAATTTAAAATGAAGTTAACTTCCTCTATGGCTGTTTGTATTCTGCCCTCAGAGTGCCTTTAGTTTAATCCAGTGGTATTAAACCTTTTGGCCCTGCAGGTCAGATGAGTGGTGCGGGGCCAGTCCCCAGGTCAGATCAGATCTTAGGTCACAGTGCCACCCCTGTTCTGCCTTGCACACTAAGATTGGGCTCTGGGGTCCCAGCACTGCCGCTTCCCATCCCTCTTTGCTGGGATTGGGCCCTGGGGTCCTTGTACCACCCGCTTCTAGCCCACTACACCTGGCTTAGGCCCTGGGGCCTGGTGCTACCCCTACCTGGCCCTACATGCTGAGATTGGGTATCCGATCCAGCGTGCAGGACTCTAGGTTCCCTACAGGTCTGGAAATCTGGCAGCAGGGAGTGGCCACCACTTCTCTGCTACTGAATATCTGGACCTATGGGAAGCACTGCAGGCTAGATGACAGTGTCACAGACTGGGGGTTGAACGCCCCATCAGTCCACTTCAAAGACAGAGGCCACTCTACAATATTTCTGCAGTTTGCTCTCTGGAACACTGAGATACCCAAGACAGCTCCAAATGAGAGAGCTGTGGTGCCAGAAGCAGGACATCTGTAGCAGCACAAAGTTTGGCATATATTTTATGTACCATGTTAATTTAGAGCTAACTTTTGTATAACAACACACAGTGCATTGAAAACATTAGCCTTAGCATAGAACAGGGGTGCTCAGCCCTTGGCCTGCAGGCCAGATCCAGCTCCTGGTACTGCGTCACCCAGCTCTGCACACTAGATCAGGCACGTAGGGTGCTGTAGAGCCTGATCCTGATGCTTGGGGCGGAAGAACTGGATCCTGGTGTGTGGGGCGAGTGAGGGCAGTTTGTAGGGTGGCATGGGGCCTCATCCACCCTGCAGACTGGTCAAAACTTTGCTGTAGAACAAGGGTGCTTAACCTCTGGCCCACAGGCCAAATGTAGTGTATGGAGCAATTGCATTTGGCCCATAGGATTCCCCTCAGGTAAGGAACTTCCGTGGTGGTGATTAATACTAACACTCTCCCCCTAGTGCCATGCCCACACAGCCAGATCAGGGCCAGGCCACTCTCCCTTCCCACATGGTTTGGTTTGGGCTGAGTCACATATGCCTGGATCAGAGTCAGGCTGTGCCCCGCTCCCTCTTCATGGCTGGATTGAGCCCCATGGCACTAGCCACTGGTGCCAGATCCAGCCTGCTATGAGGCCTGGCACTTACCATCCAGCCCATTGGGGAAGATGATTGAGTACCACTGGTATAGAACATAAGTGTCTACATGGGGAATAACTATTTGGAGGTATTTCCCTGGATAGGCAAGCAAGCCCCAACATAACTCCTCATGTGTTGAACATGGATGTACACCCATTTTAGGCAAAGGGGAGGAACAGGGTCTTTTCTACTGTTTTCCAGGCAAAGGACGCTTTCTAAACATGCTGTTATAGAATGCCTCAGATTGTTTGATAACAGTAATATTTCTAGGGATAAAGTAGCAGCTTGGGCTCTTGTGTTAGCAAAATGCAAAAATCATGTCTTCCCTAATCTGTCGCTATCAGAAAAAACAATTGGTTGTTATGTTGTCCTACTTTTCATGCAAGGGCAAAAAAATGTATGAAAGAAACATCTTCTGCAAAACTTCAGCTTCTTTACTTCCTCTACAGATAAGGACAAGTTCTCTGAAACTGGTTGATCAGTTGGATGTAAGGAATCAACAACAGAGAGTGTATTCTTTCAGAGTGCTTTGATACATTAAAAAAATATTGATAGAATAGATATTTGTTCAACAGACAAGGAAGGAGAAGAGAAGTAACAGGCCAAATCCCTACCCTGGAAAAAGTTAGCTTTCTGTCTTTACATTCTTCCTTTGAAGAGTGCAGAGTGGGAGAATCCCGATAAGGGAAAAGAGGCTCAGCCAGCAGATAAAATTCTACAAAACTCAAACTTCTAAAGCCAATGTGGTTACTACTTCTAAAGTAGATATATACAGCAGTGGCCTTGGAGCCAAAGATCTGATCATATCATCTGTTGGTGATTACATCCAAGAGACCATAGTTAGGAAAATTAAAGGTACTTTAAGGAGAAACTGTAATAACTGCAGCCTTCTTACAATTATCTTGTACTGACCATATATTTTCCTGTAACAGTTGTCTGTCCTGGTAGAATGGCATAAAAAGAAGCCAGTACAATCAGGTTGATTTTTTTTTTTTTTTTTTTTTTTTACATGCATTCTCAGAAAACTCTATAGGAAGTGCCACATCTCCTTTATTGAGTTCTTTTGTAGTTTTATCTCTTTTGACAGAGTAATGCTGAGGGTTTTACCATGTGTGCTTTAATTCAATATTTGTCATGTTTCCCAAGACATTCTTATAACCTTCAAATTGGGATCTTAAACATGGAAAAAGAAAAAGGAAAAAAAAGTATACAAACCTGTTACTGGCAGAGCCAAATCCATCTTTAAAGAACTATATATATAAAATCATGAGTGTTATTTTCATCCTTTCATTAAAGGTGCAGAAGATCAAAATCCTTTTTAGCCAGACAACTAAAGAATGCATGTGAAACTTATCTATAGATAGGCCCACTCCTGTTGTCTGGTTTGGCTACACTTGGGAAGAACTTGTAGCTTATTTATCGAAAACAATTCCATAGTCTACCTGTTCATAATTTCGTAGTTGGTAGGGTTGGAAGGGACCTAAGCAGATCATCAAGTCCGACCCCCTGCTAAAGCAGGAAAAACTGCTGGGGTAAAACGACCCTGGCAAGGTGATTGTCTAGTCTCCTTTTGAAGACCCTCCAGGGTTGGAGCAAGCACCATTTCGTTTGGAAGTTGGTTCCAGCTCCTAGCCACCCTGACTGTGAAGTAGTGCCTCCTGATGTCTAGTCTGAATCTGCTCTCCATCAATTTATGGCCGTTATTCCTTGTTACTCCTGGTAGTGCTCAGGAGAACAGGAACTCTCCCATTGCCTGCTGCTCCCCCTTGGCCATTTTGTAGACAGCCACCAGATCCCCTCTTAGCCGTCTCTTGTGGAGGCTGAACAGGTTCAGGTCCTGTAGCCTCCCCTTGTAGGACCTGCCTTGCTGCCCCGATCATGTGAGTGGCCCTCCTCTGGACCCTCTTGATGCTGTCCACATCTCTCCTGAAGTGTGGCACCCAGAAGTGGACACAATACTCCAACTGTGGCCTGACCAATGTCGCATGGAGTGGGAGGATCACTTCCTTGGACCTGCTTGTGATGCATCTATGTTCTTCAGTTCATATGATTGTCATAAAGTCAACAGACATCTGGAGGTGCTGCACCATTAAAAAGAGTCGAATCCCACAATATAAAGGACAAATAGTCGCTATGAAGCTGGTATGATTTGAGGGAGAAAAATGTTTAGTCTCAATGAAAATATTTTGATTTAATAATCATGCAGAGAAAATGTTCTAAACCTTCTTATGGATATAGAACCAAAAGGGGCCATTTGTGTCATCAAGTCTGCTATAGAATAAATAATTGTCCAAAGAGGTCCATAGGAATGTCTGTGCCTGTACTTCACCATCATAAAGCAGCCAGTAATAACAACAACAAAACCTATTACATGCCACAGGAGGACAAGATCATGATGGATGCATTGAGCCTCTGATCTGGTAGTTTGAACCCAGTGCATGAGAACCAGACCTGAAAGTGGAGAAATATCACACATGTGGCCAAGTTGGGGGAACTGGAATGGGAGGGTTTTAGAAGTGTGGAGAAGAGCATGGGGTTTTGCATACTATGAGTTTTGAAACCTACCTTGCTTCTCTCAGCAGTGCCCCCTCCTTTTTCCTTCCCCTTTCCCCACCTTTTGTATTTCAATCACCACTTTCTATTTATCGGCTCTGCATAATGCAGTCCCTACATGGCAGCTGAAGAAGTAAGCTTATGTTTATAAAGCTTATGCTAGGTATCTCTGATTTAGCTACTCTGTTAAGGTGCATATCCACTCTGCCTTTTGAAACATAACCAGTTGGGAGTCAGTATCTGAACACAGTCACTGAAGACATTCTAATTCATTATAGCAATATTCATAGCTACATAGAAAGCTAAAATACTGTGCTTAAAAAAAATCTGTAGTTATCCACCCAGCTTTCAACAGAGTTGGAGAGGTTGGATATGCCTTAGTATCAGTAAATGACCAGTCTGTAAAGGTATAGCCTGCATTTAAAAGAAGCAGATCAGAAAATTGTTACTGATGAGAAGATCTTTGGTGACCTTCATGTATGGGTATCTGGATGGAACACTTTAGATACTGACAGCACAGATGATTTTTTTGAAAAGCTGACTATACAAGCTAGGTATCTCCAGCCTGATTTTTATGTCCTCTCACCTACAAACTACAAGTGCCATGAAATCAGGACTCATGGTAGAGGCAATATCTTTTATTAGACCAACTAGATTTTTGCAAGCAAACAAACGAACTTTACAAGCTTTTGGGCACAAACACCCTTCTTCAGGTATTGAAGAAAAGATCATAAAAGTTCTCCTGGGTAGAAATGAAAGTTCACATTTCATAGTGTCATAACCAAATCAGTTGAGTGTCCATGTCACAATAGACCGCATGGAGCCATTACCCCAAATTTGGTCACGTTCCGCTTCATTAGTTATTCCTACCTAGCAGTCCTTTATTGGCCACTCCGGACATGTAAAAATTAATGCAGCTTCCGCCCAAGTCAGAAACCTCCAAGCACGCAACAGAGTAACCACTGAGAACTCTGTAGTGCGACCGAGGAAACTTGGCGGACTGTTCACCCAGCAATATCTCCCCGTCACCGGGTCCTTTTGACGTACACCCATAGTCCTGAAGGTTCCTTTTCGTTCATAAACTCATGAACTTGATTTTAACTCATTTGATTATCCGTGACAAAGCAAGCAAGCTACCTCGAGGCCTGCGCTGCCATTCCACGCGGCGTAAGTAAAATAATCTTTTAAAACCAATAAGATGTCTCGCCCCTCCATCACCAGCCCACCTGACATCCGATTAAATTTGCGATCTTCTGGATGGCTCCGGTCGCCTGAGACGCATAGAGTTGAAGGTGTGGTAACATCTCCTGTTTGGAACAGTTCATTTTACATCCAGATGCCAAGTACCATGGAGGCTTTTGTTGAGATCCTGGTTGGAGGAAGTATTTTATTTTTGAGTCAAACTGCTGATCTCCAAAGGGAGCTTCAGTCAGGGGAGTGAGTTAGTTCAAAATGAGAGTCAGTCCACATAGGAAGGGAGGGTAAGCAAGAGGAGAACTCAATAAATAAAAAAGCTTAATATGCTTAATATTATTTTTTAATACCAGTTATAGCCTGATTATTAATTTCTTGAATGTTCAATTATAGATGCAGTTAATGAGAAATCTGAAAGGCCATCTATAGAGCTATAACCACATATTACCTTAGGAGAAGTATAGCTAGTTCAGAAAAGAGCCAGAGAAGCCAGCTGGCATATCTTATTAAAATGTGGTGTTGTGACACTGTGAAAATTGTTTTTTATTCTTGAAAATATGTAGGATAGCCTGACTTACTTGAGGGAGAAAAATGTTTAGTCTGAATGAAAATGTTCTAATTTAATAATTGTGCAGAGAATATGTTCTAAATCTCAAAATCTAATAAAGTGTACCATTTTGTTAAAATGAAAAGTCTGTGCTTGAAACTTTCCAGCTTTTACAAGTGAGGAAATTCCAAGCATTCTGCAGTGACAGATACTGTTAGTGGGTAGTTGTCCGCTGACGTCAAAAACAGGGGATGGCAAACAGCTTTGTTCATGTCAGCTAAAAATTTAGAGTCTTGGATAAACTCTGCATTAGCAGCAGAGCTATCAATGATATACGGGCAGCTTTATATGAGTTCCCATGTGCATTCACTCCAATTCTAAATACTAGATCTTATTTAATGAACAACTGATGAAGCCAAGAACTGGCACTGAGCAAAATACTGTAGTCTTCTCTACCCACTCACGAAGGAAAAATGAGCTAAATAAATTCAGATGAACCAGTTCAGAATTATTCAAGGATTATTAAGGAGTTATGATATTTATTCCTCTGTTAATGATCATGACTAATGCATTTGGGACATGTAAAACAAGGTTAACAAGTTAGAAAAAAAATATTTGCCAAAATCCCTGCTGTAGTTTAGCAACTAAAATGTCAGTATTAACTAATACAAAGAGGCTTCTATATAAATTTTGAGGATAATTAATGTGCAGCTAAACTTTTTTAAGTTTATATTTTCAAAAATGGTTATTTCCTATCATTGAATTGTCAGAATAGCCTAATTCCATCGACATCGTGTGATGCAACATACTTCTGCAATTTTACATACCATTGAGTGTATAGTGTATGTCCCTAGACTTATCAGGGTGTATAATAGTGGGTGTTTTGCATGTAAAATTAGTGCAAAGTGTCTCTCTGAAATTTTGTACTTGTAAAGAAATAGATTATATCAGGGTTTTGTGATCCTCTTCCAGATAGGTATTTTCATAGATCCCTTCCCAAAATGCCTGTTTTAGTTGTATTGGAAGCAATATTAAAAAAAACGAAACAGAAATAATAAATAATTAATTTTTTTTTCTGGGGCATACTTGCTGGATTCTGCCTCCCAAAATGCATTACTAAAGGTGTTTCCTGCAGTTTCAGGAAAACCTAGACTTTTGCTCTTATAAGTTCCTTTGCTGTCTAAATAGCTTAATGTAAGAGCTGCAATGGGCTTTAGGCATTTTTTTAACAACAGAACCTTGATGGGTGTATAAGAAAGCGAAGCTGAGACGCATTAGGTATAGTGATTTGCATCTGTTTGACCAAGCTGCTATTCTATCTGACCTTGACTTTACCATCTCTGCAGATTTGCTTTATGTTACTTCCAGTAATTTACTTTCTGAAATGTCTTGACGATACATTCCCTTATTTTCCTACTGTCCATCTCAATACAGCTTTGCAAAAGAGTGCATTTCCTTCAATAGAAATGTCAGAAATAGTAGAAATGGTACAGATCCATAAATGTTTTTTTCCATAAATCCATAAATTGCTTTTAGCAGGTTGAATTTTGAAATGGTTGGTTGCTTACCATGAGTTTTGAAAACAATTTCCCTTGGACATCATCAGCTATGTCATGATTGTGGCACTAAAAGTTTGTTTGGCACAGGCACTGTTTTACAAGATGCTTGAGCTCCTGCATTATTTCTGGAACCATGTTTATTGTGCAGGAAAGAATGCAGTTTTCTTTAGTGACATATGCCCAATACTGTATGATTTGTAGCAGTGTCAAGTAAGAGGTCTGAAGAGCACTTGTTTTGATGCCACCAATGTGAATAATCTTACTTTGATTTTTTTAATTATTTTTTAAATCAAGTTTTCTCTTAAAAAAAAAATCCTTGTATTTATCTGACAGTGATAGGTATTTTGTTTGAAAATATTATTGCAGATACCTTTTCTTGTTCCTGGTATTCAGTGTACTGTAGGAATCCATAAGAATAAGTTAAATATGAAAAATGTCACCTTAGAATAATCCAACTGCATTTTTTTTTTTTACTGAACGATGCATTTAATAGTTTTAAGATTACATACGATAATTAGCTAATAGAGATTCTGTTTATTTGACCTATCTATGCAGCAAAATTAAACAAGTTGTTAATACAAAAGTTCTATCTTAATAAACTCTTCAAATAAAAAGAAATAGATGTTTCATGTAAAACTCAGATGTGGCAATTAAACAAATTCCAGCTGTTCTGTCTTACCATAAGGAAGGGGGAAAGAGAGTCCTCAGTTAACAAGAGCTCATAGCTTGGAGAGTCCTGAAGCATAAAACATCCAAATAACACGGAGTAAAAGGAAGGTCTAGGGAGTAAAAGGAAGGCCCAGGGAGGAATAGGGCCCTTGCTAAATGGGCAGAAGCAATTGGTGATGGACAGGGGGACAAGGCTGAACTCCTCAATGAGTTCTTTGCCTCAGTGTTCCTAACAGAAGGGCATGACAAGTCTCTCACTGGGATTGTAGAGAGGCAGCAGCAAGACGCCAGACTGCCATGCGTAGACTCTGAGATGGTGCAGAGTCACTTGGAAGAACTGGATGCCTTTAAGTCGGCAGGCCCGGATGGGCTCCATCCGAGGGTGCTGAAGGTACTGGCCAACAGCATTGCAGAGCCACTGACAGGAATATTTGAACACTTGTGGCGCATGGGCAAAGTCCCGGAGAACTGGAAAAGGGCCAGTGTGGTCCTCATTTTTAAGAAGAGGAGGAAGGAGGACCTGGGCAACTATAGGCCAGTCAGTCTCACCTCCATCCTTGGCAAAGTCTTTGAAAAAATTATCAAGGCTCACATTTGCAAGAGCCACGGGTTCGTAGCAGGCAGATCATGCCTGACTAATCTAGTCTCTTTTTATGACCAGGTTACAAAACGCCTGGACACAGGAGTTAGGGGTTGGTGTTGTTTACTTAGACTTCAGGAAGGCCTTCGATACGGTATCCCACCCCATACTGGTGAACAAGTTAAGAGGCTGTGACGTGGATGACTACACAGTCCAGTGGTGGCGAATTGGCTACAGGGTCGCACCCAGAGAGTCGTGGTGGATGGGTCAGTCTCAGCCTGGAAGGACAATGGGCAGTGGGGTCCTGTAGGGCTCGGTCCTTGGACCGATACTCTTTAATGTCTTCATCAGTGACTTGGACGAGGAACTGAAGTGTACTCTGTCCACGTTTGCGGATGACACAAAGCTATGGGGAGAAGTGGACATGCCGGAGGGCAGGGAACAGCTTCAAGCAGACCTGGATAGGTTAGACAAGTGGGCAGAAAACAACAGAATGCAATTCAACAAGGAGAAGTGTAAAGTGCTGCACCTAGGGAGGAAAAATGTCCGGCACACCTACTGCCTAGGAAATGACCTGCTTGGTGGCACGGAAGCGGAAAGGGATCTTGGAGTCCTAGTGAACTCCAAGATGAACGAGTCGGCAGTGTGACAAAGCAGAAAAGCTAATGGCACTTTATCGTGCATCAGTAGATGCATGATGAATAGATCCGAAGAGCTGATACTTCCCCTCTATCTGGCGCTGGTCAGACCGCAGTTGGAGTACTGCTTGCAATTCTGGGCACCGCACTTCAAGAGGGATGTGGATAACCTGAAGAGGGTCCAGAGAAGGGCCACTTGTATGGTTAAGGGCTTGCAGGCCAAGCCCTATGAGCTGAGACTAGAGAACCTGGACCTTTTCAGCCTCCACAAGAGAAGGTTGAGAGGTGACCTTGTGGCTGCCTATAAGTTCATCATGGGGGCACAAAAGAGAATTGGTGAGGTTTTATTCACCAAGGCGCCCCCGTGGGTTACAAGAAATAATGGCCACAAGCTAGCAGAGAGCAGATTTAGACTAGACATTAGGAAGAACTTCTTCACAGTTCGAGTGGCCAGGGTCTGGAACGGATTCCCAAGGGAGGTGGTGCTCTCCCCTACCCTGGGGGTCTTCAAGAGGAAGTTGGATATGCATCTAGCTGGGGTTATCTAAACCCAGCACTCTTTCCTGCCTATACAGGGTGTCAGACACAATGATCTATTGAGGTCCCTTCAGACTCTAACATCTATGAATCTATGAACATGATAATTATACAAATATTGGTTTTCCTTGATTTTATGTGGTACATGCATTCCTGGAGAATGCCACACAAATCAATTGCATCAAGTGAACCCACTTCCTTATGTAAGAAATAAGGATAGATCCCCATGTTGGCTGCTTTGGGGGCCGCTCCAGCACGGGCTGGGGTGAGTGTTGACAAGTGGAGCCCCAGGTGGTGTGGGGCACGGCACTCACCTCAGCCCTGGCTACAGTCAGCCTGGGACCGGCTGGCACGAGCTGCCTGCAGCCACTGGGCTGTACTGTGCCCCGAACCCCCTGAAGCTCTGCCTGTCTCCACTTATCCTAGCTCCTGTTGCACTGCCCCGGGAGCGGGCAGTGCTAGCTCCCTGTAGCTGCTGGGCTGCACTGTACCCTGGTGCAGGCAGCTGCAGCAGGAGCTGGGGTGAGGGGACAGGCAGAGCCCCAGGGGGTTCAGGGCATAGTGCAGCCCAACAGCTGCAGCCAGCTGGCAGTGGCTGCTCTCAGAGCCACTACAACTGGAGCTGGGGTGAGTGGGGACATGGCCCTTTCCCCTCCCCTCACAGACTTAGCTGCTTGAGGTGGGGGGGGGGATTGAGGGAAACCTGTACAGCTAACATCACAACTAGACCTTATTATAAAGTTTCAACTTTGTATTCAGATGGTTCCATTTTCCATAAATAGGAACCTACTTATGGTGAGAGAAAGCAGTTTTTGCAGCCTGAAGAGCCGATTTCATGGTCATTTTGTGGTGGCCCCTCCCTTTGGTGCTGATTGGCCTTTGGCATTGATTGGCAAAGCCCTGGGGTGAGGAAGGACAAAGGGAAGCCGCCATCTTGACTCCTGCTGTCCTTTGTGTTGCCTGAGTGCTGACTGGCAGTGAGGTACGAAGGGGCAGCTGCCATCTTGGCTGCCTCGCTTCATACCACCTTGCCAGCCAGTGCCTTCCCCAGCAATTTATTTATTTATTTATTTGGCTAATTTCCTGGGAAATGGTGGCCAATGCTATTTTTCACGGTGATTGTGGAGATTGCTGGGTTTTTTGTGGTTTCTGTGAGAATTGCAAAAGTATGATTTAAGTAGGTCCCTAATTATGAAAGTTGTCTCAAGATCATTCACACTCTATCCTGAGTGAGTAGTCTTTTAATCAGAAAGCTATAATCACATATTACCCTAGGAGAATTACAGGTAGTTCAGAAGGAAAAAAAATCATAGCATCCTAATTTACTATATAATTCATTAATAGTCCAAAAGAAGGAATGCATTAAAGGTAGCAATCTTTGTACTACAGTTAATGGGGATAGATAATGTATATGCTGGATTATTTGTGGTTGTAGGAAAGATCTGCCTAGTCCATACAGTTAAGGAAAGAAAAAAGAAAAGCATTGATATTTACTGGGAAAAGCCAAAGCTGATAAATTGAAAAGTCACTTGTAGGATTGCAAGCCTCAATCTGAGTATCACTGAGTTAAAACAAGGGTTTTATGTGGAACAAGCTCGGTGGCTTGACTTGTTTATCTCTGGCTTATCTTTCCTTGAACATAAAGATAAACACCAGAGCAATTTACTCAGTAATTTAGGTATTCAAACAGAACTGAAATTAAGTCAGTGACTTGTCTGAAGCATAGTTGGCACTATCTTTCATCTACTTTTCCTAAACAATGTATCAATCTTCTTAGTGGCTCAGTACTAGGGATAGTTCACCCTCACAAATAATAGGATAAGCATCTGGATTTTTGGGTACTAAAATCTGGAATGCTAGACTGAAATTTGATGAGAACAGGCTCTCGGAATTGAGTCAGCAATTCAGTTGGATTGGTTTCTCTTGTTGTATTTCAGCAATTCCACTACCAGTTCCAGCCAGAAACAAAAAACAGAGACACATGAAGAGGAAAAATAACTGGGGGGAGGAAAGCTCTTAAATTTTTTCGTTTAGTGTAAAATGTTGGTTTTAAGCAGACTGCATGGGAACAGATGCACCCATCTGACATTAAAATTCCAAAACCAGAATAGGGACTCTATGCCAAAAGGTGGTAGGCACTCCTGCCTCAATGCCAAAGCAGGGTACGTGAGTGATGCCAAAACCTAAAATACGTGCAACAGACTATGCACAAAACGCTGCCAAATGCGCAGTTAAACAAAGTGAAAAATGAAGACCATACATTTTCCTTCCTCTAAGTTTCTTCAGTTATAAAACTTTAATTGCTGTGGTAAGCTCATGTTCAGATAAAAATGTGATTTTTTTTTTTTCATGTTGTCTCTCCAAGACAGGTCGATGCTTAAAACAGTCAACAGTCTAATACATAGGCAAGGAATTGGATTGATGAAGTTCAACCCAGTTTTTCTTTTATGGAAAATCATATTACAATTTTCCAATTTAACACTGATCCATAATCCTTATTATTTAGTATTTAATCTGATTCTGTAGTTTGAAGAAGGGAAAAGGATACCCATGTCCCTTGTCCTAGAGAAGTCCCACTTTTCTTTCCTTCTCCTTGTTGCAGCACATATACAGGGTTTAATTGTTCTAAATTAGATGCTGTTATAATTGTCTTCAGCAAAGTTACTTCTCAATTAATACAGGTATCAGAATGTACATATTTGGGTACCTTGTCATTAGAATAGATCATTAATACTTCTTTTGATGCTGTGTGTTTGCTAAGGGAAGATGCTGAATAGCTTTTTTTTCCTGGCTTTTCCACACTCAAAAAAGAGGAGACTCTGCTGCTGTGCCCTGGGGTGCGATGTGTTTCTGCCTGCTCCCACGTACCCCTGAAGACCTTTAAGTACCCTGGTGATATGTGTACCCCTGGTTGACAAGCCCTGATATGTATAGCTTAAGCAGCCTGTATTCCTTGGCAACAAATAACTGTTGATGCTTGGTATGCTTATAGTTACTTCTGTGGCTGTAAAACTAGTGGTTTTCACAATTATTTCTACCTTCAAAATTCTCTTCAAATATTGTAAGATAAAATGAATAAATCTAATTATCACCAGATTTTCTTACTGAACCAGTCTGCACATGCTGTAATTAGAATATTCATGATCTATGGAGGATAAAAAGTGATTTTAGTTTTTCTTGCTACTTAGCTGTTATCCAGCTGGTACAACTTACATATTGTGCAGATTTCTTGCCAGAAAAGAATTTTCTTTCCTTTGTGTAATCCCTTTGTGCGAGTAAAATTCAGTAGAGATAAGGTATGAAAACAGTGGTCAGTAGGTAGAAATTTTTGTTGACACCTTCATTCATGTCATTCTATGTTTGATGAAAAACATTTTACAAAATGACGATGAATTAAAATTAATAGCAGTACATTAGGGCTGTAAGAAGCTTTGGTTTCTGATTTGATTTGGCAGAGGTTTGGGCCGATTCAGCAGCTGAATCTTCGAATCTGAATCGAATCAAATTGAAATTAATCAAATCAGAGTGATTTGACAATTTGGACATAGACACCGCTTTAAATGGTTTTTTTCTACATACTTCAAGGTAGCAGGTGGCTCGTGAACACTAAGATGGTTGGGCGGATGAAGCGTCCCATAGGAGCACAGGGAAAGGAGTCCCCAATGTGCTGAGTGGCAGACCCGGAAGTGGACCAGAAACATTTCCGGTCTACTTCTGGGTCTGCCACAGCGCACAGGGGACCCTCCCCACCCTGCAGCTCAGCAGCTGGTGACTCCTGGGTCTGGCAGGGCATGCAAGGTTCCTCTGCAGCCGATTGCTGAGCCAAGGGAAGGCGGGGTCCACCACCGAACATGTGGGTGAGCCCCCTTGTGCTCCTGTGGGACGCTCCATCTGCCCCGCCATCTCAGTGTTCATGAGTCACACCTGATACCTAGAGGTATGTAGAAAAAACATTTAAAGCTGTGTCTCTGGCTGAATTGCTGGTTCTCCAAGTTGGCATCGAATCTTCAGATTCAGCTGAATTGAATCTGGACAGTGATCCTAATCAATGACTTGAATCAGTGTCCTCCGATTCGAGCTGAATCTGAATTGAATACAGTCCATTTCGCACATTCCTTCTATTCATCAGTAGTGAGAAGGGGTTAGATGCATATTAGCTCTGTAACAGTCTGGGTAGTAAGCTGATTACACTTGCATACAAACCCCTGTTGCAAACGTTTCATTAGTTACACTCTGCTACACAGACTGTAATGTTTTGAATTGCATAATTGTCTTTGTACATTAAACTATTTGCTGAACTTGACTGTTTCAGTATAGGCAAGTTTGATAACTTATTATTTAACAAATACATATTGGGAAGAAAGAGAGATATTGGAATCTTTCATAACCACTAAGACTTTCTTGTTTTTCATGATAGTTCCTTGGCTTTCCCTGTACTTCTTGAAAAATATTAGTGATTAAAGCAAGAGAGGCAAGTCCACACATATGGTTTATTGTTTTGCAGGATAAGAAGTGTTTGGTTTTTTTTTCCTTTTTTTATATTTGTGTACATGAATGGAAATGTGCTCAGTGCAAACAGGCATTTGGAGGGTTTTTTTCATCTGCTTCTATCTTCCTTTCATCTACTTTTCTGCTTCAGTGTTAGGATAAGATTAGTGGTCACTTTCAGTCTTGTCAGAATTTTTGCAACTACTACAATATTCTTATTTCAAGTTTTGGTGATGCTTTCATTCATGTAATTCCATGTTTGATTCAGTAATCATTTTTGCAAATTATCTTTTAATGAAATGAAAAATAAGTCTCTCCAGGCAACATCAAGCTAATCCCTGTTGGCTTCAATTTCTTGAATAATCCTACAGATTCCAACATGTCTGAATGAAATCAGTAGGATTTGGAGTATTTAACTTGAACAAGCATCTACTTTTGTATAATTGTTGTTAAAATTCTTTTTTGAGAATAAGGCAGAGGGAATCTTTTTATTATTTGAACATATCAGTATATTCTGATGTTCAGTTTTGATTTAAACCCCGCAAAAGTAAGAAAAATGTATCTAAATTAGATTTTTTTTAACATTTTACCATCTCATTTTGCTAGATGTTGCAAATTGAATTTTATAGGCATTACAGAAAATACTCAAAGCAAGTAAATTACAAAGTTATATTGTTTATAATAGTACTTTGACATCCTCTTCTCCTCCACAGACTGTAACAATTTAGAAGGAGCACGGCATATTTAGTTTAGATGCATCTTTCACCTGAAATGTTTTCAGGTTTGGAGAAAATGACTCTACCATAAATGCAGTAGGATTTGTTTGTACCCATTTCCTATCTGTAAAGATATACATTTTTGCCATATTTCGCATCCATACCCCATCTTTAAGCAAGACAAAACAGGACAGTTATGTAATCTAATTGTTTTATTATCACCTCTTAATCTCTCAGGGATTTCTATAGGAAAGTAGAAAACAATTTTCTCTAGCATACCAACTCCACAGCACTGTCAGATGTGGAAGAGAAAAATAAAATCAAACAGTCGTAAGAGTTAGCCTTGGCTTATTTAAGCCTCTTAAAGAACTAAACTTTATCTAAGGTCAGTACCCTTGCTTTTGGTAAAGAGTTTTGCATGCTGCACAGGACTGAGAAAAGGTTGTGGAGTTACTGAGTACAGATGTTCATTTCTAGCAGAAGAAATTTCTTCCAGTAGAAAACTACTTTGCGAGCTGAGCTGTACAGATGTTTCTTGAGCCTCATGGCTGGAGAGCTTCACAGGCAAGCTCTCTATCTGGGGAACACTGAAGAGCTGCTCCTTGGGCCACCCCTGCCCTTAGGGAGCCCATTAATTGACAGCCTGTCATCTCCTGTAGCTGGGAAGAGCCAGTTGGCAACTACTGCAAAACAACAGCCACCGCAGACAGCCAGGGAGTGTTCCCACTCCAGAAGAGTGTTCCCCATCCTGCTAGTTGGCAATGAGATTGATTGGTGAGGAGTGGGGGCATTCTCCCATGGAGTGGACCTTCTTCTCTAGGCTGACCTGGAGGAGTGCAGGAAGATGAAGGGAGGAGCACTCAGGCACTGTGGTAAGGCTCTTGAAGTCCTGAGGTAGAGACATTGCAGCCTTATTCTCCCCACCCTACTCTGGGTTGACCCAGAACAGTGTAGGGTGAGGTGAGGGCATTTTGCTACAGTGGCAAGTCTCCCAAAGCCTGTCACTGTGCCACAGCAGCCTGCCTCCCCCCTCTGCTCTTCTTTGGGTCAGCTGGCTGGCAAGGGGAAGCCTTTTCCCAGTGCCGTTCAGCTGAGTGTCAGGGACAGGTATTTAAAAACCAGAAGGGCTGAGAATGAAACGTGAAGAGTCTTTCCCTTGGCTGGCTCCCAGCTCTCCTTGCCACCATGTCACTCAGCAGGGTTGCAAGAGCAGCACTGGGAAGCCAGTGCAAGTTGGCAAAGCTCCCTGCCTCTTCCTGAAACTGGGGATTGCCCAGTTTGGGGAAGATGAGGGAAGCAGCAGGCACTACTTCTTGCAGTTCCCATGCCATGGAGCAGGGAACCCCCTCAGCTCCATTCCTCCTAGTCCCCAGGAAGAGTTAAGGTGGGGGAAAAGTGTATAGGTGTCCTGAGAGAATTTATCCCTTGTTGTTGCCAGGTTATTTTTCTTCCAGCCATTCTTTTGCTATGGGAGAAAAAACCTGAATGTCTGTACTCTTTTAGTATGTTACCAGGATAATGGTGATTCTTCTGGTAGAGACTGAAGGTCTGTACCTGGCCACTGAAGCCTACATAAAGAATTTTGACTCAGTCATGATGACCCTTTTCTGGATTTGTATAAGCTGTGGTCTTTCTTCCTTTCTTCAGCGCCTCCATCAAGCACACAGAAGCGATGCATGATTCCTGTAAAATATCCAGCTAAAGTATATCATCATACACTTCCATTTTGATGCATTTTGTTTACTATACAGTAGTGGCAAAAAATGAAAATAAAGTCCTTATAAACTGTGGAATCACAATGATAGTTAAATGCAACTTCAGAGCAAGTAGGTCAGGTCTGTACTAGTTTTTTAAGCAGATAGTATCACTGTCTATAGGTTTAACATGAAGGAGTGTTTAATGTGATTCATTGCAGGCTACAGCTGTTATCACATTCAATTAGTTCTGCTGGAGACTGGAATTTCCAGACAGCTCTGACCACTGGGAGGTGGAATGCTGCACTGACGTCAGGAGCTGCTCCTGGGAATGTTTTGCATTCCTCTTCCTGGCAGTGGTCAGGTGGCTTCCAGCAAGAAGGAAGGAACGGCTGCTTCCAAAAAGAAAAGAAAAGAAAAAGGAGGAGGAAAAGAACACATTATAATAAAAGTATTGTGGAGGAGGCACTTTTATTAAAAGCCAAATTTGAAATTAGAACCACATGTTTTTCATTCGAAAGCTGCACGAATGTTAAATGCATCTATTAATGACTGTGATGGCTGAGGTATTTGGCTATATGCCGTGTTTTAATCTCATTGCTCTGTATTTAAAAACAGTTGAGAAAAACAGATTTTTTTTTTTTTAGCTATGATTTAAAAGCTTCCTTTAAGAAATCTTTTTAAGAAGAATGCTGCTAGGGGGAAGAATCATACACATAAACAAAACAAAAGAGGAAAGAAACAAGAAAAAAAGGGGGGGGGTTGTTTCATGTTTTTTGTTACCATTTTACAACAAATTTTATTTCTGGAGAATAAAGTTCTTGAAGTAATTTGTGTCCCGTCTTCTGCTGTTTTTAATTGTGCTGCTTACCTTATACTACTTATACGCAGTATAATTAAGAATGATTTGGAACTTGAAACTGGTCTTATAGGGTATTTCCTTGTTCACTGACTGTCTTTAATATTTCTATCAAGTATATTAGATAAAATTGCAGTAGACTCTTAATATGACAGCAGTGAAGTACTTCAGGAATTGTACTAATCATGGGAAATCCTTCTATAGAAGAGTAAAATATTCTAAGTGCAAGTTATGGGTGTTTTTCAAGAATAAGGGTTTCGTTTCTAGTGGCGGCTGTATCCATTGTTTGAACACAAGCAGTGAACATATTTGAAATGGTGCAGGAAGTCATGTGCAGCAAAACTGATAGCATTCTAGTACTGAGGTAGGCAGGATTTGAAGAGGCTTCTGGAAAGTGCAACCATTGCCTACCACCAAAGCCTGCTGTGCATATGGTTTATCAATTGCTGTGTTGGAGAAAGACCTCTTGAGAGAGTATTGGGTTGAGGCCACCTCTGTCCAGATCCATTGCAATGGCTTCTGTAATAGTGTGGATATGGAGTCAACCCACTGTTCCTTCATGGCCCTGAGTGGGGAAAGGCTCCCTTTACTTTAACTCTATTAGAGGGTCCGAGAATTTGTTCAGTAAGGTGGGGCATTGATTTTGCAGTTTAAGATTTTCACAGGAATGGAACAACTCCCTAGCCATATGGCAGTTTACTTGGGAGCAGACATACCATGTGTTTTTGTTGTTTTCTTAATTTTTGCTTGGGGAAGTAAGCCAGATTGGGATGAGATTGTGCTAGAGTCTTGTTAGGATCCTCATGTAGCAGGGACAAATGACCTGTTGGTTAGCCAGAGGAAGGGTATGATACAGAATACACTGGCATTCCCTAGTGCCGTTACTGACTATATAGGCACATTTAGGAGGTTACTTCAGCTAATAAGCTTAGTTAGAAAATGCTGAGCAGCTGTACAAACTGGTTCATGTTTAGGGGGAAGAACATTCTTCCTCACTGTGCCCCATTCTTCTGCCTAGGACCCAGCCCAATTCTTTGGGCACAGTGATGGGATGAGATTTGAATTTTATATGGCTTTTCCTGCTTTCCTGTCTCATGTTACTCCTGATGGTTCAGTTAAATTATATATAGTGGTGGGAATGTTTTGAGAGTTCAAGTTATAAAATGAAGGTTATAGAATTAAGGATCTGATATTTCTGTATTTCTATGAGGAATGTCAAGTGATTTTTGCATGAAGTAATGCTTTTCAGCTAACCGGTTTGTTCTTATTGATTACTCATTGCTCAAACTCATTGTTTACCTGCAGAGAAGAAAGTTAATCAGCTTATAATGGCAAAAGGGAAAATATCTGCACAAAATTGTAATTAATCATGTTTATGTAGCTCAGGTGAGCCCTGTATATCTACGCATGCTTCCTGCTAAACACTGGCATGGATAGGCTGCTTCCCTTTGCAGGGGTGGATTCATTTCTGAGCAATTTCCAGAAATGCAGAGAAGTGCTGACTCACAGTATACAATCAAATGAACCAGCAAAGGCTGGGGTTTAGGGAGGTTTTTGAGTTCTTGGCTGAAGCAAGCAGAAAATGTTGCTGTAACAGTTTTATTTTTAGCAAGGAGGGAGGTTGTGTTGCTTGGGATGAGATGCTTGCAAGTGGTTTCAAACTGACAGAGGCTTTGAGTTTTCTATTTTTAGAATTTGGAAAACAGGTTGTTTTGCCAAGAGGAGGACCCTTCTCTCCTTTCCCAGTAAATGGATTGTCAGAAAGGTGTGTTGAAAATTTTGTGCGAGACAGGCTTTTACCACTGCCACATGTCAGGATACTTTTTGGGGTGTAAAATTGCAGTCACTGTATATCTGTTGTTGAAGCTCACTGAGCACCTACATTTGCTCTATATTTCACTTTTGAAGTAGAGATATTGTAGCTCAAGCTGGGGAATGTAGCAGTTGAGAGTTCTGCTAAATAACTTTAATTTAAAAGAAATATTCTTTCTTCCACATTTTCAGTTGTCATTTCAAAAGTAATTGTTAATATGTATTTTGTTCATCATCTTTAACAGAAAATGCTACTTTTGTTTTCTGCTAATGCTTCCCTTCTCATGTCCTCTTGACAAGGTATTTATAAGAATGTGTGGCCATGAATACTCCATCACTCCATATTGCTGCCACCGGCTTTACGTCCAGCTTCTTGCCACCCCACCCCTGCTGCCACTGTCTTCTTCACATCAGGAGGCCCCAAAACTATGTCGCACAGGCCCCCTCAAAATTGTGGGCCGGCCCTGACCATGAGCACTTCTACTATAGCCTCATACCTGCGACTTTTTGGCTGTCAACCATTCACCTTAGCGCTCATGCCAGCCTAGCCCCTTTTAGTTAAGACTGCTAGAGATTGTAATGTGCAAAGGGGTAATCCTTGAGTTTTGCTGCTCGTTAAGAAATATATTTTGCTGATACACTGGATAATTTTTAAAGATAAACTTCAAAATCCACCTTTCTAAATTGTTCTTCCTTTTTTTTTTTTTTTTTTTTGCTGATCCAGGTATATTTGAGCATTTTGAAAAGTTCTCAGATACATACATTGTTCCTTAGACCAGTGGTTCTCAAGCTTTTTAGACTCCAGGCACACCTCAGAAAAAGCCAACTTTTAGGCCTCTGAAATATGTTACGCTAAAGATGTGATTAACTATTTAATTGCGTCTTAAGTAGCAGCCTGGCTGTATGTTCATGCAGGTAATGGTGCTATAAAAGAGTGAATAAGGCACAAGTTTTGTGGCATACATATTTTGTGAAATAACTTTGTGCCTGGCTCCCACCTTATCTTAAACTGAACGTGTAGCCAGGGCCAATCAGCTGATTGGTGCCCCATGCCTTGGCACACTTCACAATCTTGAACAGCTCCTGTAAGGTCCCACAACTGGAAGCGCCAAGGCAGCTGATTGGTGTTCCCAACCTTACGAGGAGCACACTGAAGCCTGGAAAGCCTCCCATGCACACCCATGGCAGGAACCACCAGTCAACTGATCAGTGCTAGAGTGTCATAATCAGGAGCACATTGGAGCACCTTGAAACTCTGCTGCTTTTTTTAGCCTGGGAGTGCCAGTCAACTGTTCGGTGCTTTCAGTTGCAGGAGCATATGAGGCCCTTCACTCTGATGCACTTCTGTGGCTGGGAGTGCTGATCACTTGACTGGAGCTCTCAGCTTCAGGAGCACTGGGCACCTGGCTTGCTACTGGTGCAGGAGGAGACCAGGATCATGATTGACTAAATAGTTCATAATCCCAGATTGCTCCTATACCAGCAGTAGGGCACAGTTGGGATCTGATTCGTGGCCCTGCACATGTGGCATGGCAGGAAGCACAATTTTGGGGATTATGGATAGATCCCATCACACACTTAATTAAACATCTATCAGTGACTTCAGTTTTTACCATTTTTTTGACTGCAGACAAATAATAGAACAATTCTTGTGTTGCAAAGAACTCAGACCACAGCTGGTCAGAATGTTTTTAACATTATGGATTCCTGTTTAAAATCTTTGGGTTTATTTTGTGAATCACATTGGCATACTTAACAGTGCTAAGATTGTATGTCACCCTACGGCACCTTTGAAAGGATTTCAAGGTGCTGTAACACCGTGGTTGGGAATCAGTTCCTTAGAGTATTTACAAACTGTGTGATTATTTGAAAAAGCCATCATAGACTTGCTATATGTCTAAAATATGTTGCATTTTTATGTGTACGTATGCTCATATAAATAAAGTAGAGCCAGCTTTCACATCCATTTAGTAAATTATGCAAGGTGTCCCAGCAAATATTTAATATTGCTTTAGTAACTGCACACTTCTAACCCCTTGGCCAGTCATTCATTTGCACTTATACAACTCATAATTTCTCAGGTTTTAGTCATGTGGTGATAAATGTTAATCTTAGTTGTTTGTTGGCAAATAGAGTTGTTTTTCCTGAGCAAGACTTTAGATGATAAATCATGTAGCTTCAGAATGTTATGTAGTTCTTTCCTTTATATATTTAAATATTGCTCAGGAACCAATGTATGGATATTTTAAGTCATGGAAGTTGTCAATGCCATATACCTTTTGTTTCAAGTTTTGTTATCTGGTTGTATTGCTGACACCTATAGATGATACTAGCAAATATGTCAGGAATACCCACAACTAAATCTGAAGGATTATGTAGCACAAGTTCAAAGGTTCTGTTTAAAAAAAAAAGAAGAAAAGAAAAGCTCTTCAGTCTGTGGTCATTATCCAAGCCTATAAAAAAATAGGTAATAAACCCCGCATTGTAAATGGCACCATAGTAAATTAGATTTTAAAAATATTTTGTTTTTAGCATTCTAAACTGTCACTAAGAGTGTAAATATTGTATTATGCATTAACTAGTGTGTCCCCTTTAGCTTTCCATCTCCATTTGTACAAAAAGTTTATATCAAAGTATATTTTCACTTTTCACTTTTATTTTCACATGAACTTTGGCTTTTATTTATAATAATTGCAGTAGTTTCTGCTTGTGACTTCTTCACAGTTGTTAAGTAGAATGGGTGAAAAGATCTGTTAAGTGGTAATAAAACAAGGGAGTGCATGTGATTGTCATTCAAACTTGAGATAAGGTAGCACATTTCTTTTGACTCATCTGCTATAGGTCTATGAATTATGCTCTGCTTATCATTTGCAGCATTCTTAACTCTAAGCATTTGAAAACTGTTTAGAAGTAAGGTTCCCGAATGTTGGGAAATTTGCCTTAAAATCATCTGATTAAAGTAATTGTAACATCACTTTAAAATAGCAGATATTGTGCCTTTTCATTGTTTACTTTTTTGAGTTTCATGCTTTTGATATTTCCACTGTGATAACATCAAATAAAAACACTTTTTAAACATGAAGGCTTTGATGGCTTATGTAATCCGTGCAATTTTATGGGAAAACACCAAATAATATAAGATTTGTAATAAAATTATTAAGATGTGGGATCAATACAGTTGTTAGTTAGTACAGTTGTTTGTGCTAGTTAGTACAAACTTGTTTCTTGTGGTCTAGAATTTAGACTGCCTATACATGTGCAAGGGGGGAGAGGTAGGCATTTTAATTAGAGTGACTCCCAGACAGCTGCTCTAAATAAAACGACTCGCTGTCACGTGTATTAAGCTCCTGCATGTTTCAAAATGGCTGGAGGATACTTTATATAAAGCTCATTTGATGAGATTTAGATAAAGTACTACCACCGCCATATTAAAATGCATGGGGGCTTAATACATATGAACCTGAGGCAATGCTGGATTTATTCAGTCTGCTCCAATGTGTTCCAATTAGAACATGAATGATCACATCTATAGGTTTTCAAGATATGGTATCTGTGTAAGGGGAGAAGCGGAATGAAATATAGAAAATACAGCATTATTGGACACTGAGCTTATGAATTTCAGAATTACTTCCCAAAACTCAAAATGTTAAATGAGATATTTACAGGACATTATCAACTCTGTGCTGGATTTTCCCATCTGTATTTAGAGATGCTTCATATTTCCTCTCAACAACTCCTTAAAACTTTTATAGAACTGGTCTTTACTTTCCTTTAAGTAGTAGGTGCATCAAGGACATTTATATACATGCTCCTGGAGAGTGCATGGGGAAGGGGAGGAATGCTTTAATTAAAGTGCCCAGAACATCACATGTGCATCCCCACGCTGAAAATGGTGGTGGGGATTCTTTAAATAAAGCTTATTGAACACGCTTTAGTTAGTGTGCCCCCACTGCCTGTTTTCAGTGCAGGGATGCTGCTGATGCATGTGGTGCTGGAGCATGGTAATCTAGCAGATCTGATTAATCAGAGCACCCTCGCTGCACATGTAAAGGTGCCCCAAGCTGCATGAATCTTCATTACTAGGATTTGTCTCTCTCTGTTGGGGAAAAACTCTCTGTCTTATTTTAACGAAACAAATTCCTTCCCCAGTTTTTACTTATGTAGCAGAAAGCCCCTTTTCCTCTTGTCTGCAGTTGCTCTCCCCTCTTTGGATATGCTTTTCCTCTTCGACCTTTTCTTCCTTCCTCTTTCTTTCACTTTAAGATAAGGAATTGTGTTTTGAAATTTGTATGTGTGCATTTTGTATCTCCCCTTGTATTTTGGTATTT
>JAGPOW010000261.1:71380672-71413050 GCA_030014935.1 Caiman crocodilus | reverse complement strand
CTAAATGTGTTTAGTTTCATAAGTAAGTTATACATTGTAACAATGTTAACAAGGGCAGGAATCAAACTGCCCTTCCCTGTATCAGGCTGGCCCCTGAAAAAGCGGGTGAATCAGTAATTGAACATGTAACACGGTAGCAGGCAGCAATTAACACCTAAGGAAACTGCAGATCAACGAGTGGAAGAACTCAATAGAAGACAGTGTAACAAGCGGGAAATCTCTAAACGTCACTAATCAAGGGCCCTGGCCTGAGTTAATCAATGCTGGGGACCAACTTTTGGGCTGAATATCTCCTGATTGACCACTCCCAGAGCCCTATCCCTATTCAAAATTCATCAATGGACTCCCAAACCTGCACGTACATGCTGACGTCTCCTGGGACTGACAGATGCCATCCAGTAGCCACCAAGGGGGGAAGTCCCATGAGGGTCAATGACCCCTGGATTGGGCAAATCTGAAAACTGGGGAGTCACCAAAGTCTGCCAAGGACAAATAAAAAGCAGTGAAAAGTGACCCTCAGTGGCGCCCTCTTGATCTCCAACTCAACCAGACCTGTCCAGCCAGAAAGACCAGCCGGCAACCCCCTTCTGGAGGATAACACCACGCTGAAAGAAGCCTCGACTGGCCATCATCCAGCACTTGTAGGATGGGTATACCGGACTCTTGTAGCTTGCTACTGTGTGTGTGTGGGGACCAGCCCCAAAGTTTATGAGTTAACTGTATTACAGTGTTTCAATCCCCGCCTAATAAACTAGAATTTTAAGGATCCCGAGTTGGACATTTGTAGCCAACACTTAAATATTTTTTGGAATGTGAGCCAATAACAAGTTTCCCAATGTATTTGTACTAGCCTGCTAATAATCCTGGAAGAGTTTTCAATAAAATAGTCAATAGGTGCATCTATACATGCCTTAGTGCATTTTTCCTAATGTTCATTAAATTTACTATCTGCAGTGTGAGGCACTGAATTAATGTACATTGAGCTGCCATAATGTGTAGTAGCACAAGTGCACATTTTAGGTGACGTTTAATGCTCAATAGCCTACTGCACATTAGTGTAATAGCGTGGTTTCTTATGTGCTACTTTAATGCGCAGTAGAATTGGCTAGTGCACATTACAGTGTATGTATATGAGATTAAATATAATGTGCTTCTCATTTCCAGGAGGGAATTATTCTTTGGGCATGCTATCTCTTAGTCTTCCTGAGACGTTTTGTAACAGCTGCTCAGTCTGTTTTTAGTCTTACACGAACATCTGATCTTTGGTTCTGTCCTGGCAGTTAGTGCTGTGTTTTGACAAATAATATAGACCCTACAATATTTATAGACAGTTTTCAGTTGATTCCATCAGTAGCCTTATAGCCAAGCTAACGCTTCAGATTGATGCGTCTCTTGACCTGGGTAACATGCCTCAACTGCATTGCCTGATGCTGGATAAACCTCCATTATGATCTACTGTGGTGTGACCCTTTTCAGCTTTAGAGCAGCACTGTATGTACTCCTTCCTAAAATTTTTAACATGCAGTAGAGTATACTGTGAAGGCATGAGCTTTCCAGGAAAAAATGATTTGATATATATCAAATTAGCAAGAACACCTACTCATTTTACAGTCAACACTTTATAGTCTCTAGTCAATCCCATTGGATCCCATGGACTCTTTCTAGCAACGTTAGAATTTAATGCCTTGTTCCCGTCTTTAATACAAACTTACCCACTGAAAAAGTCTGTTACTTTGGGTCTTAAGCTGGCAACATCACAAATATCTTGTCTTCCCTTTGACATCTTTTCCTTGATCTAGTTTATCACATTCTCTGACTTGTATTATTTGATGATTTGCTCTCCTGTCATCTGAACTACTGTCCTGCTATCAATGTGAAATAACATAGATGTTTGTGCTTCATTGTCAGCTTCTGCTAAAAATCTTTGCTGTTGTTGTTATTTATGGACGACTTGGCTCATCTCTCTGGCAGCTACTCTTCCTCTAGAAGCTGTCTTAGTACCTTCTGACAAGGTAATGGGATGGGCATCTACTGTAATTATAAAATCTAAGGCAAAAAAAGAAACCACCTCTCAAGAAGTCTGGATAAGCTACTACCGTTGCCACAGTTACAGTTCTGCCACTCATGTTAGCCGTCTTTGCCACTGAAACAATTTATCCTTGCTTTATAATCCTTTTGCATCTCAGTGTTCAGGGCAACAACTGACAGCATCTTAGTGTTTTTCACTTTGCCATTTTAGGGGGGAGGAAAGCTGATGTCAGTGAAAAAACTGAGATAGAGACTCCAAGGAAAATTTGTGGTAGAGGATTGGAGGGGCCCACAGAGGGAAGAATGCCAGCTATTATAGAGTTCAGAAATTGGGGAAATTAATACATTTGAAGAATGGAACAAACAGGGAAAATTTTAGAACCCAGGTATTGAGACATGAAATTCCTACTTTTGCTGAAAATGTGGGCATTGTGGGAAATGGAAAGAGAATGTATTTGCATGTAAAAAAAGGTAAAATCTAGGAATATGCACCTTTTATTTACCAATAGTTTGCAGCAGTCAGTGGAAATTAATCGTTGTCTGGGATTTAAAAAGAGCTCATTTTATCTTTTTTAAATCACACACACACAGAGATTAGGGGGAGGAAAAAATAGTTCAGCATAGCTTGTTAAATTCTCTCTCGCTTGTAGTCTTTGTCCACTCTTCTTGGGTATATTTTTATTCTTTTTGCCTGTGTTTAGGCTTTTTCTCAAAGCCTGCTCCTCTTAGATTTCTTTTGTTCTTTCTTACGTCTCTGTGTTCCCAGTGCCTAGTCAAAATCAGCACTTGGATCAAGATTAGCCTTGTAATGCTGAACCCAGACTAAGATGCTGCTGCCAGAAAAAGTAGCACTTTTAAGATCCTTTGTCCCTTTTGTGTCAGGTCATTTTTGTACTATTCTAGCTGTTGGACTTACATTTTTGCCACCATGGGCATTATATCTGTCAGCAACTGGCAAAAAGATTGTGTCCCACTTTGTTGAACACAGACTTTAAATTCTGAAACATATTTAGAAATGAAGCCTCATGCCCAGAAAAGTCTCCAACAGCTACAAAAACTTGTCTGTTACCTGCTTAGCACCACTGAGTAAACACATTAGTCTGGTGCTTTTCTTTGTACAAAGTCCAGTTCAATATCTCTATCTTGATACAGAAAGATCTCTGTAACATTTGCCCTAGCAATCTGATAGGGTGACCATACCTCCTGTTTTTGCTGGGACAGTCCCAGATTTTGTAGGTCATCCTGGCTGATTGTGAAAATGGAAACAAAAGTCTTGGATTGGCACCATCCTGCCTGCGCAGTCTAATTTGGCCTGGCCCAGGCCAGCAGTGGCTGAAGATGGGTAGTAGACTGGGCTGGTCACCACTCCTTGTGCCTGGGGTGGGGATTGGCCAGAGGAAGGTGGGACAATGTCCTGGATTTCATTAAAAATAATATGGTCAACCTACTGATAGATCATCACTCCTCTTGTGGCCATGACTTCCTATAGGAGTTATGTTCTACTGGAACAATGACATTGTTTCAATTGAATAATATATTTATTTGGGGGAAAGAGGAGAATAAGTACGTTTTGGGGACAGCCAAAGCTCCCTCTTCCCCCACCCCGGTGAAAGTTGGAGGTACAGGCTTCGGAGAGGCATTAAAGAAAAATGGGGCGAGGCAGGGGAGTGGGGTTGAGTAGGGAAGGGAAAGAATGTGGGAAGATAAAAATCTTTTATGTAGATAATGGGTATGAATTGGGAAGTGAAGTTGTTTTGGGCAAGAAAGGGATATTCTTGTTGGTCAGGCAGCAGAGTGGTCATGAGTGGGGTGGATTTTTTTTTTTTGATTTGGGGGTATTTGGGCAGAGTTTTTCTTATGCTATTTTATTTTGTTTGGATAAGTTACCTTCTCTTTAAGTTGCCCTGGGCCTCCCTTTGGAAAGGTCAGCGCATAAATCAAATAACTATGTTGTCAGTGAACGTTGGTCCGTGAGTGCAGGAGACGACTTGCATTGGAAGTGAAACTCATTCTCAAAACAAATAAAATGGTCACCCATAAAGCAAAAATTCTTTCTTCTGTTTAACTTATTCTTGAGATGTCTTCTCTTTTTCACAAACAAAAATAAGATACGCTCTTTAATTAAGCTACTTTTCATACATATTGATATGAAAGAGAATTTCTGTTTCTGAGTAACTGGTAAGTGTTCAGGTACTAGTGATGTTAGTTGCAGAAGTACCTAGATAATGAAGGTGGAAGATTTTCAGTTCCTTTATTCCCCCCCCCTCATTCTAAAACTCACAGAATTAACTTAAAGTATTAAGACCATTTCATTTTATTTTCAGCACACCAATGCTAACAAAAGAAATTGCAGCTCCACGGTCTGAGATGGAAAACACTAGATACTTGTGTTGCACCAAAAGAAGAAAAGTACCTGGGGAGCAGGCTGAGAAAATGCTCAGTCTAAATAGGAACAAGCATAGGTTGTTGGTCATATAAATTCCCAGACAACTATAGATATGAATGCAGGAAAATAATGCAGCATATTCCCCTGTCAGTGCAAGTCAAATAGTTATGGTACTTTGTTGTCTAGTCAGGGTCTTCCTTTACACTCGGGTTTGTCTCTACCGTGTCAATAGAATTCCAGTTTTTGCCACTAAATAAAAGTATTTTAAAATAATATTTTTACAAAATAAATTGTGCTTCAAATATATGTAGGGTGTGTCTACGTATGCCAATTTAGGTTCATTAAGGATGAGGCTCTACATGTGCGTGCCCTTAATGTGCCTTAAAATGGCAATTTTAGGCTATTTGCCCCTAAATTTAATACCTGCAAAAGCAAATATCAAATGTAGGCACAAATAGCTAAAGCATCTTAATGGACATGTAGACATGCTAAGGCACATTAACCCTGTGTATGTTGACTAACTTGGGACTAACTTTAGCCTCAAGTAGATCTGCACACCGCGTTAATGTGCCTTGGTGTGTGCACATGTAGACATGCGCCTAAACCTTTTCAGTGAAAATTAGGCAAATGTACATTAAGTTTAGGCGAGTGTAAAAGCACGTGTAGACATGCCCATAGAGTTGCAGTATGCAATTGCTATGGAAACAGTTGGAGTTGTCAAAGACAATAAAAAGACATTTGAGTCAACAATTGGCTGGGATGATCTAGTTGGAGATGGTTCTGCTTTGAGCAGGGGGTTGGACTAGATGACCTCCGGAGGTCCTTTTCAACACTCATTTTCTGCGATTCTATGAATTAATATACAAGGTAGCCTAATCATTTTTCCCTTTCCCCTCCATTCAGCATTTTATAAAGAATGTGTAATGCACAAAGATAGACAGAAAGTGCTGTCTGAGCAACTTTGTGTATGCTATGAAATTAATTTTTCATAGAGGTTCACAGAGGAGGGGTGTAGCTCAGAAGGAAAATGTCAGAAATGATATTTAGAAGCTTCTTCTTCACATGATGTGTACAGTCTGTTTTAAAAACAACTCTATTTGTGCTTCAGTGCAAGTCGCATAACATTTTTATTGTTGTAGCAAAGAACATCTGTACTTGGATTCATGATATCTGGGGCTGTGCCCCCAGACATAGTTTACAAATGCATGACATTCCTTTTCTGCTTAGAAATAGAAAGTGAGCCAGGATGAGCAAGAGAGGACATTCCAGTGCTAAGAGAATCTTTTATTCTAAGAGTTTTTCATTTTATCATATTTGTTTAGCAGAAGGTTAGTGCAAATTATTTCTTGCTTTATATTAAATCAAACAATAAAAAACTTCTAGTGCAGGGGAGAGCAATTATTTCAGGCGGAGGGCCGCTTATCGAGTTTTGGCAAGCTGTTGAGGGCTGCATGGGTAGCCCTGCCCCTTGACAGGTGCCCCACTCTCTGGTTGCCATCCTGGGACCTGAAGTCCCACCTTCAAACCCCCAACCTTTGCCACCAGAAGTCTCACCCCTTGCCCCCAGAAGTACTCGTTTCAGTAAGGGGTTTTGCCATCTCAGAACCAGAAAAATACCAAATTATATTCTAAAAATCAAACATCTACAACCTTCATTAATTTGATTTCAAAAAATCTTTTTGTCCTGATTTACAAATGTTTGTGTGTAGTGTACATAGAGGTGATTGCACAATAGCAATGACATCTTACTTTTGTAATTTGTAGTGGTGTGGGGACATGGGGGAGAGGGTATAAGTTTGTGGGGGGGCTATGGGCATGTGTGCATATGTGGGGTGTGGGTGGGTATGGGGTTTATGGGGGATGGTGGCTAAGCTGTGTGAGGGGCTGTGGGTGTAGGGGTGTGTGTATATGGCAGTGCAAGTTGGGGTATGGGTGCATGTGTCTGGTGCGGGGTGCTTGTGGGACTTGCCCTACAAACACACACCCACCCACCTGCTCCTGGCCCCAGGGTACTAGTGTATCCCTGCTCCTGTGGCCCAGTGATGCAGCTGGGGGCCATGTGCTGCTGGAGCAGCTGCGTCCAGGGAAAGCTGCGGCAGGGAGATACTTCTAGGTTGGCGGGGGGGGAGGAGGGACTGGGACCGGCCTGGCCTTTCTCCTGACTCCTGCCAGCTTCCCCTGGCTCTGTCATCTTTGACAGGGAGCCTGGAGCAGATAAATATTAACTTTCTAAACTTTGCAGGTGCCCTGCAGGCCGCAGGCCATATTTTGCCTGCCCCTAGTCTAATGCGTAGTGGGAACTGGGTTGGGTATTTGTGGAACATACAGCCTTTCTCTTCTTCCTTTCTCCAACTGGACAAAATATAGCATCTTTAAATGACCCTACACACATTAATTACTCTTCCTTTCTTCTTGTGCCTACTTTCCCCATCTGTGAGACATGCTAGTAAACACAGTTTAAATAATTTCTATGCTTATAGTCTTGGTTCTTCTAGGTATAATGTCTACCACAACCTGCTTATAGCAAGTGACTTCCTGTCTCTTTAGGCTTCCCTTCTGTATGACTATATTTTTGTTCTATTTTACTTAAGAATGCGAATGGTATGAAAACATTGTTTATTGAAACCATTGCTAGGTTTCTTTTCTCTTGAAAATCCTTTTAGAATGGGGCATGTTAGTTTTCCTGCAGAGGAAAATGCCAGGGCACATCTGTATCTGACTTTATTTTTACTTTCTTTTTTTTCTAGCTTGCTTTGAAGTAATTCAAGCTTGAATCAGTATTCTGCCAATATAATTACTAGTCCTTCCTCTCTCTCTTCTGGTGAAGAGAGGTTGGCCTAAGACAGAGATTTCAGTTGGTACCTGAAATTTCATAGAGATAGTAGTTCCTGAGTTTTAGACATTATTTTCATTGATCTATGGAAAGTTCATTTATAAGGCTTTTTGAAACACTTGTATAACAAATGAAAAAACTAAGCTAAACTGAACTCCCCCTCCCATTCCCCCCCACCATTACCTAGCATTTTGTTGTCAAAAGATGAGATACATAGACAGGTAGTGAAAATCTCAGTGGAATAGTATGTATCTTATTAGTCCATTATATATAGTGTCTTTATAAGTGTCTTATGTGCTGGGCAGGCGTTGACAACTTACAACCTGCAGGCCAAATACAACCCATGGATCCATTCTATCCTATCAGGAGAAGTGGGGGTAGAGGGGTGGCAAGAAGCAGTGGCAGCTGGTTTGGAAGAGCCTTGGACCAAGTGGGTAATTTCAGCCTGCACTGCTTCTGAAGCATTGCTGACCCCTGGTGTAGGGGATTGTGGAATGTAATTTTTGAAGAAGCTGTTCCTGGGAGGAAACATAGCTTCAGATGGATTTGGTCTCCTTTACCTGTGATAGAAATCCCTCTATCTGATTATACAGTACAGAACATCTTGTGCTGCATCTGAAATACTTGAAAATAGTGGATTTTTTGTTTATTTTTTTAAAAAGTAGGAAATTCCACATTTATATGCAAGGAACATTATTTTGTAAATCTTGTACACAGAGCTAGGAACTGATAAAACAGCATGTCTGACTTCAGTGTAGCATAAAGGTATATAGCTATCTGGCTTTGATACTGGTAAAAATGTTGCTGTAACAGTATAATGAAGTTCAGCATGGGCTAGTTACCCTCTCAACATATCTGTGATTATGGCTCCATGTTGAACCTTAACTTTGATTCTTTGTGCAAGAGCATTACAATACAGCCTTAAACGCTTTAGCTACATGCTATTTTAGACTCAGAATTCCTTCCTAATTCACTACACAGAAAATGAGGCAGGGTTGTATAGCATTTTGTCCCAGAACACTTCCTCATTTGTTGCTGAAGTTGAGAAATTAATTTAGTGTGATAAATGACTGCATGGGACATGGGTAGAGACACATTGTTAGGATCCCTCTTCCCTTACCCCTTTTTTAGTAGAGACCTGCTAAAAGTGGAAACATATTCTTGGGTTTTAGGCCTGGAACTGGGAAGTCAAAAGATTAGGGTTATGCTATGGGCTTCGTCTATGATTTGAAACAAATATTTTCTTTGTATTTCAATTCTGCATGTATAAAATGGAGATAATCATACTTCTCAGCTTTACAGGGATGTTATAAGAAGAAACTGAGTTAACAAGGTATTCCTAGACTACAGTGAAATGGAAAATTCCCAATTCCCTGTAAATGACATCAGTTGCCACTCCAGTCCCCAGCATAGAGAATAAAGAATAAAAGAGCACCCAAGTGATTTTAAAATACCTTAGCTCACCTTCCCCATGAGTTTTGAATGCTGTGCTACATTTTTGTAAGAAAAACGCAACCTGTCCCCCATAGTCGGAAGTCATTTATGTGCAGAAAAAACAGTATAGAAGACACCTGAGCTGATTCAGAGGTGGGCAAGCAGTTTTGCCTCTAGCATGAAATGAAACTTGGTTTTTGGTTGTAGCCATGTTGGTCTAAGGACACAGGCAGGCAAGGTTCTTTGAGTAGATGTGATGTCTTTTTTTAGACCAACTGAGTAAAAAATGAAATGAAACTTTGAGTTTTCATCTATAAAATAATAATTTGGCAAAATTATGAGGAACTAAAAAGTAGTGGGATAAATTTAATGTAAATTTATCATGGGTGACTTATGCCTTATGTAATCTATTTTTAAAGCAGGAAATCAGTAAACTTTTAAAGACATTTTTAGCTTTTACAGATGGATAATAAGTACATTTCTTGCTTTCATAGGTGAGAATTTATAAGTGTGAACAGGTCATTTATATGAATAAATTTCTTTATCTGAAATATTAATATAAAAAAAGTAAAGGTTGGATTCATGCTGTGCCAGAATAATATGTGGGACAATCAAAATCATCATGCTGAATGGACGTATAAAGAAATAGGTCACTGGAGGTGAAATATCTGTAACAGAAAGTTTTCATTACCAGCCAGCAGTGTTAATATCCAAGAGTAAAGTATTTATAATGAAGTAGGGGATGACCCAGCCTGATTTAGGATTAGATTTCCTGTTAGAGTTGTGATGGAAAGCATTCTTCCCGTATGAGGGTGCATGCCATTCTGGTGTGTTTGTTTAAAAACTGAATCCATTCATTGTGTCTGCATTTTGGCTGCTTGCCTGCTCTAAGAGTACAGAGCAAACTTTAGCCTGTTATTCCCTGTGAACATGATATCCTCATTTTAAGGACTGGGAAAATAAAGGGGAAAACCCAAGGAGGTGAATGAGTTCATTTACATATGCCAGAGGTCAACGCAATTTGTCACATGATCCCCACAAAAGAACTTGCTGAACTCACTTAATATGATTGAGCAGTACTTCAGACTTGTGTAAAAACAAGGTTTTGAAGTTAATTTGTTTTTTAGACAGCAGGATATAGCACCATTTCCTAACATTAAAGCTGTCATTTTTGTATTCAGTTCCTGCATAATGGGTAAGCAGCAGAGGTGGCTATGACTGTTCTTGCTGTTTCAAAACCTTTCAATATGGAACAAATATTAATGTTTGCAAAATGCCTACAGTATGCTTGGTGCATGCTCTCATATTTGTCTGAAAAGATTTTTCTTCCCAAAGAACAGATTCTAGTTAGAGAGTTAGTCAATGTAGGGAGGCCAAGGAGATGCAGGTAAAACTGAGAATATTAACTGTAACTTGCCCTCCACCCCTTTTTGGATTTTTAAGGGGTAAAGATTTTTAAAGATCTTATTAATATTTCTCAGAAGAAGCACTAAGGTAGAAAAGCCTTTTGACAGAAGTGTATTTTGATGAGTCTAGAAGGAAGGGAGAAGAATTGTGGATTGGAACAAAAAGGTGTTTCTAGTGGTTGGAAGCAGCATGAAAGAGGATCCTGAGCCAAGAAGAAAGCACAAAAACACTTTTGATATGCTTTTAATTTTTTTCTGAAAAAAAGTCCTGTCCCTGTTACCACATGGTTCAACTCTGCCAGGATCAGCAACTTCAATAGCATAAGTCCAGTATTGGTAGCCACTGATGTTACCAAGACCAGGTTTACTCTGAGTAGCGTTAGAGCATTCATAATCCCAAAGCACGGGTATGACCTTCACTTCCCTAAGATTCACAGTACTACTAACACTGGTGCAAAGCATTTTAGGCATAGTCTAAAATACCATATTTATTTATATACCACATGCCCCAAAATAAGACGTGCATCTTGCTTTGGAAAAGCAGAATGAAGAAATATAAAGGTTTTCCTGGAATCTTACCTGCCATAGCACTGGCTCACCCAGGGCTGAATAGTTCAGCTGCATGGAATAGAGGCAGAGTCTTGTTCTCAGCATCACTCATCTTCCCTCTGCTGCTTGGCCAGCAGCTACTACCTATTCAGCAGTGGCTGTGAAAGGGTTAAACCTGTAGCTGTTGGCCCTGCACCAGGGCAGGAGAGAGGGATGCTAACAATGGGACTCCCTTCCCTGCCCCATGCGGCCAGAGCAGTGCAGTTCAGCTGTTGGGTGAGCAGGTGCTGAGCACAGCCGTCTGTCGCTATTTCAGCACTCCCCCTACCTGCATTTTGGCAAAGAATTCATTTTCCTTGCTTAAAACGTGCACCCCAATTTGGGATGGCTGATTTTCAGGAAAAGTGTGTGTGTGTGTGTGTGTGTGTGTGTGTGTGTGTGTGTGTGTGTGTGTTTTATGCAAATAAATGTAGTAATTGAAACAGTTATAACAGCATGATTGTATCCACATTAGAAATATAACACCATCTCTACCTCTTAATACAGGGGTTTTCTACCTTTTTTAATAAGTATACCCCTGGTGGCCCCTTCTTAATAGATGTACCTGCAGGGGGGGAGGGAGAGGAGGGCGAGTGGATGGATGTGGAGCAGGGGTGTGGTAAGTGGTGGAGCAGCAGTAGCGCAGCGTCTGTACGTCCCTGCTCTTGCTCCGCTGCAGCCCTGCTCCTGTGAGGCAGTGGCACAGGGTGGTAGCGTCTGCCCCTACGTACCCTCTGGCACCTTTCAAAGTACCCCTAGGGGTACGTGTACGCCCAGTTGACAACCCCTGTCCTAATAGACCTGCGAACATAGCGGTCTTCTAAGTAGATGGAAGATATGCAACTCTGCTTGCCTATGTGTCCTTATATATAAAAGTTATAATCTGTCATTTTAAAGAGAGTGTTCTTTAAAATGCCTGATCCAAGGAAAAATCTCTATAGTTTCTTCTTTAAAAATTAGGAATTCTGAATTTACATGGCTACAGACAAAATCTGTTCTGCTCTATTTATCTTTGTTTTTCTATCAGCATGTCAGTTTGAATACATTTTTTAATGTATCAGTTTTCAGCTGCTTTTTTGTTTTCTAATTCAGAACGTTATAGGGAAAAGTAAAATACAAAGTTAAGAAAGATATTCTGTACTCTTCCAGTAGTAGACATAACTAATTGAAATGTTAATAGGTCTTACATTTACATCAGGAAACCATACCTTTCTAAGATTTTTTTGAAACCTAATTAGGACTTTTACTTTAGGACTCTTCAAAAAACATGAGACATGCTTATTATGATCTCAGTTGTTCAGTAAAGGTCAGAGGGCTAGTTTCTTTTATGACTAGACTAGTTTAAGTAGAATCTAGTAAAATAGAGACAGTAAATTATTTCTCTCATCTTTTCTAGAGGGATGTGTGGCTTTTAATACAGAAAGAGACATACATTTTATACTTTAATTAGACAAAAATATAGATGCTTCTATCTAGTAATTGCTCAGTGATGAAGATTAGTTAGACATGCTGTCACTATTTAATTTTTAAAAAAATTATGATGACAGAAAAACAGGAATTTACTTTGTCATTTGGCAGAAATACATATTTTCTGTGGGTTTGAAAGGTGGAGTTTTCTATGCTTAGGGAACCCTTTTATAGTCTAGGCTAAACCTAGAGTTGTAAAGAAAATATTTTAATTATGACATATTAAAATAAGAGCCTGCCTAGGACTGATCATAGAACCTGTAGTTTTTTAGAGTTTTTCCTAAGGCAAAAATTTAATGCGACATCACTGGAAATTTTTCTTGATACAACACTAAAGCATGGATCCAATTCTAATTTTTAATTTTATTAAAAACATTTTTCAGAGAGAATAGTTAACTGGTTTATGTTTTAAAAAGTTCTTTTGTAATTAATATGCCTATTCTATATATTTATACTCAAATGTCTACTAATTATTCTCTTACAGGATTTCTCCCTACTTATATGCAGTGGTTGCAAATGGACCATGTTATATCGCACAACTGACATAAGAATTTTGCCATGAATGCTTGTGTCATGATTTAAAGTCTGGTGCACCACCACCCCTCCTGCTGCATCTGTGTGCTAGGGGACAGGGATGGGTGACCCACACAGGCTGTTGTGCCCCAGGCCATGGGGGCTCGGCGAAACTAGAAGTGCCATGGTGGGCACTTCCATTTTTGCTTTTACCTTACAAGCTGGCATGCCAGTTAATAAAGCATGCCGGTTTGTAAAGTGCCAGGTGTCAGAACTAAATGGTTAAAAAATGCCTCAGCACAGCTGCACGTTACTACATTGTGAGTACCTGGTGCAGGGATTTCCTCTGGGGTGGGAAAGAGTCCATGGTGCAAAATCAGCTCTCACCAAAAGCTTGCAGCTGCACCGTTGAGTGCACGCTTTCAATTGGCTCGATGTAAATTATGCATACGTGGTGGCTGGCAATTGGCTCGCTAGCCATACAAAAGGCTTGGGAGGTACCCGCCCAAGTTGGAGGAGAGTTTTGCATGCTTGAAGAGATCCTTACGTGTACCCAGGAGCCACACTGGGGCCTGATCAACCACCAATGACTCCCTGTCAACATATCGCCGATGTACCCCATACCCTACTGTGCCACAGAGTTTTCTTTTCTGTTTGCAACTCTTCTAAGCACACCTACACTGCATACCTCGACACAAGTCCCTGTATTGCAGCTTGTAAGTAAAGTTTTTTTTCTTTGCAACCACTACGCGTGCTGTGCCTAATTCCTCTCCATTAGCGGCCCCATTCTGGCCCATTTCTCAGCCCCCACACCAGGTAATGCAGCATTTACTTTTTAATCTCTGCAACTGACATCAGAAATAAAAGAAAAATTCCTTTCACTAGTTCCACTTGATTAATAAAGTACATAATTTTACTTAACAATGGAGGTTCAAGAGTTTGCTCAAGCACATGAAATGTGAAGTATATATTCAGGATGAATTCAGGTACAGAAGCTCAGAAAGGGTTGAAAGAAAGGGAAAAAGTGTGCTCTTGTCAAAATTAGTTTCACCTTTAAACTTTAAAGAACTGCCAAAGTCAACAGGTCTTATCTGTATAAAAAGCATAAATTAATATAAATCGTTAATGTATTAAATATGTATAATGGTCAATGGATTCACATTGGTTTAACTACATTGGTGCAAGATATGCTGCTGCATCTGCATATAGACAAATCATTTTTGTTAGTTTTTTTACCTCCCCTGTTAACCACATTCAAAGGAATGGATCTCTGAATTGATGGCTTGTGTTTTATCTGTGGTTTGGCTTCTAGCTTGAGATGCAAAAGCTGATTAAATTGTTCTTTTTCCAGCTCTCCAGTTGGGTTAGGAGATCCCTGTCTTGCGTGTATTATTTATTGCTACCTAATTTGATTAGATTAAGGGCTGGATTAATGGAACTTTTTTTTTTTTTTAACAAAAGGCTGTGCTGTATAAAAATCTGTAAACAACTTGTAATTGCTTTTTTCTTCATGTAAATAGCAGGCGTTGGGGTTCAAAAAGATAGGCCTGACACTATGGAGGAACTGGAATGCGAGACGATTTGTTTGTTTGAAAAGTTCTTAATGAGGTAATGGATATAGGTATCAATTGGACCCTCCTTATAGCACTCAGGTTTTTGGTTGATGTGAAAAACATGTTTTGTTCTACTGCCTTTCTCTCCCACTCAGGAAAATGAGACATGCATTCAGTCTTGCTATCAATTTCTTACCCTTTTTGGCTTGACAGAAGGACAGGATGTTATCAAGTGTTGTCTATGTTAGAATTTTTACTTCATCAGCATGGGCTGAATTGTGGACAGAATCCAGGTGTTCAAGAAAGATTAGAAATCAGTGGTTAAAAACCCTGAAGCAGAACTCATTTCATCAGATGCCAAGTCAGAGACCCTCATGAAATCTTTATGCATCTCTGATTTAAGTTAACCTATAAAGTGCATCTGTAGCCTTCCTTTTGCCTGACTTTGCAGGCTAACACAGCTAATTACCTCTCTAAACACCACATATATTTGCTCTGGAGTGTGTGTGTGGGGGGGTGCGTTTTAATTAGTGCAACTCCTGGGAGCCACTTTAATTAAAATACCTGCAGCATCTTGTATATTCAGCACCCCATGTTTCAATCAGAACACTTATGAGGCTCTGTCTTTATTCCTGTGTCTTTCTGTGTTGTCATCGGTGGAGCTTTAGCAATTGTGAGTTTTGTTTTCTTGGTTCTCATTTTAAGATTTGGATAAGGGAGATTAAAATTCATGTTTAGGAAAAGACTATGGCAATCGGAAATTCCAACCTGATTCCCAAACTGATTGGAGCTTTAACTATGTTTGCTGGAATTGTGCTGCTTTGCCTTAAAGCCATTTCTAGTTTTAAAGACAGTTACAAATCTGGGGACATTTTCTTACAGTGAAGTGGCCATTACAGACCAGTCCTGCTCCTATTAAACTTATGGGAATTTCATATGAGACTGGGGAGCAACAATTTCCTTAGGAAGCAAACTGATCTGCACTACTCAAATGATAGCAGAAAGATTTTAGTCATATTTGCATGTATTTAATACAAAACGCTTTTTTCTCTTTTGCCTGTCATCTCAGTTCTCATGAATCTTGCCTTTTTCAGTATTTCAAGCAAACCTGAAAATCTTTTAGAATGTAAGAGCAAATGCAGCTCTTTTTGCCTGCAATATTTCATACAAATGCCAAAAGAAAGATTTTTCAAATTATTATTTGTTTCTTCATTCCTTTGTCTCTTATTAACCTTTGTTTCTGCCTTTATTTCTTGTAGAAAATGAGGTCAGGTGTTGGGTCTGTCCTGTGATTTTTCTGAAAGGGCTGCCCTTTTGTAATTTTTAATGTGTTGCTAGTAGAAAAACATTATTGACTCCATTTTATTCATTGAAAACATTTAACATTGTAACATTGTTACACTTATCAATTAAACACATTATTTAAAACTTAGTTCTGTGTCTTCAGTCTTTCCTTTCTTTTTTCTTTCTCTCTCCCTTTCTGTTACTGCAATATCTGTGCTTATGGACAGAACCAGGATTTGGCAAAGGGGAGTCTGAGAACAGCAGCTATCACAGCAGAGGTGGGAAGTGTGCATCCCTGGTCCAGTCTCATTCCTTTCTCTCATCCATTGTGAATGCAGACTGCTCTGCTGAAGCCCCTGTGGGCTTCTTAAAGTCTCCACAGCAGGTAAAAATCCCCCCTTCTCCTCCCTGCTCATAGACATGTCGTGTTACTTCCTCCTTTCCCCTCTTGCAGCTGCTGCTTTATCTTCTGGCCCTGGGGTGGATGAGAAGCTTCAGAGCCATTCCTGCCTGCTCTAGCCAGGCTGCATGAGAACTAGGATTAGCTGGGACAGTGGTAGCAGAGCTATTTCCCCACCCTGCCCAGTTGCTTAGGAGCAGGCCTGGGGAGAAGAAATCCCCATCAGCCATCACTTCTGCCACTGCTGCTGTCCCAGCTGAACCAAGCCCTGCCAGAGTAGGCAGGAGCAGCTCTGAAGCTACACCCTGTCCTGGGGACAGTGGGGAAAGCAGCAGGGGCAGGTGGGGAGTAGGGTGGGGAGGGCAGAAGGGAGGACGTGGCTATGAGCACAGAGGAGGAGGTGGGAGAATCTCACCTGCTTTCCCAAGGTTCATTCCAATCCAAAAGTGGGGGCAGCCATGCCACTGGATCCCCTCTGGATCCGCCTCTGTCTGTGCTTCACATTTCAATTGGGACTGCATATAACTGGTTAATTATTAACAAGCTACTGTGGAAGGACTTCTGTGACTACCAGGGTGAATTTCAAGGCTTTGATTATGTCTGCTTCTAAAACAACCAGTTTTTGTAATCTGTATATCAGGAATGACATCAGTAGACTATGTCCAAGGTTTTTGTTAGATTTTTTTTTTTTTTTTTTTTAAGACCTTGCCCATAATGTGGTCAGTGGCAATCTTTTTTTTTAATAGAATTTACAATGGGCTAAGTAAAGCCCATTTAGCTTTAGCTTTTCTAAAGCATTCTCTTAAATGTTATGAAGAGCTCACACTTTTTTTGGAAAAGTTTGTAATTTCTCCTTGCCAATAGTAGGAAATGAATCACTTCAGAGGAGTGCAGTGATTGGAAAGGTATTATAAAGAAAGATACAAATGGAAAAACGCATTATTAGTCTAGTATATAGTGAACTGAGATCAAGTTGAGAAGTTTGCATTTCACCACTGTCCTGTTGGTTTATATTGTTTTTTTGTCAGATTTATCAACAGAGGACTTGGATAATGATTAGCATTTTGAGTTTTAAGATGAATTATATCCCATTTAGAGTTGTTCTAAAGAGGACATTCATGTAAAATATCCTTCCTGTGCATGCTCACATGGATGAGAGCTTGCTGGATATCAACCTAATTTTGGAACTTGTAATTAGTTTCAGTAATGCCGAGCTGTTTCTCTGTAAAGCTGTATCTTGGAAGTATGTATTAGTAAGCAATTTTTTTACCACCTTCATGGCAGTAGAAGTTAGTATTGTCTAGTGATTGGAGCACTTTACTGAGAGTTGAAAGCTTTGAAGCTACTTGTTAGGTGATATTAGATAACTTTAATTTTTCTGGCCCTCCATTTCCTCATTGGTAAGATTATATGTAATTGAGATTAAATGACTATACCTACTTATAAAAACTGTTGTATGTTTAAATCCCGTGGGGACCAACTTTTTTGGCAGGTGACACAAATTAACCCTGAACCATCCCAGAGTGCTTTTTCAGTCCCCTTTCCCTGCCTGATCTGCTATGCTTTCTGCTTCCTGCCCTATCTGTTGCTGCCCTATCAGTCCTCTCCCTGATCTTCTATGTACTTCTTGTGCCACAGGCTAGCCACCTCTGATTAAATCTATTAGTATTTGTGAAGCACTCTGAGATCTTCATTGGGATAACACTGTGTAAATGCAAATTGTTTTATTTTGCTGCTATTCAAAAATCAGCTTTGTTTGAACATTCTTAAAATAATTGTAATATTACTGTAAAATAACTGTCTCAGTTAAATTTGCATTGCATCCTATTAAAGCTAGACCGGATCATAGTGATTAGCTTCAGGTTTTAATATGCCAGTTTGTTCTAGGAATGACATCATGTGATTTGAAGAAGTTTCAGTTGGTTCAAAATGCAGCCTTAGTAGAGAATTTGAACTCATCCAGTGCTCTACTTTTCTGCTCTTATTTCCCATTTAATAGAATCTGTTTCCACATTTCTTTGTATTAAAAAATACCTGTTTATAACATTGGCTCTAGATAACCTGTCTTTCTGTTGCCTCCAATAGTATACGTGTTTCATTGTAATAGTGACAGGCTTCTGACTATGGGAAACGGAACTTCCTGGACCTAGACTTGTTGTTGTGGTATAAATAGATGAAATATCAAACTCAAATGGTACAGTTTGAGAACTCCTGTCCAGGGTTAAGGAATTTGTTCTTACAGAAGAATGAGCATGGAGCTAAACACTTCCTGTTCTAAATGCAAAAGTTGTGGGGGGGTTTTTTTCAGTATAGTTTTCACTGTTTCCTCATACCTTTATTGGAATAAGGCCAATACTTTCACATACACATATAAATAAACAAACATCTTATAAACTAAGCTATCTTTTTCAGGATGGGAAGGAAAAGGGATTGTTATTGTTAGTTCTATTTCAGATCCTGTCATCCAAGTACAGTAATGGAAGACACAATTGTGAAGTTAGATAGCAGATCTCAAAGTTTGCATTTAACATTTAGTCAGTGTCAGGGAGCCTTAATGTGAGTTACCATAGATTCTTGTATTTTATTGAAAATAAGAGGCTTTTTAGAAATGTTTATATGTTTGTTTCTATCCCTAAGTGTCCATTACTTCCTAAGTCATGGAAGATTTTGCTTTTGTAATGCTGGATAGTATATAACAGAGGTAATGACTGGACAAAGATGGGGTTAAAGGTTTTATCATGTTGCATACCGATCCTTTAAATAATGGGAAAGTACTAGGGTTTGGGGTTTTTTTGGTAAAATTAGTAGTTGTTCATTTTTTAATTTTAAAAAGTCAACATGCAAGGTATTTGTCCTATTTATGCATATTTCCCATTGCTAATTATTTTGTAAGTGTCTGGAATAGGCTTCAAATCTAAACATCTCCTATGGTCTACCCATTTCATAGATAGAAATAGGGGTAAGAAAAGGTCCCTGTAAGAATACACCCACAACCTACTTTGTAAGTACCACATTTTGCTCAGTGCCAAAATGTGTTTTTCAAAATCCTTTTCATCAGAGCTGTAATTTGAGTAAAGTTGACTAACCAAAGCTTCATAAATTACAATTTTATGACTATGAATTTTTATGAATTTTATGACTATGAATTTTATGAATTTTTACAAATTACAAAATCACAAGTTACAATTACAGTTATTATACAAGATTGTTGAAAATCAAGGTTCTGGGATTTTATTTGATAGTTCTTTGGAATTCCTGATGTAAAAACCCTCACATTTTGAATTTCTATACCAGAAAAAACACTAGTGTTCCATCATCTGTGAGATTTTTGGTTCAAGGTTTCAACCACCAAATCATGATACAATCCAAGAAAGAAGGGAGATATCAGGCAAGGATATAATGTAAGTTTTGTGCTGTTGATTTGGATGTGAGGTTAACAGGTTTACAAGCTGTTGGCTACAACAAGGTTAGTGAAAAACAAGTTAACAAGGCATACATACCTGCAAAGTAAAAGAGATCTGAAAACAGAGCTTTATTAAACAAAAACTTTTATTGTAAATTGAAAAGGTTGTCAGCTAATTCTAGGGCTTATCTTTAAAGATATTGCATGCTGATAGAGCCCCTATGTAGGTGTGTGACTTCCTGTGGTGTTAAAAGAGTGGAAACAAAGTGGAGCACCAGTGGAAACTGGGCTTAAGTTGTAGCAATGCACATTTACACAGATGCAGCTAGTTGTGTAGCCACACTAGTTAACAACAAAAATCAGCTCTAAAGTAGGCAAGTCTCTTTTAATTTAAGTTTATTGTTTAGTTATTAATTTTGTACACATAGAACAAAACCTCATATGAATAAGAATGTTTTGGTGATTGTTTTACATTTTGATTATAAAACAAAAAATAAATTATCTTGAACTTTGTTAGATAAATAACATAAACATAAGGCCATGTCTGTCATTAAAGATTAACTTTGTTATAGTGTCTGAAAGATATATATGTACACAGTGCCATATCTTGTGTTTTATCTGACCTTTATCTGTTGATTTTAATATCCTTTGTGGTTGCTGGTGACGTGAATGTTGGGTTTGTTGTGTTTTGTTTTTTTTTTTGGTTTTTTTTTTGTAGACAGCAAAGGATTTTAGGCCCTGTTTATTTTTCTAGTTTACCTTCCAGATTCCCTGTTCACCTTATGGTCACCTTTTTAAAGAATTAATGGTATAAAGCACAGGAAAACAAAACAAAAAAACCCTGAGTACCATGGATACGTCATAAGAACTCTGTCTGAGAAATACTGGTTTAGAAAGCATGGTTAAAGTGTAAGGGAAACTTTGTAATAGTAATAGTGGCAAATGCTGACAAATTAAGCAGCTTTCCCTAAGTAAGTACAGAAAAGCATTTTTTTTCCCTACAGATGAGCTTCTTGGAAATTTAGACAGAATATTGACATGGGTGCTGGCTGGGTATTCTGGCATGTGTTATTCCTGTTGATGCGTACGAATCCCAAGTGGTATGGCCATGGTAAGAGCCTGCCAGTGTTTGGAAGGAGCTGTTAAGAACATGTAGCTTGCAGCTCTCCCAAGAAGATGAAAATTTGGGTAAGTGCATCATAGAACTCTGAGGCTGCAAATAGCTGTCATCTTTATGTTGTCATAAAAATTGTTATGGTGGCACAAAGTGAAAGCAAACAGATGGCCATGCTCGTTGTCAGGCCATGAATGCCCAAATTTGTGGCTACAAGAAGAGAGAGCATACATTTGTGCTGCTATTTTGCAGCAGACGTCTGCTTGATTTAAGGTGGGAGAGCATGGGCAGCCTGGAGCTGCCAGCATCCTGGGGCGTCAGGGACCCAGTCCTGCCTATATGGGGTGCAGGACTGGGCCTATGAAGCCTCAGGAGTGCCTGCTCAAGTCTCTTCATTTACAGAGATGTGCCCTATGTTGGAATCCCTGTGAGTGCTTCTGCCAGTAGGAGTCCCTGAGTTTCACTGATTGCAGAGCACACCTGGTAATAGTGACTGTGGCACACTTCTGCAGGCACGGAAACCTGAGGTTCCTCTGTTTTGCAGAGGCACACTCTGAGTGTTTTCCTGCAGCATCAGGCCCCTGATGCCCTGGGAGCACCAGATGTGTGACCCTGCAGGACAAAACTCAATGTCTATATTGACCAGTGAAGCAGATCAGCTGTACTGGGACACATCCCAACACGGCTGATCTCCTGTTTATAGCCTGAGAGCCATTTTATACATTTCTCCTGATCAGCATTCCACTGAGCACTTCCATATGTCTCAGTTTTCCAAGAACAATACTGGTTTTATTAAAAATTTCACCATAACTTCCATTAACTTCAGTGGTAACTCCATGTGTGTATGGGATGGCAGAATGAGGCTTTAAGTATACTTGGTCATAAGTTATCTCCAGTAGAATTGCACATATGTAAAGGAGAGCAAAATAAAGTCTTTTTGAGGTGGCTGTGTGAAAGTTCCAAAATATTTTTTTACTGCTGTGTGGCATATGAAGCATTTGGGATAAAGAATATAAAATACATTATCTGTTTTCTTTATGAATGGCTTAATGGAAAGTATTACTTCAGGGCCTCTAGCAGAGTAATCTCATTCTTGAAGGGAGTCATGGGAGAGCTGAGATAAGAAGGGGGAACAACAGGAAAAAAGGGCCCCCAAAATTAGTGGGGAAAGGGAACGGCCAAAATGTACAGGTAGGGAAAAAAGGTGCAAGGGGTGCACCCTCTTTACAGCATCTAAGAGACAGAAATGGAATTGGGTTTACCTTCTTGGAAATAGCTATGGCATCTACCTTTCTCAGGGATGATGGGAAAGAGTTCTGCACACAATAGCCAATCCTCATTAGTGCAAATGTTGAGGCTGCTGGTCCAATGTCATGGTCGGTAAACTCAGAAACAAGACCCCATCTCTACCCCCCCCTTCCCCCCCCAATATTCAGATCAGCCTTGGGTTAATAATAGTCTCGTATTATGCATAAAGCTTGGCATGATCTTTCTTCCTTGTAACATAGTAACCTTTGGGGTAAGTAGATTTTAAGGGTTTTAGTTGTATGCAAATGAATGTGTACCTCTGACTTTTGACCGCTTCTTAGTTGAAACGTATGAGTAGGTGACGATTTTATATAAGCTTTATTTTTCTTGTTTGGTTTTAGTTACTACAGTAAATACTGAAGTGAAAGTTGGATTTTAAAATCAGTCTGACTGGAATTGATTGGTAGAAATGGATTTATATTAGATTATTTTCCTGCCTCTTACCTTTAAAAAATGGTCTTGGATTCAGGAAAACAAGAATAGTTTTTGTAGTGTTGGCAATCCCTTCCCATTCTGTACATGCTGTGCTGTAGTGTGCATTTAAGTGACGGAGGAGGGCCAAGGGATGAAAAATGGCTAATGAATCTGTAACTGTCTGTAAGCCATTTTTCCAACTGCAGCTGCCTTGTAAGAGGGTGCACTGTAATTGAGTGTTCAGGATACTGCAGCACTGAGGTTTCAGCAGAGGCTGCTGGAGGGTCTCCACTGCTGCACCATGATCTGAGTGAAATTTGGGCTTCCTAGAAGCATGACCTCTTTAGTGCACAGGCTTGTGATGAGGGGCATGCTCTGGGACCAATATTTTCCTTACTAGGTATGCATTTTTAATTTGGGTATAACATGGTATTTTTTGTCCTCATATATTTTGTCCTCATGTCATCCATACATACAAGACCTCTCTCATGAGTTATAATCTTTTCCAGATCCATTGCTGTTGGTCAAAATTTTCCTCTTCCTGGGCTTTGGATTCTTTGACCAAAGAAACATTAAATTAACACAATAAGAAACTGAGCCTCATTATGGCAACTGCTAGGGTTTTCTCTCCAAGAACTGTTGAACTAAGGTTTTTTCCAGGGAGTTGCACCCACTTTCTTTATAACCAGGCAGTGAAACGTGCCCCTTAAAACAATGAATCAGCAAAATTCACTTCAATGCCTTTTTGGCAAGGTTCTTACCTATTTACCAGGGGTCACTGTTTTCAGGCAAGTGTTTCAGGCCTGTTCCAGTACTTACAGTCCCACCATCAAGTAAGATCTGGCCCAAACTTAAATTTTATATGTAGTTTCTACAACCATAAAACCAAAGATTTATGTCCATGATGTTAAATAAATATATCTAGTCAATGGATACAGTTACTCTTAAAGAAATAAACTGCCCTGTAGTATTTGAAACCTAAACATTGCAGTACAGAGTACGTGAAAGGGAAATGGCATGACAAACCCCTGGAGTGGCAGGGTGCCCCGGAGATGCACTCTGGGCTTCTGTAAGCTTAATGGTCCTGCAGTCTGCCAAACAGGTATGCCCCCTTTACTAATTTGCCCAGAAATCACAATTTACTATAGGCACTTCAGCCAAATAACAGAACAAAATAAAAAGGTGTTACATGGAAAGAAAAAGTGATCAAATGCTTTGACAAGAGAATTTAGTAAAATATAACTGACAAAAACTGGCAGAATCCTTATTCTACTCTGTGTACTGCCTCGGCCTCGTAGCATTTCTGTGAAAATGTCCCAGGGTCAGCACCCCTCAGTCACAGCTAGCTCCCTGCACTGGGAACCTCCAGTCTACCACTCCTCACAGGGAGCCCTCTCTTAACTGTCCCTTCCTCTATACCAACCAACTCTCTCACCACCTCCCTGCAGGGGAGCCAGAGAATCCTCTCGAGTGTTGCACTCCATTTCTCCCACAAGAGGGGAGCCCCAAAGCGCTAGAGAAAGTGAGAGACTGAAAGGTCTTGCTCACAGAACGGGAAGGAATTGGGGCTCCCCATCTTGCCATTCTGGGGCTGGCTTTGGGAGACTATCCCAGAGACGAAACAGGCCCAGCCTCTCTGGATCTACTGGATCAGGCAGGCCTGATCAAGCAAGCCCTGGGCCCCACAGGGCACTCTGTGACAGTGGGTTACAGACCTTTCAGACTACTAGTGCCGCCTGCTCGGTGTCTAACATAGTGCAGTCCTAGAGTCTAGCTGAGGTTAAAGCATGGCCGAGGCTCAGTCTCAGTTCACTTTGATTCCAAAAACGGAGCCACATGCTTGTGGTGGTGGTGGAGAGGGCTACAGCATGCCCCCCTGCTCAGCTGGAGCAAACTGCTTCGGCCAAGGCTAGCCTGTCTGGCTTGTAAGGAGGGATGGGTTTGCTAGGGAGGTGCAAAGCATGCTGAGATGCTGGGGGACTAAGAGTTAACTTGAATCTGGAGGGTATCTGGGACAGAATTTCAATACAACAGTTTAACCTAAATCCATATGTGATGTGTGCCTCCTGAGGCTGGGGGGGTGGGCACAGTGACTACCCGCAGGTGGTGACGCAGGCATTGGCAGTGAGAGCAGGCTGAGCAGGGACTGTCCACAGGCGGTGTCAGTGGCAGGCAAGGAGAGGGGGTGTCCCCCCCATGGCTCATCACTGACTAGGTGGGGTGGGGAGAGGGTCCTACAGCCAGATGCCAAACCCAGAAGTGCCAGCGGCACTTCTCGTGGGGGCGGCACCAGTGCTCTGCCTGCCCCACCCCGTCCGTTGCCAAAGCCGAGACCACTCGCTCTCATGGGAGGCACCGGCGCTCTCAGTGCATCCCCTACACGTTGCCTATGCCTAAATCACTTAAGTCCAATACTGCATCCATCCAGGTTTATCTGAAACTGGTTTATGCCATTTTGAAAACAGTTTATGTGCACTGGACTTCTCTTGTTACAGATTTGAACTGATTTCCTATCACTGATACTGGTTTATGTGTAATTTCTGTCCCTAGCCTGTAAGACAGAAATGATGGTGATTGGGAATGGGAAAACAACCAGAAGAGATTTTAAAGATTTTACTAATCCCTAAATTTAAGTAAATTTCTAAATTTACAATTTAGAGGATTTGTAAAAGCTTCATTTCTCTTCAGATAATCAAAGTGAGCAGTGGGCTAACATTTTTTTTTTTCACTGTCTGCCCCAAAAGCTGAAACCTTTTGTTACTGATGCAAAACTGATCTGTTGCAATGAGATTAAACCTTTGGGTCTCAGCTAGAGTGCTGCAGCACCCTGGGGTGGAGCAGAACCCAGAGATTTCACACACAAATTGATAGTATCAAAAACTCTCTGAGCTGTTGTGATCTTTGAGTTGTTTGCAACAGAAGAATTGCTGTTGTTTTCTGTAGTCATGAAATGAGTGAAAGCTAAGAGTTGGCATTTTCTAAGGGGTGCCTTGAGCCTAAAGAGGTTGAGAAGTGTTGGATGGAACTAGAACACAGATCTCCATATAGGGTTATAATAGCCAAGCTATTAGAATTATAATAGCCAAACTTAGTCTGATGCAGACTTACAATGTGCACATAACTCAAGTTGCCTATTGGTGTGGTTTTTAACTTTTTAAAATTCAAAATGGCTCAGGACCTGCCTATATAAAAGACTGCCTCTCTTTTCATTATCATACTGCCACAATTTTTTTCAGTGTAGCTGGAACCCCCTTTGCTTACGTAGGAAAAGCTCACTGGGTGGTTTTGATGATGGACCCTCAATAAGCTAATAGCTATGGTTGGTCAAAAGTAACCTGTCTTAAGACCTTCAGGAATTTCTGAAATGTGGGTTGGCTTATATTTCAAGAAGGTTCTGGGAGTTATTTTTGTATGGCTGTCAAGGCTGGTACATTGTTTTCACATGTGCAGTTAACTTAAGCTGAGTTTTTTGTTTTAATTTTGGGTTTTAATAGTATCATTTAAGTAATTTTGCTTTTGAGCTGTTAGTTTAGAATAGGAACTTTTCTATAAAAGTTGTGGTAAATAAACTAATTCCTCAGCTACTTTTGGAACAGAATAGGATAAAGCAAAATGCAGCTTTGTCTTAATCCTTTAACATGTCCTATAGTAATTTTATAACATGATGAGTTGCATACTGGTATCCATAGCTGCACAGGCATATGCTTATTATAGTCATGTTCTTAGTCACAGTTACATTTTGCAATTCATGCAACATCATATTGGGTGCATCTATATGAGATGTTTACTGCAGAGCTGCCTACTTAGCTCTGTAGTAATGTTTCAGCGTCTACACATGCAGCCCTATTAGATTTCAGGAAACTAATTAACTCTTCTGCAGGTTAGTGCTTGTAAATAAAAGTATTGCCCTGTGGTAGCATTCGTTAGTGCACAGCATCGCACAAATAGACACTGACGGGGCTAGCTGGGACACAAGGGTGCTTCAGTGGGGGAGCTGCCTACTAGCTAATCCTGTACTGCAGTACCCTTGTCCCCCAGCCAGCCCCTCCTCAGTACATTGAGCCAGGTTTGGAGCAGCCCCAGGCTGGCAGGCTGATCTCCCAGGCACCCTGCCAACTAGGGCTGCTTTGGTTCAGCTCAATTTGCTATGGTCCCAGGCACACATGTAAACTCCATGTTCAGGAGCAATAACCTCAGGTGCATTTCTGCCTCAGTCCTAAGTTCTCTGTTTGCTAGGTCATACTTCCATTGTCTTGAAATGAAGTACAGGAACGATGTATGAATATGGTTTAAACACAGTCCCTATGAAAATGTTTCTTGTACAATTATGCCAGCTAGATGCAGGTGGTGCCAAGTCAAATTATAACCAACTTTACAAAAGTGTTGTCTCAGTTGAGTATGACTTTTACAGTGAGATTCTAACACTGTTTCACTCCATATTCCTGTGTGGCCAAATTGCATTAATCTTCCTTCACACCATTTCTATGTTTAAGTAAGATTCCTTAAGTAGGTTTCAACCCCATTGTCATAGAATTAATTTAGAGATGCAGATTAATATGTTGGCAGATTGTATAAAAAGCAAAAAGTAAGGTGATCACAATAAGGAAGAAATTGGGGAAATGGGGGAAACAAGGGAGAGAGACATGGCTGTCCATTCTTTTTGTCTTAAGATTTCATACTCCCTGCTGTTATGAAGATGTACTTTAGTTTTATATAAAAAATAAAGTTCTGAAAGTCTTTAGTTTTGCCCTCTCGTTAATACAGGGTTTAGTTCTCTGCTGTAGTGTACTATCAACTTCTCTTGTTGTCAGCCACTACACTTCATTAGCCTAAGGCTCAGTGAGCTGACAGTCTCCTCTGAGACTGTAATACTGCTCTTTGGCTGGTGTCCCAGGGGTGCTGGAAAGTAGTGGTCTGCACAATTTCTCTGCTTCTTGACCAGAGACTGTCAGGGTCACAGACGTGAATATATTTTTTGTGTCGCTTCAAGCAAGCAAACAGATAATATTTTTTAGAGGAATGTTGTAGGCAGACAGTTGAATGTAAAAGACCAAAATCTTTGAAGAACATTCCCTGAAGGGAACAGTTCTAATTGCTCATTTGCCTCCTTGGTGGAGCACGAGAGAGAACGCTGTAATTATGGAACTGCCTCTAGTTCCTTGATGAATCTCTTGCATTCTCTCTCTGACATTAACTGGGCAAGGGAACTTTTCTTCCTCACTGTATTAAAGTCTGAGAAACTTGCCCTGTGCAGTTGAACATATTTACATACAGGAAATCAGTCCTTAATCTTTTCTTAGTTTTAAAAGTATTTGTACTAGATAGTTATGCTCCTGTGGTTTCAGGTATGCATTTAATTTTCATAAATGCCAAGGAAGAGAAGGCAATCTGTGTTGTGAGAACAAAAGGTGCTTATGTTATAAAAATTTTACAAATATGTCTTGAAAATATTGTTTCCTAAAAATATGTATGTGCACAACTTTAAGCAAGAATGTGCAACTATTACTTCATTTTTGTTTCGTGTTCCCTATTAGTTTTTGGATTGAATGTGTTTGGTGAAGGATTCTAATTTGGGGTCAGCTTCCAGGACAAAATGTATATGAATTTAGAATTTGAATCTGAAGCTAACTTTCTCCTCTTTTGCCCTGCCCACTAGAAGAGGAGGTGTATTAAGAGGATTAGCAGAGTGGACATCCTGTCTTAACAGAGGACACTGATATGTCTACATTGTATTGGCAACATGTCCAATGCCCAGGCACATCCCTTCCCCCTGGCTTTCAGACTCCAAACCTAGAAATATACTGGTGGAGCCAGTCCAAGGTGTCCCTCTGTGCTCACTTTTGAGACCTCAGTCTCCAGTACATAAGAAAGAAGCTGCTGGGGATAAACCTGGAGCGGCTTCACTGGCATATTTCTGTATGCTTGAATTGTGTAACTAGGAGTAGGTAGGTGTTGTGTGTGCAGGAACATCCCAGCAGGAACACACTGCTACTGCACTGTACTGCACCCTGAAAATATTGACTTGTTTAGCTCAGAGCAATGAAGGCTGGCCAGGGTACATCATAACTGGTTCTAAATACATTGGCAAGGGAAGGAGAGGCAAACACCAGGGAGGGAAAACAGCTATTTAAGCTAAAGGAAAATGTCTCAAGAAAAAGTGGTGATGGCCTGGTCACAAATACATTTAGGCTGAAAATTAAGGTGTCTCTAATCATCAGAGAAGTGAGGGTCTGGTGTAGCCTTTCACCAGGACTAGTGGGGATAAAATACCTAATTAGTTTTAAGATGGAGCTTGATCAGTTTTTGGCAGCCATTATATAAATACAGTTGCCTGTTATAGCAAGGAATTGGATTTGTAATCTCAAGAGACTCCTTCCAGTCCTGTGTTCCTGTACAAAGCACTAATTGTTGTTCAGTGTGTAGTAACATTTACCTTCTTCTTAGTGACATTGCAAAAAATAAAATGATATACAGTTTCTTTTGAGGAAATTGAAGGAATTGCATGGTACTTCTTTTACAGTTAAGTTTTGCAGAATTCCTATTTTGATTCCTTATTTCTAAGAGATTAGCATTTGGCTAAAAATTCTCTGTTCTGTAACGTGGCATATAGACTCAAATTCTATAATAAAGGCAATCTCCTCTCCCCCTCTTATTTTTCTTACACATTGCATGGTTCTCTGTTTTGGCTTAAACAGTCCTCGCGCTTGCTAGAGTTACTTAGGGACAATTTCAGCCCTAGCTTTGATATGTCTTTGTTTTTGACTGCAAGGACGTGAGCTATTAAGTTGAAGTAAATGTTATCATCTGATATTTCTCTGCCTGGTAGATTCTGCATCTCATTCCAGATCTTAGTTTAATACATATCTGCCCTCCCTTGATAGTCCATCCTAATTTCCATCTCTGTATTATTTTATAGTGTTTTAGCTGATTAAATCACTTGGGCATATATAGTTTGAAAGAAAGATGTTAAAAGCAAATAAAACAGCTACATTAATCTAGTTCAGTAGTGTAAAACTTCACACTCTGTTACTTAAAAGTCTTAAACTGAAAAGTCTAAAGGTATGGCTTTCGTCTAAAATAGGCTCTGGCATTTTAATGGTTTCCTTCTATGTTTAAGTTTTTGTTCCATCAGACTCCTACCTGGGACTGGGCAAACATTTGTTGAACCCCTAAATGTTTTGCATAAAACTTTGGGGTTCAACAAATTGCCATTATCTGATGACATTTGATTTCTTCTAAAACTTCCAACCAGTTCCAGCCTTAGACATTTTGGAAATCCTGGGAAAAAGCCTTAAAAATTAAGGTACAGGGTCAGTGTTATGTTTTCCTATCAGCTTAATTTGCTGAAAGGTCAGTTTGGCACAGTCTAAAGCCAGAATTGATGAGCTGTGACAGGGATCACTGTGCTGTATTTGGCAGTGTAACAAGAGCACACCTGCTGTATATTTTATAGTCCCTGAAAAAAATCATTCAGGCTCAAAGGACCCAAACATTTTTTCATATCTTCAAAAGCTTTCCCTGTGTCTGTTCTTCTTTCCAGCTGAGTGGGACTGTACTAACTTGTAGAGAGACACGGACACTTCAGAAATGCACCCTTTCATATTGGAGCATGTTGCCTTTTCAGATGTCCTCCCAACCCGGAAATGAGGTGGCTGAGAATGGATCCTCTAAAACAGCGGTTCTCAACCTTTTTTTGTACTAGGACCTGTTTATAAACATCGATAGCCAGTCCCAACTCCCAGCCCCCCACTCTGCCAGCCTGCAAGGGAAAAGCTAGTTTCCCATGCTTTTCTTTTTTGAAGGAATATTTATTTTCTTAAGTTTGTTTGCGACCTTTTCATATATTCTTGTGACCCACTTTTGGGTGGCAACCCACAGGTTGTGAACTGTTGCTCTAAAAGGTCAGCATAACAGATTACTGGTGGTAACCAGAGAAACTTCCAGACTTTTTTGTAATTCTAAGGCTCACTTTTTTTGTAAAACTCGAATGTAGTTTTCTTCAAGTTTAGTGCAATTTATTATGGTAGTGTAATTTATTGTGATAGGGTCCTTAGACCTCAGTTAGGATTGATCGCGACATCATAGAAATATAAAAATGAATCTAGTTCCTGCCCTGAAGAGCATATTTCATCTTTCTCTCTGTAAAGATTCTCCTAGAACCTTTATCATCTCCCCTGCTTTGATTCCACTTAGTTATTGAGGAACCGCACTAATATTGTCATATTCATTACACCAGATTTATTTTTTCCCTCAAACATGTTTTTTATGAAGAGCTAGCTGTGTGCACATATAAAATAAACAATATTTGGTAGGTCCTCCAATTGTGATCTCTGTTTTCTTCCTCTCCTTTTACCCAAAGCAAAGTTCATTTTCTTCTTGCTGTAAATGTCTAATTAATTGGCAAATGCACTAAAACAGTGGTTCCCAAACTTTGTAGATTGCAGACTGGCAAACTGTGGACCAGAAGTGACCGCGAATACTCAGTATAAAAAAGGGTTGGCTGCTGGTCTGCAGCAGGCGGTCACTTCTGGACTTCCTGTCCTGTGACCAGCCCTCCTGCAGACTGGTAGCCAACCCTTCATGGCCCAGTACCATGCCACGGCCCGGGGGATTGGGAACCACTGCACTAAAATGCTGCGTCTTTGGATTTAAAGGTCTAACCAGGTTCAAAAGCAGCCATGCAGTTCTCTTAGGGAATTAAATGTTATGTCTCTATAGCAGTGAGTCTTGCTGGGCAATTTAAAGGCATCAGTGAATGAGTCTAAAATGGATTTTACTAAAAGGCAGAAACAGCATGTATTGTATAATGAAAGCTGGGACGAGCTGGTGCTAGTAAGTAGTTGCAAGTGTTCAATGGGGTAAAACAAAAATAAAGTTACACGGACAGCGTTTTAGTAGCCACTAGTGCAATGTTGCAGCAATGAAGTAGAGGATCATTGCTCATCCAGAACAGGGATGGAAGATTATTATGACTTGAAAGTCAAGTGAGGACATTGACTTTTCTACCTATTCAGACATGCAGAATGGAATCCAGACTACTGTGGATGCAGGACCATGAAATGTTGCATCTCAGCCAGTTCTTTTTAATCATTTCTGCAGTGTGAGAGGAATTCCACAAATTCCATCTGCCGTGATTAATGGGAAAGATGTTCAACATTACCCACAAATAAAATAAAATTCTGAAAATAATTTCTTGCAAGTGATAACCTTTAAAACACATATACTGACTGTTGTTTTCAAACCCAAAAATACAGTCCAGAAGAAAGGTATTCTGTTTATCACGGAAAAGGAGTGTCAGTGACTGGCTCCCTGTAAACTTCCCTTATATGGCATGCTCACTGGGGCTGTCTCAGTAAATACTTCTCAGTAAATACTTCTCAGTAAATGTTCCCCTGTTGTTACTGTCATCTTTCTTGGTGGCAGTTGGTGGGTATATTACTTCAGGAAGTCCCAACAAGCCACTGGCATTTTATACTTTGTGTATTCTTATCTTGCTCAGACCACATTAGTGGGACACAACGCTTAAAATGTTGCTAGTATCTTGCTTACACTAATGCAGCAATTATTGCTATCACTGGTAGATCCACAGTGGTGCTATATGCGATGTGGGGAAATTGTGGAAAATTCTCAGTGTAAAGTGATTCATGAGAGCCTAAGGAAAGCGCATATCTCAAGTTTCTCCCTTCAGAGGCAAGTTTCTCTTCAGATTTTGGTCTCTGTGGCTAGGGACAGAAATTACACTTAAACTGGTATAAGTGATTGGAAACTGGTTCCTATCTGTAACACAACAAAAGTTCAGTGCACATAAACTGCTTTCAAAATGGCCTAAACTGATTTAAGATAAACCTGAATGGATACAGTATCAGACTTAACTGGTTTAGGTGAATCAGTTTATTGAACTTTTGTTCTAAATCCCTTCCAGATTCAAGTTAACTCACAGTCCCTCAGCATCCCAGGATGCTTTGCACCTCCCCTGCAAACACCTCCCATCCACCCCATGTGGTAGGCAGGCTAGCGTTGGCCCAAACTGTCCGCTCTAGCACCACCCAGCTTCTGGCCTGCACCACCGTGTCTGGTAAAAAGGCATGACCACCTACCAGATTATTGTTTGAGGCTAAGTGACAACGCTAAGGCCCACTAACAAGTCAGTCATGGTTAAGAGACACAACCATCTTTGGGTATTCGGTAGCAGAGGACGAGCTCTGTATGTGAACACCATGCAGAGGGAGCATGATCACAGCGTGATC